>CM044960.1:31274831-31818046 GCA_024516035.1 Bactericera cockerelli
ATTATTTTTGTTAGAGCCTCCACAGCCCCTTTACCTCCTTTAGCTGCTTCACTCAAGGCGTGAGAGTAATTTTGTCTTATTGAAGATTTCGTACATTCTGCTATTATTATGTAATAGTTCTCTTGATTGATTATGGTCTCGTTATAGTAATTTTTTGTTTCTTGGCCCTCTCTCGATTCAGGTTTTGGATTAGCCAGTCCCTCGTCCATATTAACAAGTCTTTGTGTCAACTTCTTTGCGACTTTTGGATGAACTGGAAGTTTGTCGTTTTCGTATTGATATGAGGATTTCAATTTAGATATTTGCAAGGGTGGGTTTTGACTCTCTCTAGTTTCAAATCCTTGAGCTGATCTCCTATTGCCAGGATGGCTTTGTGGTATATGCAGGAGTGGAAAGATGTTAGCTATAGTTTGGTTTTCAAACTCTGTGTTTACTTTGTCCATTTTTAGATCCTTGGAATTCTGTAGCAATTGTTTTTGCTGGTCAAACAGGAGGTTCTCATTCAACGTGTTGTTAAGAAAATACAGGCTCAGGAATAAAGTCTTGAATGGCGAAGAGGAGTTCATATTATATTATTTTATTAATTAATAGCAATACATTTTAAAAGATTAAAAATATTTAAAATTCATAAAATAATATGGATTTTTTTATTTACGTTGAACAAGAGTTTGATAATAGATTTCAAAACCTGCTTATTAATAATGGAAGTAAAGGGAAAAAGTTCCATGATTTTGATTAAAATTATGATACTTCCTACAGCATAAAATTGGAGGGTCTGCTTACACATGTGTCTGGCCATGATTCATTCCTATTGAATAATAATGTAATTGAGGATCTGATTGCGAACTCCCGGCCCAACCCAGGTTGAATGAGGTTAATGGAGGTAGGTGGTTTATAAGTTTCCGGCAAATGGAGGGTAAAACCCCCGTAATTGGTGTTAAATAGACACTAAGCAACAAACAAAAAGTCTAATAATAAAAGATATTAAAAACACTACATATTTCAGGCCAAGTGACCTCAACAATTTATACCTCTGGTGCTTTTAACTGGTTATTTTTTTTCTGAATTCAGTACTTAAGTTTTTTGTGCCAAAGACATTATCACCACCGTATCAGACTTTGTTTACCTTTAATTAATTATACCTTTTCACTGTACCTGTATATAAAAAATTGTAAATAAGGATTGATCAGCGCGAACGACCTGTATATTGACAAGGTTAAAGCGCTGACAAAGGAAAAAGAAAAAAAAATGTTGAAAAATACTTTTTGTAAAAAAATAATAATATTGAAACACTATGTTCCAGGTGCTGGCTCTGTACTGGGCCACCTCCTCTATGTACGGGGTGGCTCAGAATCTGCTGCTCTGGTCTCCTAAGTTCCGCAAGCTGTGCGGCATCCCCTTCACCCAGAAGACACGACTGCTACCCTACAGGCACATGGTTGAAACTTTCATACGGCGATATCAAAAGTTGGAGAGTGGGAAATAATAATAGTATTGCCTTATTTATATAATATAATAATATCGCCTTATTTATACTGCTCCGATTAGGACTATTAAAGTCTAATTATTCCAGCAGTAAGCCCAAGACATATTATTATGTGGTAAAAATCCCAAATGGGAGGATATCTCGTCATGTCCCGGCTGGGTTTCGAACCCGCGATCTCTGGAATATCTGGATTCACAGAGTGCCGTCTTGCCACTGAGCTACCGGGACAGACATTTATAATGTCCGACTATAGTCACCTTGGCCAATTAAGTAGCGCAGGTGGGTAGCGCACTAGACGTGCACGCACGCTGACCTGGGTTCGATTCGCAGCAGGGCAGGATATTTCTGATCCATACTTTGATATCCGGGGTCAACTAATACCTCGTGAGAAAAATTGAGTAGCGTCTTTATTGTGAGCAGCAACGAGTGGCGGAATTATAGACAAAAAAAAAATATTAGGACTAAAATTGTGATTTAATAACTCAAAGAAACACATTTATTCATTATAATCTCCGACTAGGACTCATGTTTAATGGGGGAAACTGGGTGCTTTATTTTGTTTAACTATGGTCTAACGTTGTCTTCAAACAAAACATCTCGCAACGAATATTTTACCCACCATTCTCTAAACAACCTACACAAGCACCTTAACCTGACCCAGCTTGACTTGGGTTGGAGTACCGGCAAAACACAAGTTGCTATGGCAACTAAGAACAGGTTTAAATTAAAAATGGATCCAAACCCAATCTTTTACCATACTGGAAAATGCTTAAAGAGAAACTGATGATCAAGTGGTAGGGGTATGTGTGAGTAGAATTATACCACATTTCACACCTTAAATGAGTATCTATGGAGTATCCAAACACCACCTCTCAACAGTTTCGCTCTTAGTTAATATTATTTAAAAAAATTAATAAAAAAATGCAATGTAAAAAAACATAGTTTATTATTTTTTTTATTTTTTTAAGTGGGGTTTAACGTCGCTTTCAACTGCCATGGTCATATCACGACGGGGGTTTTACCCTCCATTCGCAGGAAACTCACAAACCTGCTACTCACATTGACCTCACCCAGCCTGAGTGGGGCCGGGAAAAGCCAGCGTCACGAGAATTAGAATTTGAATGGTCACCCATCCAAGTCTTAGCCTCGCTGGATGTCGCTTAACTTCGGTGTTCTGAAGGGAACCGGTGTATTCAACATGCCATCGACGCTGGCTATAGTTTATTTCATTTTATGATTTCTATACCAAACTAGCTGCGCTGCGGTGCGGTTGTTCTGTGCGACTAAGTGGGGTTTTGGCGTTCCGACCTATCACCTCCTATGGATTCTCTTCTTTACGTATGCTATATGAATTATGTAGTTACGTGGCGAGTATTTTTTTTTATTTATTTTTTTTTTTTTGAACTTTTCCATGCATTTATATATTTCACAAATAAACATCTTCAACAAATGATGAGGGTATACCCACTTCAAAGAAAAATTGTGCTGAAGGGGGGGAAATGACGCGCTAGCTTACAGAACGGTGACCTGGTTTGAATGTTAGCGAAGATTGGAAATTTTTTGCTTGTACTGATTTACATATTAACGTGAAAAATAATGTAAATATACATGACCTTGTGAATATGGGCAAAAAAAATATTGAAAGAAAAAGTCCTATACGGGCGGTTCAGTAAAATTTCGAATTAATCACAATTAGAACACCAGAAACCAATTGTGTTACTTGCTTATAGTAATTCTTGTAAATGAATTTTGATTTAAACGCCCAATGAAAATTTTTTTTTGTTTTGTTTACCATACAATAAAGCATAACATAGAAAAAATGAGACAAATTGAAGGCTTCAATACTTTGATAAATATTTATGTAACAATATGATGTGCGAAGCGCTTGTTTGATGGCGTTAAATCTTTAAATCAATGTGCATAAAATGTAAAAAGTTGCTAATTTCAATAATGTAGCTGTTTCAGGATACGAGATACCAGAAAAACAACAATCATTTTGAAGCTAACAACGGTGCGAAATTTATCAATTTCTCGGGTAAGGCAAATCTTCACTATGTGAAACTTACCACGAAAGATTACCTCAGATACGGGATTTTTTACTAAGATTTTTTATTTGACTAAAAAAATGCATACGGCGTAGACCAATATTTGATACCAATGTCGATTATTGGAATAAAAATCTTTAATATTTTGTATTTTTTACAAAGTCCGGGCGCCTAAATTTTCTTGATTCTAGTTGCAAATATTATGCATATTTTAAGCGAAAAAAATTGAATAAAAGCTGGCGTAGACAGTCATATCCACTATTGATGGAACCAAGGTCTGTCGTATACTTGCCTGTAATCCATGAAAAATTCCTTGTACAATCATTTTTGTATTTTTTACAAAGTCGCGGGCGCCCTCAAATTTTCTTGATTCTAGTTAAAATTTATAACATATTTTAAGCGAAAAAAAATTGAAAAAAGCTGGCGGTAGACAGTCATATCCACTATTGATGGAACCAGGGTCTGTCGTATACTTGCCTGTAATCCATGAAAAATTCCTTGTACAATCATTTTTGTATTTTTTACAAAGTCGCGGGCGCCCTCAAATTTTCTCGATTCTAGTTGCAAATATTATTAACATATTTTAAGCGAAAAAAAATTGAATAAAAGCTGGCGGTAGACAGTCATATCCACTATTGATGGAACCAAGGTCTGTCGTATACTTGCCTGTAATCCATGAAAAATTCCTTGTACAATCATTTTTGTATTTTTTTACAAAGTCGCGGGCGCCCTCAAATTTTCTGATTCTAGTTGCAAATATTATAAAACATTATTTAAGCGAAAAAAAATGAAAAAAAGCTGGCGGTAGACAGTCATATCCACTATTGATGGAACCAGGGTCCGTCGTATACTTGCCTGTAATCCATGAAAAATTCCTTGTACAATCATTTTTGTATTTTTTACAAAGTCGCGGGCGCCCTCAAATTTTCTCGATTCTAGTTGCAAATATTATAGACATATTTAAGCGAAAAAAAATTGAATAAAAGCTGGCGGTAGACAGTCATATACACTAATGATGGAACCAAGGTCTGTCGTATACTTGCCTGTAATCCATGAAAAATTCCTTGTACAATCATTTTTGTATTTTTTACAAAGTCGCGGGCGCCCTCAAATTTTCTTGATTCTAGTTTGCAAATATTATAAGACATATTTAAGCGAAAAAAAATTGAATAAAAGCTGGCGGTAGACAGTCATATCCACTATTGATGGAACCAGGGTCTGTCGTATACTTGCCTGTAATCCATGAAAAATTCCTTGTACAATCATTTTTGTATTTTTTACAAAGTCGCGGGCGCCCTCAAATTTTCTCGATTCTAGTTGCAAATATTATAAAACATTATTTAAGCGAAAAAAAATGAAAAAAAGCTGGCGGTAGACAGTCATATCCACTATTGATGGAACCAGGTCCGTCGTATACTTGCCTGTAATCCATGAAAAATTCCTTGTACAATCATTTTTGTATTTTTTACAAAGTCGCGGGCGCCCTCAAATTTTCTTGATTCTAGTTGCAAATATTATAAGACATTATTTAAGCGAAAAAAAATTGAATAAAAGCTGGCGAGTAGACAGCTACAGTCATATCCACTAATGATGGAACCAAGGTCTGTCGTATACTTGCCTGTAATCCATGAAAAATTCCTTGTACAATCATTTTTGTATTTTTTACAAAGTCGCGAACGCCCTAAAATTTTCTTGATTCTTGTTGAAAATATTATAAGACATATTTTAAGCGAAAAAAATTGAATAAAAGCTGGCGGTAGACAGTCATATCCACTATTGATGGAACCAGGGTCTGTCGTATACTTGCCTGTAATCCATGAAAAATTCCTTGTACAATCATTTTTGTATTTTTTACAAAGTCGCGGGCGCCCTCAAATTTTCTCGATTCTAGTTGCAAATATTATAAAACATTATTTAAGCGAAAAAAAATAGAAAAAAAGCTGGCGGTAGACAGTCATATCCACTATTGATGGAACCAGGGTCCGTCGTATACTTGCCTGTAATGCATGAAAAATTCCTTGTACAATCATTTTTGTATTTTTTTACAAAGTCGCGGGCGCCCTCAAATTTCTTGATTCTAGTTGCAAATATTATAAGACATTATTTAAGCGAAAAAAAATTGAATAAAAGCTGGCAGTAGACAGTCATATCCACTAATGATGGAACCAAGGTCTGTCGTATACTTGCCTGTAATCCATGAAAAATTCCTTGTACAATCATTTTTGTATTTTTTACAAAGTCGCGAACGCCCTAAAATTTTCTTGATTCTTGTTGAAAATATTATAAGACATATTTTAAGCGAAAAAAATTGAATAAAAGCTGGCGGTAGACAGTCATATCCACTATTGATGGAACCAGGGTCTGTCGTATACTTGCCTGTAATCCATGAAAAATTCCTTGTACAATCATTTTTGTATTTTTTACAAAGTCGCGGGCGCCCTCAAATTTTCTTGATTCTAGTTGCAAATATTATAAGACATATTTCAAAAGAAAAAAAATTGAATAAAAGCTGGCGGTAGACAGTCATATACACTAATGATGGAACCAAGGTCTGTCGTATACTTGCCTGTAATCCATGAAAAATTCCTTGTACAATCATTTTTGTATTTTTTATAAAGTCGCGGGCGCCCTCAAATTTTCTTGATTCTAGTTGCAAATATTATAAGACATTATTTAAGCGAAAAAAAATTGAATAAAAGCTGGCAGTAGACAGTCATATCCACTAATGATGGAACCAAGGTCTGTCGTATACTTGCCTGTAATCCATGAAAAATTCCTTGTACAATCATTTTTGTATTTTTTACAAAGTCGCGAACGCCCTAAAATTTTCTTGATTCTTGTTGAAAATATTATAAGACATATTTTAAGCGAAAAAAATTGAATAAAAGCTGGCGGTAGACAGTCATATCCACTATTGATGGAACCAGGGTCTGTCGTATACTTGCCTGTAATCCATGAAAAATTCCTTGTACAATCATTTTTGTATTTTTTACAAAGTCGCGGGCGCCCTCAAATTTTCTTGATTCTATATGCAAATATTATAAGACATATTTTAAGCGAAAAAAAATTGAATAAAAGCTGGCGGTAGACAGTCATATCCACTATTGATGGAACCAGGATCTGTCGTATACTTGCCTGTAATCCATGAAAAATTCCTTGTACAATCATTTTTGTATTTTTTACAAAGTCGCGGGCGCCCTCAAATTTTCTTGATTCTAGTTGCAAATATTATAAGACATATTTTAAGCGAAAAAAATTGAATAAAAGCTGGCGGTAGACAGTCATATCCACTATTGATGGAACCAGGGTCTGTCGTATACTTGCCTGTAATCCATGAAAAATTCCTTGTACAATCATTTTTGTATTTTTTACAAAGTCGCGGGCGCCCTTAAATTTTCTTGATTCTAGTTGCAAATATTATAAGACATTATTTAAGCGAAAAAAAATTGAATAAAAGCTGGCGGTAGACAGTCATATCCACTAATGATGGAACCAAGGTCTCTCGTATACTTGCATGTAATCCATGAAAAATCCCTTGTACAATCATTTTTATATTTTTTATAAAGTCGCGGGCGCCCTTAAATTTTCTCGATTATAGTTGCAAATATTACTAGACATATTTTAAGAGAAAAAAAATGAAATAAAGCTGGCGGTAGACAGTCATATCCACTAATGAAGGAACCAAGGTCTGCCATATTCTTGCCTGTAATTATACCATATAAAACAAATTTGAAGAAATTCGGATAATCGGTTTTGGAGATACAAGTGATTTGGTCTAAAATATCAAATTAGCACGTGTATACAATGTGAAACAATCACGAGGAAGTATTGAGTCCATAATTGGCAGTGTTTTTCTGTGTCTAACTTAAGATCTTGTTTGAAAACATGTTTATTAGTTCGATAAATAAACTCAAATTCATCTTGCCTTATTAACCGAACACAGTGAGGGAGCGAAGCGACCTTACTGAGTAAGGTCCTGTCTTTACTTGGATACTGGACTATTGGGCTTTCGTTTGGCTAACTGTCTCTATGTTCCGCTATAACTATCTACCAGATTCTTCAAAATTGAAGAAACTTTGTGTACATGTTCATTTGAGTCTTAAAATTTTCCCTATAGTTTTTAGATCGAATTAGGCCACTTGAGGCCAAATGGGGCCTCCTTGAAGAAAATTGAAAAAGATTTTTCTATTTTATATCAATAAAGCAAGCCTCTTAAAATTTCAATTTTCCAAAAAAAATTCCCGAAAATTCCATTTTTCCCTTTCCCTTTTTTACCCTTTTTTCCCTTTTTTCCCTGTGAATTTCAAGTACTTCTACAATTGCAATTCTGCGTATCACTAGTTAAAAAAATACCCTATTATGTTTAGTTTTAGAAAAAATCTGGTGTAAACATCACACGACTTTCCTTATCATATTAGGAATGGGAACAGGACCAAAAGCCACTGGTGACCCAAAGGTAACAGTTAGCTAAAAACCAAAGCCAAATTCGTAATCAGCACTTCAAAATCATTGAATTTGATATGTCACAACCCCCAACTACGATGAATAATAAAAAAGTTAGTCAAAGCGGGTCCCCCAGAAATACCGGTAAATTGGGGCCGAGTTCCAAAAAGTTCAAGATATCAAAAAAATGATCAGAATAGACCCCTATTATTTTTTTAATCTAAGAAAATGTTGTTCTCTAAAAAAATTTGTATCTTTAACCAATTTAAAGAAGCGGCGCTTGCGGCTAGCATTTGCGGCCCTGTGGCCGCAGAATGCGGCCGATTTCAACCAAAAGTTTCGTGGTTCGTCTGGTGTATAAAACTAATTTGTGTACCAAATTTCAAGTCTCTAGCTTTTACCGTTCTTGAGATATCCTGTTCACACACACACACAGACAGACAGACAGACAGACGCACGGACCAATGGCTGAAAGCAACTTTTTTGGTATCCTGAGGCCATGATTCGTCCAGAAATGTGAAAAACTGGGTAGGTCAAATTTTCGACGAATACAATACTTTCCTTATTATAAGATAAGGAAAGTAAAAAGAAAGCTCATTTAAATTATTTTAATGGTCATGGAACGCAAGACACACAAAGCTCAAAAACACTTCTGAATCATAATGGAATATTCAAAGTTTGCTGAATTTTAACAGAATTGGCGCGTAATTTGAGATGTAAACACACTGCCCTGGGATGTTTAACAGAAGAAAATTGATCATTCACAATGGTCGGTCGTTGTGAACTCTTTACGTGAATGGGGTTACGGGGTCACAGGGTCCTCGTGAGGAAAAATGAGAGATGCTGTTATGAAAGCAGCAACCAGTGGTGTAATTATGGACAAAGAATACACAAGAAGAAAGAATCCACGCTCGCAAAAAATGTGATGTACGTATTTTGATTATAGTTTTAGAAGTAAAATTTAAAATATCATTTTTGTGTTTATCAGAATCATGATAATATTATCTAAAACATAACAAAAAAGTGCTGAAAATTCACCTTGGGTAACACTCGAACATCCAGCCTTCAGGTTACAATTAATAATACTTTATTGGTAAACTACATACTACATTCTGCTTCTCCAACACAGGAAATGAAATGAAAAGATCACAAAGGAATATGTAGCGAACCAAGGGTCGAAGTGAAAGCTTGTGGCTTTCTCTTCCACCGAACAAATCGATGGCCTTGTTAATTTATCTATTTGATTTGAGTGATATAATTAGTAAGTAGAACTATTTGTTTAAAAAAAATCTGGTGTAAACATCACACGACTTTCCTTATCCCCCAAAAAAGAGTCGAATTCCGCCACTGGTGACTCAACGGTAACAGATAACTAAAAACCAATGCCAAATTCGTAATCAGCACTTCAAAATCATTGAATTTGATATGTCACAACCCCTATGTAGGATGAATAATAAAAAAGTTAGTCAAAGCGGGTCCCCCCAAATACCGGTAAATTGGGGCCGAGTTCCAAAAGTTCAAGATATCAAAAAAATGATCAGAATAGACCCCTATTATTTTTTTAATCTAAGAAAATGTTGTTCTCTAAAAAATTTTGTATCTTTAACCAATTTAAAGAAGCGGCGCTTGCGGCTAGCATTTGCGGCCCTGTGGCCGCAGAATGCGGCCGATTTCAACCAAAAGTTTCGTGGTTCGTCTGGTGTATAAAATTAATTTGTGTACCAAATTTCAAGTTTCTAGCTTTTACCGTTCTTGAGATATCCTGTTTACAGACAGACAGACAGACAGACAGACGCACGGACCAATGGCTGAAAACAACTTTTTTGGTATCCTGAGGCCATGATTCGTCCAGAAATGTGAAAAACTGGGTAGGTCAAATTTTCGACGAATACAATACTTTCCTTATTATAAGATAAGGAAAGTAAAAATTAATTTATAACATGCAGTTGACACAATAATGGTCACACAGACCGCTTCAGACATCGAGTGTTCTTCAAAATGCAATAGCGCCCAGATTCAAAATTTAAAAGATGTGTTTAGCCAGCGGCGATGGCGCGTTGAATGCACCGGTTCTCGTTGGATCACCGAAGTTAAGCAACGTCCAGCGAAGTGAAGACTTCGTGATGCTGGCATTCCGGCCCAACCCAGGCTGGGTGAGGTTAATGTGGGTAGCAGGTTTGTAAGTTTCCTGCGATTGGAGGGTGGCACCCCCGTCGTGATATGACCATGCAGTTGAAAGCGACGTTAAAGAAAAAAAAAAGATATGTTTCTCTCCTTCTGGTGCCGTTTAATAAAGCGTATCTCATTTGTTCCTTCACCTGTCCGAAAGACCTTAGAATTTATTGAAACAACATAGCAGAGGGTATTTTAACTAGTGGTACGCAGAATTGCAATTGTAGAAGTACTCTCAATTAACGAAAGGGAAAAGAGGGAAAAATGGAATTTTCGGAGAATTTTTTTTTAACTTATTATTAAATATCTCTCTGGTGTTTCAATATTTTTTGATGCAACTAACTGCATTTCAAGGGAAATATGCATGACTATCCATACATGAAGCAAAACTTACCTACTGGCTATCATTTCTTTAATAACGTGCATCGATCCAAGTGACCTCTAGACCTGTGGGAAAAACAGGGATTTGGCCATAACTCTTTAACGAAGCAAAATGCCCCACTGCAAGTTGATCTTATATGATAGTCCACGGTGGGCTGAACCTATCCTCAAAATATATGCATCTCTAACCGGGGCACCCTGTATAGTGAAATTTTGTGGTCATGAAAACTAAGGGGGAAACACTGTGGTAGAATTTCGAAAGAGGGCCAAAAAATGGCCGGTTTAGTATTTAATTCTAACCTATTGAGTGTGGTTTTGAATGAGAGGTCTCTATTTTCTCATGTTTGATTGGAAATATATATCTGTGTGAGGTTTTCAGTTCACAGAACTACTACTTTTTGAAGCCAAAAATAAGAGGGCAACCCGTAGATGACGAACATTTATTAGTATTTTCTTTAAATACCAACGGTCAATAAAATTTGTAACTAGAATAAAAAAAATATATAAAATATTACAAAAATGATTGTACAAAGAATTTTTCATGGATTACAGGCAAGTATACGACAGACCTTGGTTCCATCATTAGTGGATATGACTGTCTACCGCCAGCTTTTATTCAATTTTTTTCGCTTAAAATATGTCTAATAATATTTGCAACTAGAATCGAGAAAATTTGAGGGCGCTCGCGACTTTGTAAAAAATACAAAAATGATTGTACAAGGAATTTTTCATGGATTACAGGCAAGTATACGACAGACCTTGGTTCCATCATTAGTGGATATGACTGTCTACCGCCAGCTTTTATTCAATTTTTTTTCGCTCAAAATATGTCTAATAATATTTGCAACTAGAATCGAGAAAATTTGAGGGCGCCCGCGACTTTGTAAAAATTACAAAAATGATTGTACAAGGAATTTTTCATGGATTACAGGCAAGTATACGACAGACCCTGGTTCCATCAATAGTGGATATGACTGTCTACCGCCAGCTTTTATTCAATTTTTTTTCTTTTAAAATATGTCTAATAATATTTGCAACTAGAATCGATAAAATTTGAGGGCGCCCGCGACTTTGTAAAAAATACAAAAATGATTGTACAAGGAATTTTTCATGGATTACAGGCAAGTATACGACAGACCTTGGTTCCATCATTAGTGGATATGACTGTCTACCGCCAGCTTTTATTCAATTTTTTTTTCTTTTAAAATATGTCTAATAATATTTTCAACTAGAATCGAGAAAATTTGAGGGCGCCCGCGACTTTGTAAAAATTACAAAAATGATTGTACAAGGAATTTTTCATGGATTACAGGCAAGTATACGACAGACCCTGGTGTCCATCAATAGTGGATATGACTGTCTACCGCCAGCTTTTATTCAATTTTTTTTGCTTAAAATATGTCTAATAATATTTGCAATTAGAATCTAGAAAATTTGAGGGCGCTCGCGACTTTGTAAAAAATACAAAAATAATTGTACAAGGAATTTTTCATGGATTACAGGCAAGTATACGACAGACCTTGGTTCCATCATTAGTGGATATGACTGTCTACCGCCAGCTTTTATTAAACTTTTTTTCGCTTAAAATATGTCTTATAATATTTGCAATTAGAATCTAGAAAATTTGAGGGCGCCCGCGACTTTGTAAAAAATACAAAAATGATTGTACAAGGAATTTTTCATGGATTACAGGCAAGTATACGACAGACCTTGGTTCCATCATTAGTGGATATGACTGTCTACCGCCAGCTTTTATTCAATTTTTTTTCGCTTAAAATATGTCTAATAATATTTGAAACTAGAATCGAGAAAATTTGAGGGCGCCCGCGACTTTGTAAAAAATATAAAAAATGATTGTACAAGGAATTTTTCATGGATTACAGGCAAGTATACGACAGACCCTGTTTCCATCAATAGTGGATATGACTGTCTACCGCCAGCTTTTATTCAATTTTTTTTCGCTTAAAATATGTCTAATAATATTTTCAAGTAGAATCGAGAAAATTTGAGGGCGCCCGCGACTTTGTAAAAAATACAAAAATGATTGTACAAGGAATTTTTTATGGATTACAGGCAAGTATACGACAGACCCTGGTTCCATCAATAGTGGATATGACTGTCTACCGCCAGCTTTTATTCAATTTTTTTTCGCTTAAAATATGTCTAATAATATTTGCAATTAGAATCTAGAAAATTTGAGGGCGCTCGCGACTTTGTAAAAAATACAAAAAATGATTGTACAAGGAATTTTTCATGGATTACAGGCAAGTATACGACAGACCTTGGTTCCATCATTAGTGGATATGACTGTCTACCGCCAGCTTTTATTAAACTTTTTTTCGCTTAAAATATGTCTAATAATATTTGCAATTAGAATCTAGAAAATTTGAGGGCACCCGCGACTTTGTAAAAAATACAAAAATGATTGTACAAGGAATTTTTCATGGATTACAGGCAAGTATACGACAGACCTTGGTTCCATCATTAGTGGATATGACTGTCTACCGCCAGCTTTTATTCAATTTTTTTTCGCTTAAAATATGTCTAATAATATTTGCAACTAGAATCAAGAAAATTTGAGGGCGCCCGCGACTTTGTAAAAAATACAAAAATGATTGTACAAGGAATTTTTCATGGATTACAGGCAAGTAAACGACAGACCTTGGTTCCATCATTAGTGGATATGACTGTCTACCGCCAGCTTTTTATTCAATTTTTTTTCGCTTAAAATATGTCTAATAATATTTGAAACTAGAATCGAGAAAATTTGAGGGCGCCCAAGACTTTGTAAAAAATACAAAAATGATTGTACAAGGAATTTTTCATGGATTACAGGCAAGTATACGACAGACCTTGGTGCCATCAATAGTGGATATGACTGTCTACCGCCAGCTTTTATTCAATTTTTTTCGCTTAAAATATGTCTAATAATATTTGCAAGTAGAATCAAGAAAATTTGAGGCGCCCGCGACTTTGTAAAAAATATAAAAATGATTGTACAAGGAATTTTTCATGGATTACAGGCAAGTATACGACAGACCCTGTTTCCATCAATAGTGGATATGACTGTCTACCGCCAGCTTTTATTCAATTTTTTTTCGGTTAAAATATGTCTAATAATATTTGCAAGTAGAATCGAGAAAATTTGAGGGCGCCCGCGACTTTGTAAAAAATACAAAAATGATTGTACAAGGAAATTTTTTATGGATTACAGGCAAGTATACGACAGACCCTGGTTCCATCAATAGTGGATATGACTGTCTACCGCCAGCTTTTATTCAATTTTTTTTCTTTTAAAATATGTCTAATAATATTTGCAAGTAGAATCGAGAAAATTTGAGGGCGCCCGCGACTTTGTAAAAAATAAAAAATGATTGTACAAGGAATTTTTCATGGATTACAGGCAAGTATACGACAGACCCTGTTTCCATCAATAGTGGATATGACTGTCTACCGCCAGCTTTTATTCAATTTTTTTTCGGTTAAAATATGTCTAATAATATTTGCAAGTAGAATCGAGAAAATTTGAGGGCGCCCGCGACTTTGTAAAAAATACAAAAATGATTGTACAAGGAATTTTTTATGGATTACAGGCAAGTATACGACAGACCCTGGTTCCATCAATAGTGGATATGACTGTCTACCGCCAGCTTTTATTCAACTTTTTTTCTTTTAAAATATGTCTAATAATATTTTCAACTAGAATCGAGAAAATTTGAGGGCGCCCGCGACTTTGTAAAAAATACAAAAATGATTGTACAAGGAATTTTTCATGGATTACAGGCAAGTATACAACAGACCTTGGTGCCATCAATAGTGGATATGACTGTCTACCGCCAGCTTTTATTCAATTTTTTTTCGCTTAAAATATGTCTAATAATATTTGCAACTAGAATCGAGAAAATTTGAGGGCGCCCGCGACTTTGTAAAAAATACAAAAATGATTGTACAAGGAATTTTTCATGGATTACAGGCAAGTATACGACAGACCTTGGTTCTTTAAATATTGCTAATGACTGTCTACCGCCAGCTTTTATTCAACTTTTTTTCGCTTAAAATATGTCTAATAATATTTGCAACTAGAATTGAGAAAATTTGAGGGCGCCCGCGACTTTGTAAAAAATACAAAAATGATTGTACAAGGAATTTTTCATGGATTACAGGCAAGTATACGACAGACCTTGGTTCCATCATTAGTGGATATGACTGTCTACCGCCAGCTTTTATTCAGTTTTTTTTTCGCTTAAAATATGTCGTATAATATTTGCAACTGGAATCAAGAAAATTTTAGGGCGCCCGCGACTTTGTAAAAATTACAAAAATGATTGTACAAATAGTTTTTCGTGGATTATTAGAAATGAATTTATTGCAAAAAAAAAAACACCCAAGTCCCATGCGCAATCTCCAAAATGGGATTCAGAGGCATCAGGAGTTATCGCATCGATAAATTAAAAATCAATTGAAGAGGGGAAAAAGAAAATATATAAATTTGATGCTATAGAAAGAGAAAAAGGTTCAAGGGATAATTTCTTGAGAATAAAAAATAAATGATTCGTGGGATTTTTTCAAAAATAACGTTTATGGTCTTTTGTTGAACCCTGTTGATTTTTCAAATTCGTTGCTACAATTCGTTGTTTATTTCTATAGAGTAACAAAATCAAGTGTTTGAAATAATTTGAATTTTTATCAATTTAGTCATCATTATTTTATTTTCGCTTTAATTTGAGTGTTTTCCTGACAGTATTTCTAACCAGACACTTTAACTATGGCTAAAGAGTCAGCCTCTAACTTTGTGGAAAGCCTGAAGAAAGGCATCAAGCCCTTCACCCAGCAGAACGTTCTGTACTACTATGCCCCCATCTATGGAGCCACCAACTATGCTCTGCTCTCTGTCAATGTGATGCACCCTAGTCTTATGTACAGGTAAGAAAGCCGGTTTTCCTAGATTGGTAGTCTGGTAATCCAGGTAGCGTAGGGATCCGTTGGTTCGAATCCCATCCAGTGCACGAATTTTTCTTCATTAGTTAGAGTTTGTAACCACATAATAATAAGACTCTGAGGGTTAGTTGGTAGAAAATGCTTTGAGCATTAACCTCGCCTGGTGGTTACCGTCCACTAAAGAGTATTATTATTAAATTTGTGATTAACGCCATTAACTACATCATGATCCTATCAGCATATCACTATGAGGACTTTTATGTTTTACCCATCTTTTGTTGGCCAAATGAACTAGCTATTCAAATTAATCTCACCTAGCCTGAGTGGGGCTGGGAATAGCCAGCATCAGAAGTACTTGAATTTGAATATCACAAGTAGTAGATAGCACATCATGCTAAGAGAATTCACTATTCATTCAAATAGCTACTCTTTTTTTTTGTCATGTGGTACTTGTAAACCCTGGACATCCAAAATATAGAGTAGACAATTTTCTAGACAGCAAAGATTTAAAATCAGGCCATAGTTAGTACTAAGCAGTTCAAAGCAACATTAAATCCAAAATTAAAAATCATATAATAATAATTAATTTGTAATGTTTCAGAATCATCCCCAAACATGATGTTGCCAATGTTTTCCTCTTCACATCAGTGGTTGGTTCGGGCCTCTATATTCATGGAAGAAAACACTTGCAGGGGGCCCCACAGCAGCTTCAAGTTATGTTCAGGTAAGTGTAAAGATAAAATAAATTGATCCAAGTTGAAATTGAGATGGGCACTGTGACATATAGTTGATTTTCATGCAAAAGAGACTAGTAAAATATTGCACAAGTAGATTGTTTCAATATTACAATTATTACATGGTACTGTTGATTTGAGAGAATTTTATTTTATTCCATTTTGAATAGGCATGTGATCTTTAAGGAACTACTTGATAAAATTTTTCTCATGTGTGTTTCACATTCAATGTGAAAGATGAGTGAGTAAATTCAATCTGTGCTATTAATGTGATTTTTTTTATCATTTTCAGTGCCTACGGATCACTTCTCTTCAGTTTTGGCTCTGTTCTCATCTGGGCAATGATGAGGAAATTCCTTTCTCACAATAAATTCTTAGCAGTTCTGGCTGGTCTGAGCAGTAGTGCTACGTTCATTTTGATTGGCAAAGAGTATCTAGACTACATTGATGCTCGCTGTGGTAATACTCTCAAGAAAATCTAAAATATCTTGTGTACCTTTTTTACCCTGTATGATCTATTAGAATTGAACAAGTCCTTCAGTTTTCAAGCTCTTCTTGATCCATGACTTATGCTTGAGAGATTAAATTTCAGGCATAACTCTTATATACTCTGTACAATGATGTTGGTCTTTTCAACCTCATCATAAGGGATTTTGGTAAAATTGAGGAGTCTAAAATTAACCTTTTTAAATTGACTTCTTTGAATCATTTTCCTAGAGGTTTAAATAAAGTAAATCACACTTCATAAATGCTGATTTGTTAACAGGTATGCAATCAGAAATATTTTAAACAAAAATGAAAATAGAAGCTGACAAAATCCTATAATATTTTTCATGTTACTAAGCACTAAGCATAGCTTTAACTTGCTTTTATTTTTCACCTTAGAAAATCAAATGCCTATATTATAATTGAAATATTTTTTTCCATTATTTGTTAAAAATGATAGTAGGTTCTTTAAACAATAAGGCTCTCAAAGAAAGTATGAATATTTTCTGTTTTATATTAATAGGGACTGTGTATTTCTTTTTGGCAATTTTGATATTTTAAAATTATTTTATAAGTCTGATTTTTTGTTTTACTATGTATAAATTTTTCTTCATTTAAGTTGGTTTCTGTAAAGTTTCAATTTTCTCCTAGTATCATTATAACCTCCATGAACAAACAATAATGTATTTTTATTAAACAAAAGGAAGTTTTTAATATTGGAGCACTTTCTTATAATCAACATTATGTTTCCTTGTTATTTCCAAAGATTTTTTGGTGTTTTACTTTATTTTACATGTCTAGGTATGATGTTATTATCAAAGTGTCAACAGAAATACAGAATGCTATGGTTTTCCCCTCAAAATAATAATTGCTTGAGCATTTAGGCAAACAAAAATTTAAAAGGTGAAAATAATTCAAGTTTGTATACAGTTTCTTTAATATCAGAAACTTACATTAGAGAGAAAACTTAATTAACAGTCTCACTTTAATAAAGATACAAAAGAATGATATCTAGGTTAGGTCAAATTTACCTCTCTATAAGGAAACATGACCTTATAAATTAAAAAAATAAATCAGTACCTTGAGTTCTCTAATATCCAGCTTTGTTTGTATAATGAAAGAGAAAACTGGTTTTTCTTATGACTTGACACACTCATAATGTACAACGTCCATATATTTTTATTTATTTATAGGTACAGGAAAACACACAATCTCAAATATTATTCACACCTTGTATACTATTTAAACATGAAATAAATACTAATAGCGCCCACCTGTAATGCTTTGTAAACTGTTCTATGTCTTCTGATTCTTTGACTTTTTTTCTCAGTTCAGGAAAACACCATTATGTGTGTACAACTGTACATGTCCAAGTTCAAAAGAAACATGTACGAGTCTACCCATCTGTCCCGGTAGCTCAGTGGTAAAGGCACTGTGTGAATCCAGAGATTCCAGAGGTCGCGGGTTCGAAACCCAGCCGGGACAAGACAAGTTATCCTCCAATTTGGGATTTTTATCACATAATAATAAATCTTGGGCTTACTGCTGGAATAATGGGGACTTAATAGTCCTAATGTGGGTAGCTGGTACGATTCCCAGCGAATGGAGGGTAAAACCCCCGTCCTAATCAAGACGTTAAATCAAATAGAATCGTTGGCGTTAGGAAGGGCATCCAGCCGTAAAATATGTGCCACAACCAACCAACCTCAACCATGAGCTTGTACAATGCCGACCCCAAGTAGGTTTGGGAAAAAGGCAAAGTGAAAGAAGAAGAATAGTCCTAATCGGGCAGTATAAAAAAGGCGATATTATTATTATTACCATATTGAATGCCAAATTCGAAATTGTTTACATTAATAACCATGAGAGATAGAGGTATTAAACAAGTATTTGTTCAACTTTTGCGGTATTCAAGCAGTAGAAACCTACTGAAGCAGTAGAAAGCTACATGTATCACTGACTGACTGATCACTGTATCTCAGAATCTTGGTACCTGAAATAATGTGGCACGAAAATGTCTAGATATGGGAAAACAAAAGGATTTGCAAATTCCAAATAGTACGTCAGTCACGGCCGAAAACCTTTGCAACTACAAATTTTGAGAGAACGATGTTCAGTGGTATGATCCTCGACTACCATATGGAAGATCCCGGATTCGAACCCCTGAGCCAACAATAAAGTTCTATTCATAAGTTGATTACAGTAAGGGACACATTTTGGTGCGCTTGTGTTGACCTAGTAGCTAAGAGGGAAGTATTATGTCATTTCTCGCCCATCAGAGAGGAGGGACACTACGGAATGGGTAAGCTACAACACAGACTATGAGCTGATTGTTTCAACAACAACAAAAATGTTTGACATATTATATAATAATTCCGCGTCCACAGAAATATCACGGTGGTTAGAGGATTATATGGACACCTAAGCCTAGGCTCCTTTTATGTCCATTGACTCTATTTTGGTTTTAACGTCCTGTTAATGAGTTATTCCGGAAGGGGGTTTTA
The DNA here is from genome assembly GCA_024516035.1 of Bactericera cockerelli. Lineage (NCBI taxonomy): Eukaryota > Metazoa > Arthropoda > Insecta > Hemiptera > Triozidae > Bactericera > Bactericera cockerelli. The sequence goes on from CM044960.1 coordinate 31,294,021, forward strand.
CCTCCATTCACTGGGAATCGTACGAGCTACCTATATTAACCTCACTCAATCTGGGTTGGGCCGGAAATATCACATCGTGTTTAACACACATATAATAAACAAATAAATATAATAATATTGCTTTATTTCAAAATACTTAAACACAAAATCTTCCACAAAACTCATCTTAAAAAAAAAAAAAAATCATCAAGAAGACACTGTCGTGCCCTCATCGTCCAGCAGAGGGATCCCCGCCATCACACTCTCTTCAATCAGGTACATGTTGACGCCCCGCTTTATCCGGAACAGTCCTCCGTCGCCCCACCGAGCGCCGTACGAGTTCACGCACAGCCAGTACGAGTCGCCTTTCTCCGTTTGGTTCCACCCGATGATCTTCACTGAGTGCAGGTGCTTGGGTTCCCCTGCGCGCTCCGGCACTGTGTACAGACCTGGGGAGACAAGAACCGTGCACTGGTAGTCAAGTGGTTAACGCGCTAGTCTGGTGATCCAGACAGCGTAGGGATCCGTTGGTTCAAACCCCACCCAGTGTATGAATTTTTCCTCATTAATTTGATTATTCGACCACATTATAATTAGGGTGGTATGCAGAGTCCTCACTGTAGGGATGCCTGGGTCATTTGTCCTTCAACTGATTTTGTTAGGCAGAGACGTTTGTTTAAAGCGCCTGTGCGCATGCGCATTCAGATGTCTCTTTAATAAATTATTGTCAAGGTCGAAGTTTTCCCTATACCAAGCTCAGGACCACCCTACAGTGAACCCTATAGGGATAAAAAAAACGTCTCTGCATACTAGCTAGCCTAAGACTCTGAGGGTTAGGTGGTGGAAAATGCTTTGAGCATGAACCTGGCTTGGTGATTACCTTCCACTAAAGTTGATTTTGTTCAAACTTTGAATGGGAAATGTTGCAAAGCGTAGCAAAACAACGTTTAAGTCAGTGGGATTCGATCTCATTTGATTTACAATGCGAAACGCTTCGCAACGTTGCGAGACAAAATGTTGAACTTATTTGCGTTAACTGAGCATTCAAAGAAAGTATCGTTGGTGCATGCGTCGATATCCAGTTGAGAATGCACTGGTTCTCGTAGGATCACCGAAGTTAAGCAACGTCCAGCGAAGTGAAGACTTCGTGATGCTGGCATTCCGACCCAACCCAGGCTGGTTGAGGTTAATCTACCCACATGGAGGGTAAAACCCCCGTCGTGATATGACCATGCAGTTGAAAGCGACGTCAAAGCCCCCCCCCCCCAAAAAAAAGTATCGTTACGTGATTTTTTTTCACACGAGACGAAATTATGTCTCATATTTTTCATAACGAGATCATGTTCTAAGATTAGACGAAAATGAGTCGGCCAATGTCGTTAGCACGTTGAATACCCCAGTTCTCGTTCTGTCACTGAAGTTAATCAACGTTCAGTGAGGCAATTTGGATGAGTGACCATTCAAATTGGAACGCTCATGATGCTGGCTATTTCTGGCCCCACTCAGGCTAGGTGAGGTTAATTTGAGTAGCTGGTTTTTGAGTTTCCAGTGAATGGAGGGTAAAAACATCGTTGTGATATAGGTAACCAGGCAGTTGAAAGCGACGTTAAAAAAAATTCTCGAGGGTAGACAGGGCTTATTTACGTCTCGATTATGCGTATTGTTTTAAATGGGGAAGTGAAAATTCTGACTTGAACTTATTGTGATTTATGATGTCGATTTTGTTTATTGATTTTGCCCTCACCATCAATTTTTATCCGTTTTCAACTTGATCAGATTTTTCATGCAAACATCAAACACAACATCAAATTATTACGTACCTTCGGGTGAAACGTTAGTATGCCTCCTCGTGGTTCACCCTGGGCAACGCATTGACATGCGGCTAAAGTACTGACAATTTTGGCGATCAGACAATCACTGCCATCAGATCAAGTTTATTCCATGTGTCTTCTCACTTTGAGATGTGTAATAAAGCCATACGATAAATAAAAAGTTGTTGTTGTTGTAGCCAGCTTGGCTACAGCTGGAGGGTTGAGTGATGGTCTCCAGCCAACTTTATTTCAAAGTTGGTTCGTCCTGAACCACATATTTCTTCGTGCGATCAGCCATCATGAGGACTTACCTTTACCCGAGTACTTACTTACCTTTACCCGAGAAATCTCGAAGTGACTTTTCTTCAAACATAAATTTCGCCTGCACGGGACCATTCAGCATAATTTCCCTTTGGATATCTTCCGTTCTGTTGTTGATATAGTAGAAGCTTGAGCCTGCAATGGAGGGACGCAGTTCATGAGACTCCTGAATCTGATTTTTTTTAAAACAATATTTCCATTGATTCGGCAAAGTTACAATTAATACATTAAAAAATAATCGTAAGGTATACCCGTCTTCAAAGTTAATAACTGTGAAGAAGACGGTGTTTATGGTGAAATAAACACCGTCGGTGTTTTGGTGTGACGGTGAAATATTTGACTGGATTGATTAAAATGAGTCACCCGGTATATAATAAGGAAAGTAAAAATGGAGGGTGAGTGATTAGTTTACATTTTTTAGGCCCCGGAGGTCAGAGGGTGACCATGACCACAGTAGAAAAAAAAAATACAAATATATTTTATAGCAAAAAATATACAAAAATATTTTTTTCACCAAATCAAGTTACAGTTTTTAGCACCACCGGAATATTATACTCACCCCAGTGGCGTAGGAAGGGGTCCTACGCCACTGGGGTCTAGCTACGCTTCGCCACTGACTCACCCTTGTATTTCTTCTCATCGGCAACCTTGCCTACAGAGTTGGCACAGGTGTCAGGACACTTGTACACTTCAGGTGAAAACGAGCAGGATAACAAGTCGGGGAGTATTGGAGGCAAGGCCGGGTTGTGAAGGCATGGCTTGGTCAAGTAAGGAAGACAGGACTGCGAGATGCAAAACATTTTTGTAAATAAACCAGAATTTGTAATAAAAAGATGGTTTTGAAATAAAAACATGCTTTTAGTTGACAACATGCGTCAGCGTGTGTGTAGCATATGGAAGAATTAGATGAGTACAAAAATTTGTAAGATGAGCGCACGATTAGCTCAGTGGTAAGATAATCGTTCGCTATGCGGAAGATCCTGGGTTCGATACTCAGAGCCAGCAAAAAATTGTATTTAAAATTTGGTTCGGGTTGTTTGTACGGGATAACTTTCGGTGAGCTTGTGTTGACCTAGAATCTAACTACGGTGACTATAGTGTCTCTCCTAGCGCATCAAAAGGGAGGCATACTACGTTACTGAATAAAACTGAACTCGATGTCTTATAATAAGGCTCCGTGGCGTAACGGTTGTGACGACTGCCCGTAGTCCAGATTTCCCGAGTTCGACTCCCGGTTGGGGCAGACTTTTCGACGAAAATTCTGTTCCATCCAAACACGTGAGGCTGGCATGTTCGGCCCTACCCAGGCTGGGTGAGGTTAATTTTGGTAGCGGATACTATTCCCAGCGAATAGAGGGTAAAGCCCCAGTCTTTACTACTTCAAATCAGGACGTTAAAGCCAAATAGAATCAACTGGTCACAATAGATCTAAATAGAAGTCGGTGTGATAATTGGTGCTTCTCTTATGGAACTCCAACCAGTCTATAATAATAATAATAGCCCAACTTGAGGGACAGTCTAGCTTATCTTAAGTTGATCAACCATGTTCTATAATTCGGCCCTAAATTCGACCGACCTCAGTAGCTTGATCGATAAGGCGGCGGACTTGTACCATGGAGGTCGGTGGTTCAAGTCCCGGTTTCAGCGTAGATTTAGTAAAGCGAGTTTGAGTAGTTGTGATATCACAAAAGTGATGAACACAAATATGATAACTTTATAACTCGGCCCTAAGTGGAAAGTTGGGTGGAAGAGATTGCCCAAGGCAATAACCCCGCCCTTTAGTTAGGACATATATTATGTATATATTTATTTATTTTTTCTTTATTTTTTTTCTTCTATTATATTGTATTCTAATTTGTAACTAATTGTGTTGTATATAATATGTCCTATTAGTAAAGTGTAAATAAATAAATAAAGAAGAGAGCTCACCTGGTTGGTTCCAAAGTCCCCTCCCGACACAAGTCCCTCCTGCACCCAGAACTGCCATGCCGCCTCGCTGTCGCCTCCCTGACACCGAGGCATGGCCAGAGGAAGATTGGCATTGCGGCTCGTGCAGTTGGTACAGGAGCAGATGAGATGCTGCGGGGAGAGAAGCGGTGAGGGGGCGGCTTGTGACGTGATGCACAGCCTGTCGGTCATGACGGCGGCGGCGGATACGGCCTGAAAATAAAATATGAATAGTTTGTGGTGAATCAAGAGCCTCTTATCCTGTTTAAAAAAAAAAAAAAAAAAAAAAAAAAAAAAAAAAGGTAAGTGTGCCCCGGAACCGCTTTCGCATTACTTCAGGGTCCTTTACCTTTACATCTATGCCATTCCGGAAACGGAAAAAATCGGTGAGAAATTTTCGCTCCGGCCGGGATTCGAACCCGCAACCTCCGGGTCAGTAACCAATGCTCTTAATCACTGAGCCACGGAGATCGGCAACTCTTATCCTGGTTATAATATTGTTGTTGGTGTTGGTGCTGTTGTTGTAGCGATGTCCCATTGAAAACAGACATCATCATTTTCAATATCTTCCATGGTGAGTATGTCCAGAAACTCCTGGTCACAATAGATCTCATTAGGTCGTAGTGTTAATTGTATGAAGTTTCAACAGAAACCCTACCACCAGCATTTTGGTGGGGGGTTTTGACGTCGCTTTCAACAGCATGGTCATTAAAGGCTCAAAAGTCCTCACAATGGTTGATCGCACAAAGAAATATGTGGTTCAGGACCAGCCAAATTTGAAATAAATTTGACTGGAGACCAACAATTCCACCTTCAACCGTAGCCAAGCTAGCTACAACAACAACAACAACAGCAACAGCAACATAGCCCTAGTTGAAGGGCAGTCCGTCGTATCTTACTCATAAATTTAATTCTGATTTATGATTCGGACCGATGTTTTGCACTTTCCCGTTACCTCATTGCAAATGAAACTTGATTTGTTTAGGTACAACAATGCTATATGCTTTAACGCTTATCTTGGCAGAGAATTTCAATTTTTCATTTATTTTTTGAAAAGTAAATGAGGATGTTAATTGGATGGAAGAGCTCAATTTCGCCAATTTAAATAAAGTGTAAATTTATTTAATGTTTTGTGGAAGGAAAAATGCTTTGGGATTAATTTTGGGCCAAAAAAAGAAAAAAAAACTGATGGTATCCATATGGACACATTGCCAAGATAAGGATTAACAGTACTCACCCAGCAGGACTGGCAAGCCCCCTGGTCCCACACCTTCCCGATGACTGAGGAACATTTCGGCCATGCCTCACGTGCATCAAATGCCTTGGGGATAGCAGGCTCCGTGATGCTAGAGTAGTTCACGGTGGGTATGTTGGGTAGAGTTCTGCCCATGGTGTCCTCTTCAGGTAGCAAAGCTTTCGGCATGATCACTTCAATTGCATCCTCTACTTCTTTCACGATAATCTGAAATTTCAGCAAGTTTCCTCTTGAGCGCAATATTTTTTACTTTCCTTATCCTATAATAGAGAAAGTATTGTATTCGTCGAAAATTTGACCGACCCAGTTTCTCACATTTCTGGACGAATCATATTAGCCTCAGGATACCAAAAAAGTTGTTTTCGGCCATTGGTCCGTGCGTCCGTGTCTGTCTTTGTGTGAACACGATATCTCGAGAACGGTAAGAGCTAGATACTTGAAATTTGGTATGAAAATTAATTTTATACACAAAACAAACCACGAAACTTTTTGTTGAAATCGGCTGCAAGGGCCGTTTCTTTGAATCGGTTAAATATAGAAAAAAACCCTTTCTTACCGTGCACTGGTAATCAAGTGGTTAACGCGCTAGCCTGGTAATCCAGATAGCGTAGGGATCCGTTGGTTCGAATTCCACCCAGTGCATGATTTTTTTCTCATTTATTTGAGTTTGAGACCACATAATAATAAGACTCTGAGGGTTACCTGCGGTAGAAAATGCTTGGAGCATTAACCTCGCCTGGTGGTTAGCTTCCACTAAAGAGTGTTAAATAAAAAGACCCTGAGGGTTACCTGTGGTCGAAAATGCTTGGAGCATTAACCTCGCCTGGTGGTTAGGTTGCTCTAGAGTGTGATCTGAGCGCACGGCAGTGCGCCCGGCCAAGTTCCAGCATTATTATTTCTGTTTTGACTTACCGCAGGTTTCAGAGTTGTGAGATTCCCCGAGGCTGGGCCCGTGTGGTCGCCCCTGAAGTGGTGGTAGGTAACATAGGACAGGCCAAGCAGGGCCAGGGAGGTGAGGGAGAACAGGTAGGGGTTCATAGGGCCAGTGTAGAGTAGAGACATGTTGGGAATTGAAGCTTCTAAATGATAACGCAAAACTCACTGATTATAAGATTTCAAACTGTTAGCGTAATAGGACTACCTGTTTCGAGCCGAAAGTCTAAATAAATGAGTTCATTTAATTTTTTTTTTTTTTTTCAAAATAAGAAAGCTTCTAAATGATAACACAAAACTCACTGATTATATCTGTGCAAACTGTTAGCGTAATAGGACTCCCTGTCTCAAGCCGTCAGTCTAAATAAATGAGTTCATTTAATTATTTTTTTTTACAAAATAAGAAAATGTTTACAAAAAACACTCACTCATTTGTTGATGATTTTGAATCCAACTCACTCTAATAAAATTAATGAAAATCAAAAAGAGTCTTGATTCCCTTCTTACTATGTAAGACTTATTTAACAAACAAAAAACACACAGTTAAATACCTATCCTCGGCCCCTCAGATAAGCTTTCTAAAGAAAAAATAATGTTTCACGATTGAGTTGGTGGAAATTATTAGAACTTTGTTCAAGTGAGTTGTTGAGGGTTTGAGTGTCAAACACGCACTGAAGGAACTCTCAAAGGCCACAGCATAGGAGTGTCTCTTATCAATCCCATCGCCTTGCACAAAGAAGTGACGAATTTTATGCTGATCTGTTATCAATGCAGATGATTATGGCTAGTATATACCTACTTCGAACTGGTGCGTCAGAACCGATAAATATCAGTATTCAAAAAGAGTTAGGACTAAATTATAGCAGTTCTTAAGGTGGCATTAAATATATGGTTTTTCAAATAAATGAAAAAGTTATAATTTTTTTATAGTGTAATATATTTTTAATTTACAAAAATTATAAGAACAGAACAGTCTCATCATATAGTTTACTCTTCAATGTATTAAAACAAATATCATAGGTATTTGTGTTAATCACTTACGTGATATCACTACTCAAACTCGCTTTACTACATCTACGCTGAAAACGGGACTTGAACCACCGACTTCCAAGATACAAGTCCGCCGCCCTAAATGTCTTTCAAATAAATGACGAATAATTCATGCAATGTGTGGGATTTGAACCAACGGTTTTTTTTCGAAGTTGTTCATTTAGTTTCCAACGAAATCAGCTCTCATCTTGAGACATTCAGGGCGAAATTAAAAGACAAATTCTATAACTTAAGTCATTGCTAAGCGTCGATTTTCCCTATCTTACACAGTACGCAATCCGTGACTTAGCGCCACAGAGGTATTACAAAAACGTCTATTAATTCCGCCCCTAATCTTGAGACATTCAATTGCGTGAAAAATTGATGGTTAAAAAAGCGAGAATTATTAATTCACAGAGACAAAGGATTGGAGTTGTCATGAAATGTAGAGGAAGCATTGTGTTACCAAGAACCGGTCTGTCAATGCTAGGTAAAACTGAATTCTAGGAATAAAAACACTCATTCTCAGACAGTGAAAACAATAGTTTATTTTACAGAAAATTTACAGTAATTTTAAGAGCTCTTTCACACAGGACAACTTTGTCACCTGTGTGAGAGGGCTCCTAGTAACAATCTTGAGCAAGCAATATTTTTTTTTTAATTAATAAAAATAATAATATAATAATATCGCCTTATTTTTATTGCCCAATTAGGACTATTAAGCCCCATTATTCCAGCAGTAAGCTCAAGACTCATTATGATGTGGTAAAAATCCCAAATGAGAGGATAACTTGTCATGTCCCGGCTGGGTTTCGAACCCGCGATCTCTGGAATCTCTGGATTCACAGAGTGCCGCCTTTACCACTGAGCTACCGGAACAGACAGACAGAAATTTACAGTAATTTTAAGAGCTTTTTCACACAGGACAACTTTGTCACCTATGTGAGAGGGCTCCTAGCAAAACAATCTTGAGCATGCAATGATTTTTTTAAATTAATTAAAATAATGTAGAATGTGAAAACGAAAATGTTTTGAGAATACGAAACTAACAATTTCACATCCAACATTGGTGTTTTACAGAGCACGTACACTGAAATTCTAGAAATCTAGACCGTGGTTTTGAATTCCGGGCTCGGAAAATATTTCACAACTAATATTTGTTCCTTGATGGACTGATTTCTTAGTTGAAAAAAGTTTCTTGAACAAAAACGACTGATTGCATTACTTTTCTTGTTCTATAAGATATAATCATCATGGGGTGGCGTCATCGTGAACGATGGTAGCCAGACAGGAATGACTCAGCACTTCTACCACTGTCTTTACAAGGAGGCTAATATCTTTTGAAGGAGGGTATAGCCTCGTTATTTGTTGTTTTTTTCTCTATTTTTTTATTATTTCTAATTGACATTCTAATTTTTTTATCTTTTGAAGAACTTTTTATCCTCTATTTGCTAGAAACTTACCTACCAGCTCCCCTGAATTGGGCCGAAAATATTTTTGTAAATCACAATCTTGATATTACAATTACTCAAACTAACTGATTTTTTGCTTTATTTGGTCATAGAACCACTGATCTCCAGGTTCCAGCGCCTTATCGATCGAGCTACCGAGGTGGGTGGATCGGGCTGGAAATAGCCAAAATCAGGTGGGTTCAAATTTGAATGGTCATCTAATGATTCTAATGAATACCTCACATCGTCGGACGTTGTTTAACTTGAGTTGACGGAAGGATAACTAAGGCGGATTCGATCAATAAATGACAAACCCGAGGTTTGGCGCAGAGTCCTCATTGTAAAGATGCGTAGGTCATTTGTCCCTTCAGCTGATTTTGTTATTCAGAGACGTTTGTTTAAAGCGTCTGTGCGCATGTGAATTCAGATGTTTCTTTAATAAATAATTGTTAAGGTCGAAGTATTCCCTATAGCAAGCTCGGGACCACCCTACAGTGACCCTATAGGGGTTACAAAATCGTCTCTGCATACCAGCCGTAATCTCGGATTCACTCAACAGCAGTTACCTCCTTGGAAATTTGTTATTTGGTTCGCGAACTTAAACTCGCGGATTTGCGGTTTAACGCGAGATTCTACGAATGATTGCAATTTGTGATCAAAGTTGGTTGTTTAGTTTTTGAATTGTGCACAGTTTTAAAACAGCTTTATCTCCATACCATGTTTCTCTTTTTTAATTTTGTGTAAACAATTATTTGCAATAAAAACTTTATTTATTATTTAATCGCGTTCTATCAATTTTAACTTTCTATTACCAATATGGTATAGAAAATTGTTTTCGGTCGGTTTTTACCCTTGTGGTTTCGTAGCTAAGTACAGTTTTGATATAAATCTAGAGAGAAATGAGAGCCGCTTTTCTCGCCATCCACCGCTTTCTCTTCTTCTTCTCCTTGGTCCGTCTCACTGGCAGAAACAATTGTCTGGTACTCAGAGAACTAAAGATTCAGTACCATGAACGCAAAGTACAGAATTTCTCTTCTATAGTTCTTGGTTTTAAGTTTCAATTTTGTTTCAATTTACTTGATGGGTGGCATATGAGTCTAGATTGAAATGAGAGCCGTTTTTCTCGCCATCTACCGCTGTCTCTTCTTCTTTTCTTTGGTTCGTCTCACTAGGCAGAAACAGTTGTCCTGGTGCTCACAGAACTAAAGATTCAGTACCGTGAACGCGAAGTACAGAATTTCCCTTCTATAGTTCTTAGTTTTAAGTTTCAATTTACTTGATGGGTGGCATATGAGTCTACAGAGAAATGAGAGCCGCTTTTCTCGCCATCTACCGCTGTCTCTTCTTCTTTTCTTTGGTTCGTCTCACTAAGCAGAAAGAGTTGTCTGGTGCTCACAGAACTAAAGATTCAGTACCGTGGACGCAAAGTACACAATTCCACTTCGATAGTTCTTAGTTTTAAGTTTCAATTTTGTTTCAATTTACTTATATATATCTCCCTTGCCTTTATCCCATATTAGTTCATGTTGCTATTGGGGTCGGTATTGTTCAACCTCATAGTTGAGGTTGGTAGGGTGGAGCACTTTTTTATGGCTGGATGCCCTTCCTAACGGCAACGATTTTATTTGGTTTTAACGTCCTGATTCGCTGGGAATTGTACCAGCTACCCACATTAACCTCACCAAGCCTGGGTAGGGCCGGAAATGACAGCCTCACGTGTTTGGAGGAAACAGATTTTTTTTCGAAAAGTCTGCTCCAACCGGGGATCGAACTCGGGATCTCTGGACTACGGGCAGTAGTCACAACCGTTACGCCACGGAGGCTGATGAGGGTGGCATATGAGTCTAGAGGGAAATGAGAGCCGCTTTCTTCGCCGTCTCCCGCTTTCTCTTCTTCTTCTCCTTGGTCCGTCTCTCCAGAGTCGCATCCAGGAACATCATCACGTTCTCCTTCTCCTCCAGCTCTCTCTGCAGGAAGTACATTGTGTGCAGGTTGTAGCCCACCACATCCTGGGGAAGTTACATTAAATTCTATTAGGATAGCATGGAATACAACACAGGTTATATTAAAATGTATTAGAAGAGCATGGAATAGAACACAGGTTATACAAAATTACATTATGATATTATGAAAGAGGTTGAACTTTACTGTTAGGTTGTACTGACCTAATTAGGTTTGGGAAAAGTCAAAGTTGACGAAGAAGAAAAATAACGAGTATTTCCTTACTGGGATATCCGCTTTTGGGCCTCTTGTTTTGGTTTATTGGCCACAAAACGGTCCCGTTAGATCTCACGTTTAGTAAATTTTATTTATGGAATCAAATATTCCTTTTCATCCACTCTTTAGAATTCAAGAGTCTAGCAACTTTTTTCAGTACCGCAAAGGCAAAGTATAGAATTTCCCTTCAATAGTTATCTTGGTTTTAAGAAATATTTAGTTTTAATTTACATGATGGGTGGCATACCTTGGTTTTACTTGGAAAATTTTCGATTAGAGAATTCTTTTAATCATGTTTTTTTTTTTTTTAATATTGTTTGTTTTTTTTGTAACAAAAATGGGCTTAACCCAGTATGTTTGTGTAAAAAAAAAAATTACCACACCAATAGAGCTCAACTCCTAACTCCAAAAAAAAAAGCAGCAAGCCAACAACTCACCCTGATTTCCTGCACGCGTCGCGCGGCCAGAGTCTGGAGGCGACTCAGCAGCGGCAGCAGACTCTTGCTGGCGGTCAGGGGGCCGTGGTGGACGCGAGTCAGGAACACGGCTGTGCGGATCAGCAGCTCGCAGCGCGGGTGACTCGCGGCGAGTAGAGTGGCGAGGTGAGTCAGCAGGTCAGTGACCTGGGCGAACGAGAGCACCAGCAACACCTCCTCCAGCTCTCTGCAATGGATTTTTCCATTTCAGTATAAACAGAAAAGTGAGAAGTTGTACTAGATGTACATGAATAACAGAACATACCTGGACAGCTGTTTCGAGCTTATTTGCTCTCATCAGCAGGTAATTATTTACACTTTATTAATTGGACATATTATATACAACACAGATAATTACAAATTCATATACAATATAAGATAATTAAAATGAGAAAAAACTAAAGAAAAAATATTTTTTTTTTTTTTTTTTACTTTATTTAGAAACTTTATTAGTAGAACATATATACAGACAAATAATGGTAAAAATTAAATATAAAAATTGACAATATTAATAATATAAACAAGAAAAAAAATAAACAAAATATATACATATGTCCTAACTAAAGGGCGGGGTTATTGCCTATGGCAATCTCTTCCACCCAACCCTTGGGTGGAAGAGATTGCCATTGCCCAACAATCATCATCATAGGGTGGCGTCATCGTGAACGATGGTAGCTGGACAGTGGAGGAATGAATGACTCAGCACTTGTACCACTGTCTTTACAAGGAGATTAATAATTGACAAGGGCCCCCAGAACCGAGCCAATGCTGATCTACTCCCTGTTTATAGTCCCCCAGCCAGACTATCATAAACGGGCGAATTCTGTATCCAAGCTAAATTTACAAATATTATCCTTACAACCAAACTACATCAATGAGATTGTAAATGTAGAAAAAACATAAATGAGATTATAAATACTATGCCAATTAAAGAGGGCTAGTCCGTCAGTCACCGGTCGAAATTCCGCTACTGGCGAATAAACCAACAATTTTACGAAGAAACTAAAATATCTTGGAATTTTACCCCTGGAGACTTCGCGAATGACAAGTTATCCTCCTCTTATTGATTTAGACCACATATAGATAGAGAACGTAAAAATATCGATTAAAAAATCTACAACTGGTGCGACATGGTCACTTCTTTTAACACAGAGTATTTTTATTATCTGACCTGGTTGCAGGGTTTTCAGTGAAACCCTTACAATTAACACTGCGACCTAATTAGATCTATTGTGACCAAAAACAGAGTATTAAATAATGTACATTTTACTTCCGAGAAATTTCTAATATTAGAAATCGGATTGTGTTTATTTTTGTCAAATTCTTCTCTGGCTTACTGCTTGATTAATGACTCATTAGTCCTAATCGGGCAGTACGAATAAGGCGATAATTATTACTCACGTGGATCGTATGCGGCCCAGGACATACATGAGGTACTCCCCAGGGGAGGCCACATTCAGGGCCTTCATAATGGGGGGCAGCGCGGGGGTGGTTGTCTCCTGGGACTCCTGCTCATACTCTCGCATCACACTCAGACACTCCATCAGGAGCTCCGCCTGACGGGATAAGATTATTATTATATAAATCTTAAGTAGGTAAAAAAATCAGTATACATTACAGGAAGAGGTAAAAAGACAAAAATAAAATTAATTGAACATAAAATCAGTTATAAACAGAAAAGTGAGAAGTTGTATTAGATGTACATGAACACCAGAACATACCTGGACAGCTGTTTCGAGCTTATTTGCACTCATCAGCAGGTAATAGTTCTGAATATCCATGCCATCAACTAACCTCTCTATTTTAATCAGTGAGAGGTAATAATAATGATAATACCAGGCGATGTTAACGCTTAAAGCATTTTCTACCACCAAAACCTGAGAGCCTTATTATTATGTGGTCACAAACACAAATTAATGAGGAAAAATTCATGCACTGGGTGGGATTCGAAAAAAACGGATCCCTACGCTACCTGGATTACCAGACTAGCGCGTTAACCACTTGACTAATGGTAATGGTGCTCAAAGGCACTTTTATTAACGGAAAGAATCCAATATAAACATTTAACAAACTATTTAACAAAATTTTAACAAAAAGTTAAAGAATAAAAATATAACAACAAAAAATGTTGACTACCAATGCATGTTGTGCTAAAGGGCTGGGTTATTGCCAGAGTTATTATTTTTTTTTTTTTAGATATTACTTCTCTCGACTTAAGGCTAGATTTTGCGATTTTGCGAAGATATTGTTTTTTTTTCATGGGGAGATGTAAGTTATGACCAGAACTTGTGACTTCGATGTTGTCTATTAACACATTCAGCGCCAAGGGTTTTTTTGGTAATATGGTTCAGTGGACCAACTTATTTTGTGTGAAAAAAGAGGTAGGTAGACTCAAACAGACATAAAAAGTCACCAGATATATATTTTTCTGGTCCAAAAAAACCAAAAAACTTCCAGGGACCACGACAATCGAATCCCCATAAGAAATACACAGTAGCGTGTACAGTTGTACACTATAAAGAGCATCGGTTTCTGAAAGTGAGAGGGTGAGGTGTACACTGTACAGCATAGTGTAAACGCGGTCCACTGTAGAAAACACTTGTGTACACTATACTCGTACTGTACACGTGGCGCTGAATGTGTTAATTAATTTCACCTTTAAACCCTCGCTCGCTTCTTACCGCAGTTTCCGCCGTGACCGTTTTCCTCGAGGCCAGGTTGACCTGTTCGGTCCCGGCGACCTGACTCGCCTCCCCCGTGGCCAGACTCTCCTCTTCCTCCTGTGTCCGCTCCGTCTCTCTCTCGTCTTCCAGCACCAGCACCTCTTCGGTCCTCGCGTACAGACGTAGACAGCGGTCCGATCCGGCCGACGCGACGTAGTGCCCCGAGGGAGACACGGCCAGTGTGTGGCCCTCCCCGTTGTGGCCCTGGGGAGTGAAGGGGAGACATGAGTTAAAAAGTTTGCCATGGGCAGTCACCCAGTTTTTAGTCTAATTTTTTTTTAAATGGACATAACATCATTTAGAACTTTAATACTTTAAAGTAATCTAAACGACAATACTAATGTCCTAACAAGGCATACAAACTAAGGGTTATAAACTTAACTTTAACATGCTTAAAGTTAAGTTTTATGTGCTTAAAGTTTTCTTTTTTGTATTATTTCGAAATTTATGTTTCAATGTTTTTTTTTTTTTTTTTTTTTTTTTACCACCCCTGCGTCTACGTTGAAGCTTGCGCATTCCGTAGTATGCCAACCCTCTGATGGACAAGAAGTGATACAATATTTCCCATTTTTCATTTGAGTGGAGGATGAACACAAATGCACCGGAAGGTATCCTTTGCAAACAACTTAAACCAAACTTTAAAATACAATTTTTTTTCGAACCCGGTACCTTCTGCATAGCAATCCAGTCTTCTTCTTCTTTTACTCTGTCTTATCCCGCTTAAGCAGGGTCGACGTTGTTCAACCTCATGGTTGAGGTTGGTTGCATGGCAATCCAGTACCTTAGCCCTAATCGTGCGCTCTTTTACCGAACAACATTTCGACTTACATGGAGCGTGAGAATCCGTTCCTTCCGGTCGGCGTCCCACTGCTTCACCCTCCCCTCCCTGCCCACACTGAACAGGTGATGCGTGCGCACCACGAATATATATTTATTTATATTTTCTTCATTTTCTTTTTCTTTTTACTTCTCTTATATTACATATTAATTTGTAACTATCTGTGTTGCAATTGTTGCATATATGTCCATATTAATAAAGTGTTAAATAATAATAATAACAACAATTTCTCGACTTACATGGAGCGTGAGAATGCGTTCCTTCCGGTCGGCGTCCCACTGCTTCACCCTCCCCTCCCTGCCCACACTGAACAGGTGATGCGTGCGCACCACGAAGCCCAGGCTCGCGACACTGCCCTCGTGCGCGATGAAAGATGCGTGACAGTCCCCGTAGTCGAGACCCCAGACCTTGACGGTGCGGTCGCCACTCCCGGTGGCTATCAGGGCGGAGTCCGAAGTCATGTCGAGACAGAGCACCGGGAGAGAGTGGCCGTACAGGGAGATGAAGAACTGGAACAAAATATGTTATTTGAATCATCGGAGAGGCAGCAAAACAACAATACTTATATAGATAGATATATGAATAGTTGTCTGGAAGAACCACGTATGTGAAAATTTCGATTATTTTTTTATTTCAAAAATGGAACCTATGTGTAAGTCTTGAATCACTAGAGAAGTCAGCATGCAAAAATTTTGTTCCTACTCGTTTTTATTCTTCTTTTTTTGTCAAAACAGAGCATTTGGGTGCTGCATTAATGGTATTACTAAAAGTACCCTACTGAAAAGTGCCCAAAAACACATAGGTGGTTCTTATAGACAACTATTCATATATTTTTAATGAATATTTATTTAAAGAGAGGTCTGTATAACTCAATAGTCCTTGCCCCACTTATATTTTATTTTAATAAATAAGATATAATGTGAGCTCCAAGCAAGAGCTAGAATCTGTCGAAAGACTTCCTTATATAAATATTTTTACCTACTTGTATAAAAATAAATAAAATAAGAAATCCGCATTATACAAATACAATGGAACATAAAAATACAAAAAAATAATTGATATTTAAATTTAAAAAGAAAAGATATAATATTTTTGTAAGTAAGACTAGCGGCAGATTCTGGCTCTTGTTTGGAGCTCATAGAGCAGAATCCCTTTTGAAAAATATGTCGATCACTGTTGATTGCAAAGAATTGTTCGTTCTGGATTACTCAACTCTAAAGTGATGTTCTTTACTTTTTTTTTAAAAAAAAAAGGAAGGGCGGGGAAAAATCTTTTAATGACACCCAGGTCTTTTCTTTACTGTCCGAGGATTTTCTTTATTTATTTTAGTAATTGGAATACAGGAAGTTGGTATGCTTCTCTCCCAATGACATTATAACTACCTAAGTGGTTAAGATATTTTAATATTGAATTGAATTGAATACTTTTATTTATTTATACAATAATGATATTACAAACAATACATCTCCTATAAGCTAAGTCTAACTTCTGAGGTAATATTCTGAGGTAATAATAGATGAGGAAAAATTCGTTTCACAATTTCAAAACTTGTACATTGCATGAAATTTACAAATCTCATTTTGATTTCAAAGCACTTGCAAAAATTATCAATATTCACTCACCTTGAAGGTGTCAAGGAAGAAAATCTTGACCGTGGTATCGAGCAGAGCCACTGCTAGTAGTTTACTATCGGGTGATACTTTCGCACACAGCACCGTCTCGTCAAGCTTGAGAGTGCGCGTGTGCAGTAGGGATAGTACTTTGTGCGTGCTCCCTGCACCGGTCTCACTTGCTGGCCCATCCTCGTCTTGCGTCACAGAGACGAGCTCTAGTTGCCACAGCTTCACACTTTTGTCCCCTCCTCCTGTCACCACTTGAATCTGGGGAGGGAGGAGAGAAATTGCAATGAGGAACAGTTAATCCTATCATCATCATCATAGGGTGGCGTCATCGGGAACGATGGTATCCGGACAGTGGAGGAATGACTCAGCACTTCTACCACTGTCTTTACAAGGAGGCTATTAATTGACAAGGGCCTCCAGAACCAAGCCAATGCTGGTCTACTCCCTGTTTATAGTCCCCAGCCAGACTGCTGGTCTGGCTGGGGGGATCAGTTTTTCCCCATCTAAGACAATACGCACAATCTAGAACTAGCTACACACAGGTATTACAAAAATATCTATTAATGCCGCCCTTCGTTTTTTCTTTAGAATTTTCATTGTGAACCACTACCTATTTTTTTTTTTTTTTTCGTGTCCATGTCCATGATGGTTGTGTCATGGTGGTGGAAGGATAAATTGGGGTATTAACCCCCCTGAACGCCCAGAAGAATGTTCTGGGCTCCTTCCATGTTCTGTGTGTGTAATGTTGGAAGTTGGAAATAAAGTTGGCTGGAGACATTCACTCCCCCCAGCTATAGTCAAAATGGTTACAACAACAAAAGGAAAACTGAAGTGCTAAATACCTGATCTGGCAACATGGCCACACTCCACAGTTCCTGGGTGTGAGCCTCAATCACCTCCAGAATCTCGCCCGCTCCTATGTCCACAATGAGGAGGCTCCCATCTTTACACCCCACAAGCACATGTCTGTCTCCGGGTACGAAACACACGCACAGGGCATAGCGGCCCGTGTCTATGGTGCGCAGACATGTGAGAGACGGTCTGGAGAATAGGAGACAACATTATATTTAATTATAAAACATTATATTATAAGGATAGTAATAATAATAATTAACGAGGTATGAGTTGTGCTGCGGAAGAGAATGCCGTTGGCACTAGCACCCCCCTTGATCAAGTTTTGTTTTCTTAATTTTAATATCTATGTATGTATATATTCTATGTCATTATTTTGTAAATAAAACTTGATCCAACTTGTTTAATAATAATAATAATAATAATAACATAGGATAGTAAATATAATTAACACAGAAACTAAAACAAGGCTGCATCCCACGACACAAGGACCATACTTCATAGGTGTGGCCCTTAGTGTGGGATGACGACAGCCAAAAGAAACTAGCATAAGTTCAGTTTAAAAAAAAAAAAAAAAACTGTACGAGCCGGCCCGCCGAGTACAAAACACACACACAGTTCATTTGCGTATATTTGGGGATTTGCTTCATGCAACTGACACTGTATATTATACGCACGAATAGCTCAGTGGTTAAGCACTCGTTTGTCATACGGAATGTCCCGTGTTCGAACCCCCGCGCCGACAAAAAATTGTATTCAAATTTGGTACAGTTGTTTGTAAGGGATACTTTCCGATGCGCTCGTGTTGACCCAGCACCTAAATGGGAAGTATTGTGTCACTTTTCGACCATCAGAGGGGAGGCATACTACGACATGGTCAGGCTACAACACAGACCACAAGCGTCTACACTTCTACAGTAGCTCCTGTTTCATGGCAATCATGGCTACAAAATAAAAAAGGCTGTGAAACACTCATCTTTAACAAAAAAAAAATGCCTTGTGTCTATAGTGTACAAATATACAACAACAACAAAAGTGTTGTTTGTCACAATTACTCAAACTCTCCCGAAAAGTACAACAGTACTTCAAGGGAACATAAAAATGTATTCTGTAAAAAAACATTATTATTGAGTTGCTGAGGTCAGTCAAATGTACAGTAAAACAAGACATTATTAACACATTGTGGGCCAACCCAAACAATGACGTCTATCCCCAGGGGCCATAATAGAAAGGATTCTCTTTTAATATGAGAGACAATCATGATAGATGAAAACCAAACATACCTGGATTATTATCAGGGACCACCCTTCAAACTATCCATATAACATGCATTATAGCGTGGCTCAATATTACTTTCCTTATCCTATAATAAGGAAAGTACCTATTGTATTCGTCGAAAATTTGACCTACCCAGCTTTTCACATTTCTGGACGAATCATAGCCTCAGGATACCAAAAAAGTAGTTTTCAGCCATTGGTCCGTGCGTCTGTCGTGTGTGTGTGTGGTCTGTGTGTCTGTGAACAGGATATCTCAAGAACGGTAAGAGCTAGAGACTTGAAATTTGGTATGGTAATTAATTTTATACACCAGACGAACCATGAAACTTTTGGTTGAAATCGGCCGCATTCTGCGGCCGCAGGGCCGCAAATATTGGCCGCAAACACCGCTTCTTTGAATTTGTTAAAGATACAAAAAAAGTTCGAGAACAACATTTTCTCAGATTAAAAAAATAATAGGGGTTCCCTCTGATCATTTTTTTGATATCTTTAACTTTTTGGAAACCGGCCCCAATTTACCGGTATTGTAGGGGGACCCGATTGGACTAACTTTTTTATTATTCATCCTAGATGGGGGTTGTGACATATCAAATTAAATGATTTTGAAGTGCTGATCACGAATTTGGCATTGATTTTTAGTTATCTGTTACCGTTCAGTCACCAGTGGCGGAATTCGACTCCTTTTTGGGAGATAAGGAAAGTCGGGTGATGTTTACACCAGATTTTTTTTATTTATTTATTTACTTAGCTAATTACAATAATGGACCCTAAAACTATCTAACGGTATCTATGACCTAACAAACCTTCTAAAGCTGATAAAAAAAATTGCACTAAAAAACTATATAGAAGAGGCAGGGAAAAGGAGGGAGGTTCAGTTCACCTAGTTTGATCAGATAGAATTGAAATAATATTATTAATGTTTTGAATAGATGTAGAAAAGAAATCTAGTGTCGCTGAATATAGCCGTATTTTTCTTTCAAACCAAAGTTAACCAAACGGGAATAAAATGAACCAAACTGGAAGCAAGTCATTTTTCTTTTGGAAGAGGAAAAATTTCCTCTTCCAAAGTTAACCAAAATGGAAGTAGAAAATTCTTGCTTCCAGTTCTTTTATAGGTCAAGTCCATTGTTTATCTTTAAAAGTACCGAAACGCATTTTTCTTTTACGAATAAGGTGAAGTTGACCTTGGAATAAAATGAAAATATCGAACCTGGAATTTTTTTTTAATCCAAAAGAAAAATAGGCCTTATTATGAGCTGTCTCTCATTATGAGCGGCGTGGCACACAATGTGTTCAGACTCACCTGTTCCAGATCTTGACCTGACTGCCGCACGCAGACACCAGGGCCTGATTGTCCGAGGACCAGGCCAGCGCCCGCACTTCGCTATGGTGACCCTGGCTCTGTACGGAGCGCAGGTGTCGCACCCCGTCACTAGCGCCCCCTAGCGGCATCGAGTGAAGCTCCACGGTGTTGTTGCTTAGCAACAGCGCCACACGGATCTCACCCCCTCCTCCCTGGATGCAAGCGATGGATTTGATTTTGCCTGCAATCGCGAAGCATGGAAATATGTTTATTTGTTTAGTGTTCAAACAGAAAATACCCGTTTTGATATATCTCTCTAGCTAAGCAAACTATATATCTCCCTTGCCTTTATCCCATATTAGCTTACTAGCGGGCTGTCGCCCGCTTTGCGGGCCGAGACATTGCCGTGAAAGCAAAAAATCCTTTTTCGCCAATGGCAGGTGTTGTAGTGGGAATTTCGAAAAATCCCGTCTTACTGCACATCTAGACTATAAGACAAAGCTACCTACCAAATTTCAGCTCGCTAGGTATTACGGTTTGGGCTGTAGAGCGATGATCAGTCAGTCAGTGACTTTGACATTTATATATTAAGATGTTGCTTTTGGGGTCGGCATAGTTCAACCTCATGGTTGAGGTTGGTAGGGTGGAGCACGTTTTTTATGGCTGGATGCTCTTCCTAACGCCAACGATTCTATTTGGTTTTAACCCTCCATTCGCTGGGAATCGTACCAGCTATCCACATTAACCTCACCCAGCCTGGGTAGAACCGGAAATACCAGCCTCACGTGTTTGGAGAGAACAGAGTCTCTAGCTAAAAACTGATTCAATATTTTTTAATAGACAATAATGTACAAAAAAAGTATGTGTAAATTTATCTAAAGCCTATTCTATCCTCACTCGGATGTCTTCCACCCAACGCTTATTTCATTACCATTCTTGGCTGCAGTTTTGATAGCTGGTAATCTCTTGACAATATCAACCAGTTCTGGTTTCCCTTGGCTCGAAGAGTCCTGTGTATCCGCGTACGGATCCGATTTCTCATCTACCTCCATGAGATCGTCTTGAGTTTTTCTGTAATTTGTTCACAGAGTAAGAAACAAGCATAAAATATTTTTACAATTAAAGTCGCATTGTTTCACGTACTAAACCACCGTTTTTTCTTCTTTTCTCATTGCTAATAAGAAATTTTCACAAAAAGATGTTTTTGTTCTGTGTTGCAGCCTTCTTATAATGGTACGTTTCTATCTAATGAAGAAGAAAGGACACGACAGGTCACGTTTTGTTCTCTCTCAACACAAAATACTTATTTCAGAAGTAAAAAAAAAAAATCATGACCAAATAGCTCAGTGGTTAAGCACCCGCTTGCCATGCGGAAGGTCCCGGGTTCGATCCCCCGTGCCGACAAAAATTTGTATTCTCAAGTTGTTTACAATTGTTTCTAAGGGATACCTTCCGGTACGCTCGTGTTGACCCAGCACCTAAATGGGAAGTATTGTGTCACTTCTCGCCCATCAGAGGGGAGGCATACTACAGGATGGGCAGGCTGCAACACAGACCACAAGCGTCTACAGTAGCTCCTGTTTCACGGCTACGAAATAAAAAAGGCTGTGAAACACTCATCTTTTTAAATTAAAAAAAAAAAATGACATGTTCAATACACCAATTCTTGTTCCGAAGTTGAGCAACGTCCAGCAAGGTTAGGACTCGGATGGGTAACCAATTAAATTCAAACACTTGTGATCCTGGCTATTTTGGACCCAACCCTGGCTGGGTGAGGTTGATGAAAGGAGCTGGTTGGTACGTTTCTAGAGAATGGAGGATTAAACCCTCATCTAGTTATAATTTGTTAGTATTTGAATATTAAATTGGCAGTTAAAATTTGAAACAAATATGTCTATTATAATTTTGTGTGCATATAACCCAGAATGTTGATGAACAGTAATATAATTTCAAAAAATATATATATAATATATACATAAATTTTGTTTGTTGGCAATAGCCTCTAACCAATGATTTTTTGCACTGTAAATAAGCACCATGACACCAAGTATCACAGCAATTCACTGTGTTAGGAAAAGCTACTCACTTCATTCAATAACCTACCACAGGTGTTCACTTACTTAGCCTCCTTCTTCTTCAACTTCCTCAGTCTCTTCCTGCATCTCGTCTCACTCTCTTCTCTTGAGCAGAAATAGAACACATCCACTACATTGTCGTTGCCATGACAACACAGGAGCTGTCTATGTTTATCACTCATCAGTGTGTGAACGCGACCTTTGCCAGATCTCAGAATTGCGCCTGCCTTGTCACAATGGAGAGGACTCTGATCAATGTGAATAGAGAAGATGTTATAACAGTGAGGTTCAATTACTAACCAAGTTCAACTTTTATATTTATTTAAAGAAGTAAAAGAAGAACATCATTATATACATATTATTATTCTCATAATTTTGTAATAGTAGAGACATTATTCTTCCTGAAAGATTATAAGAGCTTGCCATACAGAAGGTCCTGGGTTTGATGCTAAGAGCCAACAAAAAAATTGTATAGAAAAATTGGTTACAGTTCTTTGAAAGGGATATCTTATGGTACACTCGTGTTGACCCAGCACCTAAATGGAAAGTAATTGTAATTGTATATTTACGGGTGAAGCCCAGTGTAAAATAAAACATAAATACATATCAGTACAATTAATATAGTGTCACTTTTGCCTCCTCATCAGAGGGGATGCATTATATGGGATGGGAAAGCTACAACACAGACCACAAGCATTTATGGAAGCTGCTAGCTATTATATGGCTACAAAATAAAAAAGGCACTAATCTTAATAATCACCAATGTCACCAATGAAATTTGTAATTCAGATTCAGACCTAGCTTTATTAACATTTTTAAATACCATGAACATTAATAATAACAAGTGGACAGCAGATTTTGATAAATCACATCTATAATTCTAAATCATGGATGAACATGTGGTTTTTATGAATATTTCCCTCCCTTCCAGCTTCTTGTGGTTTAGCTTTAATAGTCAACTCCCTGTAATGTAGTCTTCCACAGCAAGACAATTATTGAGACATAAATATAATTTCAAGTAATAAATACACCAAGATCAATCCAAATACATAATCTACCACCAAAAAGTTATTTTCACTTTGGTGTTAAGAAAAATGTCTTCATTCTATGTAATACCATTGTGATGGAGATACAGTGAGTGGAGTTTGTGTAATGGAGAGGTCATAATATGACCATTGCTTCACTCTACCAATCTCATGTTAATTAAGTGAACTAAAGGTTCAATTCAATACAGGTGAAATCAAAAACAACTTGTGTATATGTACAAAAAAATATGTAACTCAAAGGTATGGTTTATTTACAACTTTAATAAAATCATTAAGTAACAAAGAAGTAAAATGAAAGAAAAGAATACAAGGATATGGTTCTAAAAGACCATAATGTAAACTACATTTTATTGAGCCCTTGACTTCAATATGTATTGAGGTATCAATGCCTATGCATTGTTTTACATAATTTTATTAATTAATTCATACAAGATATAATAAAATTTTAGTTATTCAGATATTGTATACAATAATATCACCTGGATGGATTTACTTTAGGACACATTAAGTGTATTTTTTTTTATTTTTAAGTTAAACATAAGATGTTGATGTGATAATGTTTTAGACAAAAATACTTATTGTGCATACTGCATATCTGTACCCTAGAGTTAAAGAGTCGCAACTCCAATTTTTTCGAAATTGAGTTAAGTTTATACAGGGTGGACCAAAAAAACGTTTACACCCGTTAATGGTAGATTACTGACGACATTTCTAGGACGGATCTGCAATCCATTTTTTCGGATTCGCCTTTATAACTGCACAAAGTGTTTTTTTGCAACTTTCTGAAAAAGTCCGACTTTGGCTTATTCTTCAGGTCAGAACTTTTTTCCTGTTTAAGATGAGTTGATTCTGAACATTTCTGCAGAAAGCCAACAAAATTTTGATGTTTCTAGCTACCCTACTTTGTTTTTTACGATTTGGTTTGTCATATTTTTTTATACCTGAACAGAAAAAAACACCCAAAAAAACTTTTTTACTAAATAAAACACTCGACATTTGCCCGAACAAATTTTGGCACAGACATGGGCAAGTTTGATAAAAGTTGGCGGCCACCCCGAGGATGCTAAAAAATAATTTTACGATTTTTTATCACGTGATCTTCTGGGAAAAATTATTAGATGTTTGCCAAAAACTCTTCAAAAATCCTAAGAGTTTTCTAGCTGTAGACTGTGTAAGGGCGTCTTGTATTGTTTACGAAAATTGTTTACATTGCTTTTTTTGAATACCGCGGTCTCACATGCCTTCATCAGCCAGTTTAGGAAAATTCAAATGATAAATTTCGTGCTTCTCAGATTGTCAGTGGTGTTAGCTAGATGTGGTAGTGCTTAGAGTGTTAGTCGCATGACCGAGGTTCAATGCTCGACGGTCAATATTATTTTAACTATCAAAAAAATCTGATGGAATATTTTATTCATATCTGTATCTGACCTGTTGTAACACCAACAACTTATGGTTTTTTTTGGGGTAAAACCATCGGTAAATTGAGTTATATCAGATACTATTGGTATCACAATAGACATAATTATTATTCATGTAAGCCCCTGAGAGACTGCCTTGATAATGTAAGGATGGTTTTTTTATGCTTCCCTACGAGAGAAAAAAAAAACTAGCGAATTTTCCAAACGAAAATAGGGTTTATGAAATAAATCCAGGTAAATATGTAGGTAGGTTCTTCTATCATAAACAATACTATTTAAATAACAAATATTTACCGATTGCCAACTCTTAATAGAAGGCTTGAAAAAAACAAGATAATATTTTGTGAAATTAATAAACTTATGCAGTCTTTATTATGTTTTATACTATTTTGATATAAACAAAAAGGTATTTAAAAAAACATTTTGTGTTAGTATGTTCAATGAGAAACGATTAGACGCGCACGATTAGCTCAGTGGTAAGCTAGTCCCTTCTCAATTCCCTCAGAGGAACTGTTGGAAGTGGAGTCCACCTTCCTGGATGCAAAGGTTGAACCTCTTCATCATGTTCCGTCGAATGTTGCGGAAGATTCCAGGTTTTTCTGTCAGGTCATCGAATGCCAACAGGATTCTTGCTACCAGATTTCGTAAACTATGTTTTTCACGTGATCTCAAATGTTCCTGTTGGCAACTCCATATGCTAAATGCGTATCTGCCATTTCAGCATCCGAATTATAATAATGTAACTTGTACTAAAAAAAACTCAAGAAGTTTAAAGATAATATTTCATAGAATGCAGAAAAATATGCTTGAAAACTATCATCGAGAAACAAACAATCATTCATTTGACTGGCCTTTAATTAATTCCAAGGAAAATAATTATCAGACATAAATAGCTAATTACTCTTTGAGTACAAGACGACCCTACACGGTCAACACTTTTAAGATTTTGAACATCATTTTTTGAGACTTACCTGGTTTGTTTACCCAGAAGATCACGTGATAAAAAATCGTAAAATTATTTTTTAGCATCCTTGGGTTGGCCGCCAACTTTTATCAAACTTGCCCATGTCTGTGCCAAAATTTGCTCGGGCAAATCTTGAGTGTTTCAAAGCGTAAAAAATTTACATGAGAATTTTTTTTCTATTCAGGTGTCAAAAAAGATGCCAAACCAAACCGTAAAAAACAAAGTAGTTTAGCTAGAAACATCGAAATTTTGTTGGCTTTCTGCAGAAATGTTCAGAATCAACTCATCTTAAACAGGAAAAAAGTTCTGACCTGAAGAATAAGCCAAAGTCGGACTTTTTCAGAAAGTTGCAAAAAATCACTTTGTGCAGTTATAAAGGCGAATCCGAAAAAACGGATTGCAGATCCGTCCTAGAAATGTCGCCAGTAATCTACCATTAACGGGTGTAAACGTTTTTTTGGTCCACCCTGTATACGGATTCACCATGATTTATTTTGTAACATGGAAAAAGACTGCACATCCATTCCTTATAAGAAAAAAGGAAAAAATAAAATTAAGAAAATCGTAATTCCAAAATTACGGATTTTCATGGTAAAAGACAGTTTGGTATCGTACGGCAATTTTACTAGAGGATAATATGTCCTTTTATTCATTATAAAACAAAAAAACAGTTTTGTTTTTAGAAATAAACTAACGAGAAGAATTCACAAATACAAAAAGTTGAAATCTTATTTTGCTTTTCCTGTAAAATTTGAAAAACTGGAGTTACGACTCTTTAACTCTAGGGTACAGATATATTCTTTGGCCCTTGTCAAACTTTTCGCCTTATTCAAAATCCTGATATCTCAAAAGTCTTGATAACTCAGAATGTAGGTTCTGTCCAATCAGTTTAGACTTAGCGGGATTCTGCTGTGTCTCCTATTTTTAAGATCTTGGTAGAAGTAAGAAATACCTATCAGAAAGCCACTTAGTGTAATAGTATTATAATACTTCATTCTTACAAAAAATAAAATATTGACCTTGCTTTAAAATTCTGATGTTTAAAAAAAGTCAATGTTTAACTTATGGCTGGGTTGATATGTGGCTGCTAGGCCCTTGCTCACGCATATTAATATATGGCAGCAGGGACCTAGCAGACCCATCTTGACCTCAGCATTAGTGCAAGAGATATAGTTAAATAACAGGTTTTGGGATTTCTGCATTTAGTAGAATTTTTCTTTCCATAAAAAGTGTATAATGGAAGACGTGACAATGATTTCACATCTATAGAAACATGAAAATCTGTAAATGTCAATATACTATCAAGTGATCCAAAGTTTTGAAAATTTGTTTTATATGACTAGGAGCAGAAGAAATATTAAATTGATTCAACTTCTCCAAGATAAATAGATTTATCACTTGAGCAAGACATAATGATTGGCTCTTTGGGATGGAACTGAACATCATTCACACTTCCATTGTGACCTGGGAGTTTGTACACAATCCTGCGGGATGTTGTGTCCCAAGCATACACACATCTATCAGCAGACCCTGCTGTTACATGAAGACCTGATACAGACCATGCACAACGCAACAGATTCTTCTCAAAGTTGTGCTGGTGTCCAGACATGACTTTCACACAGCGCTCACCAGGAACATATGGTCGAATATCCCAGATCCTCACTGTATTGTCCATGGCATTAGAAAGAATATAAGATCCATCTGGAGACAAGGACAAGCCTGTCACTGAGTCTGTATGTCCTCTCAGCTTCTGAACAACACTATTTGTCCTCAAGTCCCACATCTTGATATCATTGTCAATACCTCCAGTGAGCACACACTCCGCTGTGTCATTGAAAGCAACTGAAGTGACTTGGTACGTATTGTTCATGGACACTGCTTGGTTCTTTTTCCTGGGGTCCCACACCTTGATTGTGCAGTCATCAGAGCCACTGGCAACTAACAACTGTCCTCTTCTCACGGGATCACACGAGTTCACAAATGTGCTGTGGCCCTTCATCTTCTTGATTCTCTGACCCTTCTCCAGGTCCCATACAGCAAGGGTCTGATCCGTGCTGCAGGTGAAGATGTGGGCTCCCTCTGTGGAGAACTTTAGGTCCATGATAGCACCAGTGTGGCCAGTCATGACACCAATGTTCTCACACTCCCCGTACACAGACCAGATGAAAATCTGTCGGTCATACCCCGCGGAGGCAATGTACTGACCGTCCGGATGGAACCTGCTGCAGAAGATCTCGCCTCCATGCCCTTCCAGCAACATGATGGGGGCAAACAAACTGGAGGTTCTGCCAATCTCCTTCTGCACTTTCTGAACCTTCGTGTTCTTCTCTCGGTCGTACACAGACAACTCATCGTTCTTCCTCTTCATGTTGCACTAGTAAACACACAACACTTTCCTTAATTGAGTCCTACTTTCTTCAAAAGCAGTTCGATTAACAAACTAAACTTTAAGTAAAAGTTCGTCAAGATTAGTCAATCCAAGCCAGAAACCACAATCATAGCAATGCCGATAGCCGAAAAAATCAAAAAATATTTTCAGAATTTCGAAATGGTTTGTTTACAAAATCCGAGACACTTCCGTAGAAAGCCGCGTTTACAATATCCGAGATAGTTACGATGCGCGTTAATCCAAATCAGTTCTTCACGAGTGCTAATTATTTTCTCGAGTCAGAGTAGGCAGCGCACTCAGCTTGTACGCGGTTAACCCAGCTTCGAATCCCGTCAGGGTACAATCTTTTCCTCTAAACTTAGGGTGTCTAGGGTCCACTCAACCGCATACGGCTATACATTAATATAATACAGTTGAACCTAGATATACGTTAAAGAAACATTTCCAGGTCAAATTAACATCATTGAGAAATCTCGATATCTCTATAAGAAAAAATCTAATAGTCCCTAGACTGTATTTAAAATAAATATATAAGTAGTTACATCAGTATTGACCAGTGGTGGCTTAGACAAATTAAAACACGTACAATAGAAAGTATTGAGAAAAGGAGGGGCTCCTTTGCTACATACCATAAATTGTTAGGAGCCTCCCAAAATTCATACAACAAAAGTTATTAAAGGAGTAGGTATTCACGTGAATGTTTTTATTGTCCTCTTTAAATTCAAAACACTGTTTGAAAAAAGTTCCACACCGTCCGAAACTGACCCCAAGTAGTTTTGGGAAAAGGCAAAGTAGATTGCTTGACAAAAGTTCAAGAAAAATGTAATTTCAAGTTACACTGCCTTTCTTATTTTGTAGAATTTGTAGCCATGAAACAGCAGCTACAGTAGATGCTTGTTGTCTGAGTTTTAGCTTACCCATTCCATAGAATGCCTCCCTTCTGATGGAAGATGAGTGACAAAATACTTCCCTGCTGGGGCAACACGGGCACACTAGAAGGTATGCCTTACAAACTGTTGGTATTGGCCATTCTGTGGTGGTCGCTTCAATGTAATGTTGAGATTGATGAGCCAGTAGTCATTCTATAAATATACTCACTAAGACTTCATAAAACATGGTGTCAGGTGTGGGGTTGCTTCGATGTAATGTTGAGATTGATGAGCCAGTAGTCATTCTATAAATATACTCACTAAGACTTCATAAAACACAAACAACTGTAACCCAATTTTTAGTACATATTTTTTGTAGGCTCTGAGATTTGAACCTGGAATACTTCCCATGGCAAGCGAGTACCTTACCACTGCTAATCATGCATTCAAATCTGGATGTGTGAGGTCAGATTTTCATTATTCAACCAAAGCTGAAGT
The DNA here is from genome assembly GCA_024516035.1 of Bactericera cockerelli. NCBI lineage: Eukaryota > Metazoa > Arthropoda > Insecta > Hemiptera > Triozidae > Bactericera > Bactericera cockerelli. Next base: position 31,323,314 of record CM044960.1, read on the forward strand.
TTTCCTCATTTTTTGAGCATACTTATGTATATTTGGACAGTATAAATAAGGCACAACAGGTTATTGAACAGAATTATTAAAGAAAATGAAAGTAGATGGTGGACCAGCTCTAGATTACGTACAACAAATAATGAGGGATGTCTATATGCCAAACTACAGACAAATGAAGAGAAAAGTGGAAAATAGAGAAGAATAGAGAGTTGCAGCAAACCAGCCACATGGCTGTTAACTTATGGTGAAATTCTTATTTCTTACCGTGAGGTCTGGCTCATCTTCACTGAGAAGAAGTTTATTTAGCTGCTCACTCAACTTGTCCTTGTCTTCCAGATCTGTCTCACTTCTGTCCCTCACATTCCACACCTTCATCTCTGAGTCGTTGCTTCCGGAGATCAGGTAGGAGTCATCTCTCATCACACACATGCCCCACACCTGTTGTGACATGATCCCAAAAAAATTAGTGACAATATTGCAAATAAAATAAATGATTTGTTAATAACAGCTGAAAAATGTCTAGCTAGCAAGATTTTTTTTTTTTTTACTTTTCCTGTCTTATAGAAAGGGAAGTTAATGTAATTGGATTTGATAGTCAGTTTAGAGAACCAAAAATTATTTTATTTGATAAACCACACAACTAATGACTTGTTACACACACCTACACTCAATATAGTAGAATCTCTTTTATCCAAATTTTCGTAGCTTTTGGTTGTTCATTGATATTTCTGTTCTAGATCAATTTTTATCTGTATGTTATTAATATGTTATCTAATCACCAAAAAAAATATCTTTATGTTATAGAAATGTAATCTAATCACAAAAAGGGGGTTCTCAGTTTTTCTTACTTAAATTATTTTTTAACTCAATTTTCTCAGAACTAGCCCCCCCATCTTGAGGGGGCTCCCAGGTCAACTTTTTTATCATTCATCCTAAGTACGTTGTGAATGTGACAGTGACAGAATTATCAAATTAAATGTTTTTAGGTGATGAAAACAACTATAGTATTAATTTTTCAGTTGAGTCACCAATAGAAGAAATTGACCACTGAATATGCCTATCATGTAACAATTGAATAGGGCCTCAAAGAGACTGAACAATAACAGTTTCTTACCTCGGTCAAATGAGCTGCCATAGTTTTGAAACAATCTCCAGTGTTGGCATCCCAAATTTTGACAAATGTATCCTTGGCAGCAGACACAATGAAGTGATGTCCAGGCTTGGTCATGAAGCGTATAGCTGTGACCATACCTTTATGTCCACTCAGGCGGTGGAGACCACACTCAGCTACAACATCCCACAGGACTATGTCTGTGTCCTGTAATAATAATAATAATATTTAATGGAAGGTAACCACCAGGTGAGGTTAATATTCTAATCTGTCTGACTGAGGGACATTAAACAGGGAGAAGATTGTTGATTTATTTTAATAATAACAGAATTTTATACAAAACCAAATGAACATTTTAATTGTGAATTAATAACATTTTAAAAGCAGAGCAAGAAACAGAAGAATCGAACTGCTCTTACATCAGGAAAGTTGAAACTTCGAAAATAGAATAATATAGCATTGGCCAAAACCAAACCACTCCTCAACATTCCCCTTCTTTCAATAAGATCTAGAACTCCTCAATAAGTCTTCTAGGACGTTGGACAACTCTCCTAGAGCGTCGGTAACCATATGGAGACTGTATATTAGTAGGAGAGTTCTCTGCAGAGTTGGAAGAAGAAGAATGATAAGGTGTTTCATCTTGAGCAGGGGTAGCAACATTCTCCGGTGTTGTATCTGGTTCCCGAGAACTTTGAGGCTGCGGTGAAAAACACATTGTGGAACTTTGAGGCTGTGGTGATAAATGCACTCTATTTCTCCTGTACTTATTCCCCTCTTCATCAACCACATTGTATGATCTGGGCTGATCATCTACTTTTGATGATATAACACCAGGAGTCCATAAAGCATCTTCTTTCTTCTTGAAAAACACTTGTTGGTTCACTCTTAAGGGTTCTAAATTGTTAGCTTTCTTGTTGTAGTATTTCTCTTGCGTCATTTTGTATTGATCATACCTCTCGTCATATTTGTACATTTTTGGTTTCAACAGCTTATTGTTTGTGGGTATCTTGCTATTCAATACTCTGCTAAACAGTAGCTGAGCTGGTGAAGGACCAAAACTTTTGGGTGTGTTGCGTAAATTTAACATCCCAATGTATGGATCCGTCTTGTCATGCAAACATTTGGTCAACATTCTTTTTACAATTTTCACCGCCGACTCCGCTTCTCCATTTGATCTAGGATATCTAGGACTGGACGTAATGTGTTGAAACTCATAAGATCTGGAAAATTGTTTAAATTCACAGGATGAAAACTGTGGACCATTATCTGAAACAACTATTTGTGGTATACCATGTCTGGAAAAAATACTTTTGATATGATTAATGACCATAGCAGCTGAAGTAGTAGAACACAAAGCTGTCTCAATAAACTTACTGTAGTAGTCTACTACTAAAATATAATGTTTTCCTTTGAATTCAAACATATCAATACCAACTTTGTACCAAGGTATATTGTGAACATCATGAAACACAATCTCTTCTCTAGTACGAGGGGGGACCCAAAAGTAACGGGAATTAGGTGGTGGGGGGAATACGGAGGGGGGGATCGGATTCTCCAGTGATTCTTTTCCAAGCGGCTACTCTTAGAAGTAAGTGTGCAAAGTTCATTTGATGTAAGTGCATTCGTTCGTCCGTGAGAATTTTTCTAGTGAAACGACTTTTTTCGTTACGGCGAAAACGTGAAATGGCTTCAAGAACGTACAAAAACATTGAACAAATCGACACTCTTCTCCGTGAAGACCTTGCAGAACCATCGATCAACTTTATGAAATGTCTGGATAGTCATGGAGTTCAATTCAGAGGATTTTAACTGAAGATTTGATCATGAAGGGGATTGCAGCCAAATTTGTTCCTCGCCTCCTCTCCGACGATCAAAACAAGGAGCGTTGAGACTTCAGGCCTGTCTGGAGCTGCAAAATCAGTTGGATGAAGACCCAGATTTTTTTCTCAAGGTTATAACTGGCGATGAATCATGGTGCTACGGCTATGACCCCGAAATTTTTACAGCCGCTCGTTGCTCGCCGCACTCAGCCATTTCACGGTGCCATTTCACTTTTTCGCCGAAACGGAAAAAGTCGTTTCACTAGAAAAATTCTCACGGACGAACGAATGCACTCACAGCAAATGAACTTTGCACACTTACTTGGGAGAGTAGCCGCTTGGAAAAGAATCAATGGAGAACCCGATCCCCCCCTCCGTGTTCCCCCTACCACCTAATTCCCGTTACTTTTGGGTCCCCCCTCGTATTGTTGTCTTTATAAACATTACATGTGAAGCAATTATTACACAAGTCCTTGATTTGTGGAAAAATGCCAGGCCAAAATATTTTATCTTTCACTTGATTTATACCTACTGTACTGTGCACCTTGATGTCCTTCATGAGCTTTTTGTAAGCATTCTTTCTGCATGGATTTGGGAACTATGACGGCATTGACTTTGAACAATATATAATCAATAATATTAATTTCATCTCTAAAATTCCAGAAGGGTAAAATTTCACTATCAAGTATTTTTTTATCGAGTGGCCAACCCTCTTTCACTATGACTTTAAGTTTTGCCAAACAAAAGTCTTTATTTGTTTCTTCTTTTAACTTCGAAATTTTTTCATTTGAGAAACACATATATTTTTGTACCAGGTCAACTTGGCAAATCACATCATGATCAATGTCTATAATCTCATCATTTTCACATTTTGTCTCTTCCAATGGTAATGGAGCTCTTGACAACATATCTGCTAAAAATAGTAGCTTCCCAGGAACATACTTTAACTTCAAGATCATATGCTTGAACTTTTAACATCATTCTCTGGATACGCGCAGGAACTTGAGACAAAGGTTTCTTGAACAAACTCTCAAGGGCCTTGTGATCAGTTTCCACAGTTGTCTTCTTGTTGAAAATATATTTATGAAACTTCAAACAGCCAACAAGAATAGCCATCATCTCTTTCTCAACTTGAGCGTAATTCTTCTGTGATGAGTTGAGTGCTCGTGATGAAAACTCTACTGGGTGCTTGTCTTGAAGGAGGACACAACCAATTCCATAACTTGAACTGTCCACAGATAATGTAACATCTTTATTAATATCATAGAACCTTAACACTGGAGCCCTTGTAATACATCTCTTCAACTCTAGGAAACATTTTTCATGATTTTCATCCCAGACCCAGAGATTATTTTTATTTAAAAGATCTCTAATACAGGCAGATTTACTTGAATAATCAGGGATAAATTTAGACAAATAATTCATAGATCCCAAGAATCTCTCCAATTCTTTTCTACTTGTAGGTGGTTCCAAATTTAAGATAGCTTTAACTTTGTCATTGTCAATATGAATGCCATTTTCGTCAATAATATGACCAAGAAATTTAACTTGTGGAACATTAAAAATACACTTCTCAGGGTTAAATCTAATGTTATTTTCTCTTGCCATCTGTAAAACTCTGTCTAGCTTATCATTATGCTCTTGTTGTGTCTTACCAAATATGATAATATCATCTATGTAGGGTTCTACTCCCTCCTCATTTTCAAATATCCTTGAAATTGTATACTGAAAAACTTCACTAGAAACATTCAAACCAAAAGGCAATCGCAGATACTTGTATCGCCCAAATGGAGTACTAAATACACATAAATTTGAACTCTCCTCATCAATTGGGACCATCCAGAAACTTGAACTGCAGTCTAAAACTGAGAAAAACTTTGCGCCATGTAATCTTGAAAAAACATCATCAACTGTAGGAATAGAGAAATGTGGTTTTACAATAAATTTGTTAAGATGACGTGGATCAAGACAGCAACGAAGTTTACCATTTTTCTTCTTAGTAACTACCAGGGAATTTACCCAGTCTGTAGGAGCACTTACTTTCTCAATAATGCCTTGTTCTTCCATTCTTTGAAGCTCTCCTTTTAAAGGCTTGTACAAACCAAATGGAACTTTACGAGTAGCATCAATTCTGGGAGTAGCATTATCCCTCAGCTTAATATGGAACGGTTTACAATTGACTTTTCCAATTCCTGAAAATACATCTTGATAATTTTTTGTAATGCTACTATACTGTTCTGATTGAATAGCATGAGCCTCCACTGAAACATGGTCACTACTTTTTCTCTCAACCAAGTTTAAATCCTTGCAAGTAGGTAACCCTAACAGTGGCACACAATCTACTTGAACCACAACAAATTCAATCAAGTGAAGATTTTTGCCAATATTACAACGTAATAACACAGTGCCTATTGCAGGCAGAGTACCACTCAATGTTCTTAAACTGATATTAGAATTTCTCTTGATTATATCATTAGACAGTCCAAGCTTTAGAAAAAGTTGTAAGGGTAAAATATTTACCTGGGCACCAGTATCAATTTTACTTTTGAACTGTAAGTTATTGACACTCAAAATTTCAAACCAATCACGTTTGTTTAAACTAGTCTTGTTCACAACTCCAATAAAATTATCTTTAATTTCATGATTCTCTGCTTCATCATGTTCTGCAGCTTCTGCCTCTCTTGTGCAGTGGTTTATATTTCTCCGTACATATCGGCCACGTCTACATCTGTTAGCATAATGTCCTGGCTCTCCGCACCTAAAACAGGAAAAAACTTTTCTCCTCTCCGGAGATAATTTTCTTGAGTGTATGGGAGCATTTGACTTCTGAACATGAAACACCGGCTCTTCTTTCACGTAACTCGTGCTTGCCGCATCATACAAAGTCTTCATCCTCTCTGTAGTAATTTCTGCAGTTTTACACATTTTCACAGCTTCGTCCAGATCCAATTTGTCTTCTCTCAATAACCTCTCCTTCATATGAACATTCTTCAATCCAACAATCATTATATCTTTTACTAAATCTGTTCTCATTTTCTCAAATTCACACTCATATGACATTTTATTTAACACAGCCACATAGCTCTCCACAGACTCATCTACTGCTTGTGTCCTTGTAAAGAATTTATGTCGAACATAGGTTAAATTTTTTCTAGGAACAAAGTGGTCATCAAATTGTTTTATAACATCTTCAAGCTTCAATGACTTATCATCCAGTTTCTCATTCATACCAAATGAGTTGAAAATTTGTAGACATTCTTCTCCAATTAAGTGTAGAAATATTGCCACTTGTTTTTCTGATGCTGCAACATCATGACCATTTGCTCGTGAGAAAATCTTAAATCTTTGTAGCCATAACTTCCATGTATCTGCAACATCACTTTCACCACTAACAACAAGAGGAGGTAAAGCCCTCACTTCTGACACCATGTTGATTTATTTTAATAATAACAGAATTTTATACAAAACCAAATGAACATTTTAATTGTGAATTAATAACATTTTAAAAGCAGAGCAAGAAACAGAAGAATCGAACTGCTCTTACATCAGGAAAGTTGAAACTTCGAAAATAGAATAATATAGCATTGGCCAAAACCAAACCACTCCTCAACAAAGATCAATGTCTTGCTAGAGGACTATAAACAGATAACTGACTAGCTAACCCTTACAAGCTAGAATAGCTTGAAGTTTCCTAAGAATAGAAAAAGTCCTCACAATGGTTGATTGCACATAGAAATATGTGATTCAGGACTAGCCAAATTTGAAATAAAGTTGGCTGGAGACCATCATTGTCCCCTCCAGCTGTAGCTAAGCTGGCTAAAACAACAAAAACAACAATGTTCTAATCATTTTCTACAACATAACCCTCAGAGTCTCATTATTATGTGGACACATACTCAAATAAATGAGGAAAATTTACACGGTGGGATCCAATTGATAGGTGTGCTAGATTGTTTACATGGCAAGTCTTGTGTCATAACCACATAAACTACCAATGTAATTATGAAACTAACAATGAGATAGATTCTAATGAATTAAGAAAAATATGTGAGTACATACTTCTAATACCTACTTGAAGATTTGACCAGACCAACTTTTTACTTGGCACGGCGAGAAATGAGAAATTCCACGGAAAAATAAATGTTCAAAATTAAACTTAACTGTCTTCTTTTTTTCACCTTAGTGTGATCACAAATCATGGACAAAGGAAAAAGCAGTTTTTACTTTCCTTGGTTTTTCTTGTTTTACCTTTGATCCTGTAGCAAGGCGGTGTCCCAAGGGATCATATTCAATGACAGTAATTCCAGTTTTATGTCCCGTGAAAGTCGTGATCACTTCTGTGCTGTCTAAACTGAATGTCTTGAGAGAGCCGTTGGAATAAGCCACAGCTAGCTGGCTGCTGTCATTGTTGGGACTGAGTTGACACACCTCATGCTTTTCACCAGGCAGAACTAGAGCCTGGGAATATGTAATCAATCAACTATATTTGAGATTCTAGACAAAAACAGAAATTTCTTTTAAAAAATAAGGTCACAAGATAAAAAATATGCAATTGAAACTCCCATCATTATTTCTTAAGAAAAGATATTTAATCAAATTTCTGGTAAATATCTAATCTTAGACATGTTCTAAGAAAAGACAAACTGCAATGTTTTTCTTTAATTGAAAAGATTCATAAGAATCTACTATTTTTAAACTGCAAATATCTAGTACACATGAAGTTAAAATTTAGTACAAAGCTTTCATGATACATTACTATAAAAGCACTATCATAGTTAGTATTATGGATATTCAAAACATTTTGCAGCTTCCTTCATCTGTAGTTTCATTGCTGTCATAATCAACATATTTGTTGAATTTTGAACATTGCTATATCAGACTATACCCCATAAAGTTGTTAGATGAAAAAAAGGCCTAGAATGGAACTACCGAACTACACAAGAATAATGAAAAAATGTCTGGTCCATTGGTCAAAATAATGTTTGGTTTATTATTTCTCGATAATATTAAAAATACCATTAAATAGTTGATATTACTTAGAAAAAAACTTACTTTCTCAGCTAATCTCAAGTCCCACACAATCACATCCTCTGAGGCTCCAACAGCAAGAAATCTGCCTTCTTGATTTTTGAGTGTTACAAAAGCTACATTACAGTTGGGACTGGCTATGATGTTGAAACTGCCCTCATGAACATAGCGCAAGTATTGCTTTGTTAAACCCATTTGTATTAGATCTGTGAATATAAGAACTATAATTTATTAAAATAAATGAGCATTTCTTTATTATTGACTCTACCCAACTATGCATTACCATTAACTTACAGTTGTAACTAGGGGACAATATGCAGCAGAAAAACACAAACAAAGACCAATTTTAAAGTGAATTATCTTCTAAGCAGTAACCTTGTCTACCAAGAAGATAATCACACATGGGAATATGTAGTTCAGGACAAGCCAACATTTCAACATAAGTTGACAAGAACTCCCATCACTTCCCCTGGCTGTAGCTAAGGTAGATACATCAAAAGAAGATAGACAGACTCTCAAGGTATGTTATTACTAATTGATGTTTTCCTTAGATATTATCCCCAAAATTTTTTAGATATCTAAATACCAACTTTCTCAACAGGAACATCTGAACACTTCAGACTAAATTACTGAGAAGCATCCTAATGAAACATGCCTTGCAGACCTAACTCATTAAATTTAGGTGAAACATTAATAACTAGCTGTAGACATGTTAGAAAAATTACCTTTACCAATTCTTCAGATACAAATTACAAAAGACAAGAACAGTTATTCAATAAGATGAATTGACGACTATTCAAGCTGCTTTCTAGGATAGATTGTTGACTAATAAAATTTTTGTTAATTAGAGAAGACATTTGAGAGAAACAGGAATTATCAGGTGCGGCGTCACACAACACAAGTTCGCACAGCATAATGGTCTTTCAGCATAAAATATCGATAATCGAATTCATATTTTAAAAATCGTGTTCGTACAACACAATCACATCCAACACAACGGTTACACAGCATAAGTTCGTACAGCACAATGAACGCACAGCATAACCGATTAATCGAAAAAAACTTCATTGTATAGACTATGGATGTAGGGGAAGTAGACATACGGGATTTTTCCCAAATCTCTAGTAAAATATCCCACGATATTTTTAAAAAATCTTTTAAAAGTAAATATCGCAAAACCTTAATAAGACCTGGAACATGTTTATTTTATTAATTATTTAACTAATTTTAAGGGTTTAAAATCGAGATGGATACATTTGTCACCGTGGCCGAGTGGGTAACGCACTAGACTTGCACGCACGGTGACTTGAGTTCGATCACCGCAGGACAGGATTTTTTTCACTCGTACCTCGTAAGGCAAAATAAGTAGCTTCTTTACTGTGAGCAACGACCTTAAAGATATGGAACCCCAAAATTATAGATATTAAACCCCAGTTAAAATAAATAAAATTAATATTATTCATTTCTGTAGCGTGCGGCACTTATAAAGGGGTATTCACAAAACAGCTATTCAAATAAACCTCACACAGTCTGAGTGGGCGGGAATAATAATAATGTGTTTCTTTATGTTATTAAATCACAATTTTAGTGGGTAGCGCAGAATTATAGGACTTTTCCATATCTTTAATAACCCAATATCTTATTTTTGCCTATAATCCTGCCACTGGTCGCTGCTAACATTAAAGCAGCTAAAATCCTGCTCCGCTGGGGATTGAACCCAGATCACCGTGCGTGCAATGCCTAGCGCGCTAACTCACTCGGCCACGGTGGCTACTGTGGGGCGGGAATAGTCAGCAACACGAGCATTTGAATTCGAATGGTGACTTATCCAAGTCTTGGACTTTTTTTTAACTTCATTGCTTAATTTCAGGATCTTTTTTTTAAATTTGAGTTTAATATGGCTTTCAACTGCATGGTCATATCACACGGGGGTTCACCCTCCATTCGCTTGAAACTCACAAACCAGCAATGCAAATTAACTTCACCCAGCTTCAGTGAGGTCGGGAATAGCCAATATCAGGAGGGTTCTAAATTGAATGGTCACTCACCCATGTCCTAACCTCGCTGCACGTTGCTTAACTTTAGAGACAAAACGAGTACTGGTTTATTCAACGTACCCTTGACGCTAGGGCTACAGGACTTAAGTCCGACCCTGAGAAAGAGAAAATTTGAGTTTTTAAATTTTATGTGTGTGCGAGAGAGAGAAAATTAAAAAGACGACCTGACAGAGAGTAAGTGAGCGAAAGAGAGAATGATAAGGAGAAAGAATGATTGAATAACCCATTAGAAATTCAGAGCATATTAAAGTGGTTTTGGTTTTGAATTGATTTCGTGGAATAATTTTTGAAAGACGGGTAAATTGGGTCTTTTCTTTCCTTTATTGGGTCTTTTCTTTACATCCTCTTCCTAAAAGAAGTCTACAAATATGCAAAAATTGTCCTTTCTGTAAGATAAGGGTAGTCACGGTTGTCCAGTGGGTTACCGCTCTTGGCTTGCGTGCAGCGTGCACGGTGACCTGGGTTCGATCTCCAGCAGGGCTGGATTTTTTCGGGTCTGTACTTGCATGTCCGGGGTCCAATCATACCTCGTGAGGAAACATGAGTAGCTGCTTTAATATGAGCAGCGTAGAGAGGCGAAATTATAAGCAGAAATAAGATAAGGATTATACCGGATACGAAAAAGTCCTATAATTCTGCTCTTTTATTATACACATTTATTTAAATTATTATTATAAGATAAGGAAAGTAAAAAAATGACAGAGGTTACCTTCAAGCATTTTATAAATAGATATATGTATATACAGGGTGTCCCACCAAAGTTGGACACCTCAAATTACTCGGACCCTGAAAGAGTTTTTGTAAAATAAACTCGGTTTAAAAAAAAAAAAACCAAGTAAAATTATTTTACACCCTGTATGAAAATTTTTGCTGACAATTGAAAATGCGTGTTTTCATTACACAAACACTTTCTATTCTTGTTATCGAAAAAATTAAACGAAATCATTATTCGAGATTTAGAAAAAAAAAAAAAAAAAAAAAAAACACTGCCAATCATGGACACAATACTTCCTCGTGATTGTTTCACATTGTATACACGACCACGTGCCAATTTTGAGATTTTCTACTAAATCACTTGTATCTCCAAACCGCTTAACCGATTTTCTTCAAATTTGTTTTAAATGGGACCATCTACAGAACGTCTCCTATATGTGTGCAAAATTTCATCAAAATCCGTTCAGTAGTTTCTGAGATTTGCGCGTTACAAGGAATATTTTTAACAGACCGACGGATCGACAGACGGACACAAAACCAAAGTTGCTCAGGAGGTTATGAAACGTCCAGAAATCGGAGCAAAAAATATTTTTTTTTTTTTTTTTACAAAAACGAACACAATAATACTTCTCCGATTTCTAATATTAGAAATTTCTTGGAAGTAAAATGGTCAAAAAACATACCCTGTATGTAATATTTTAGTTCAAAAAAGTACTCAGAAACCATTTAGAAGTTGAATTATCAAATAAAATTCAGGTCGATTCATTTAAAAATCGAAAGTTGACACCTCAATTTTTGACTTTCGAACCACCCTGTATATAAAAAAAAAATTCATGACTGAAACCGCATAATTGAAACATGTACCCTTGAATTTTTTATTTTTCAAAAACTCTTTCATGGGCCGGGTAATTTGAGGTGTCCAACTTTGGTGGGACACTCTGTATATCTCGAGCTTTTTAGAACCCGTCCCTAATTTACAAGTAAGTAATGTCAACTCGAGTGACATTTGTCCGTATTTCGGGTGAGAGTCGAAGGTTCAGGCGTAAAATGTTTCTACAGCCGAAACGGTAACAGATGGGTGAGATGGGCAAAATCTGACTCTTGTCGACCCCCCTCCCCCTTAACCGATCACACTATTTCAAAAAGTCATCAAAGGCATAGCCGAAGTTATGGACTGCCGTCCAGACTTAAGGCTTTCTGGTGTGACGAATGGAGGTTAGGAGGTATAGTGATGGATAATTGAGGTTCCCGCCTAGAGTCGTCTTTAGCTTGCCCAGTATCGAGGTATTCTACCAAGCAGGATAGATTTTTCCTGGTTGAGTTGAGGTCTGCCTCTACTAGGTAGGAGCCTGCGCTGCGGTCGAGTGTTCCTTCCTAGCCGGCCTAAAAACAATAGGTAAAATTCTAAGACCCCAATGAACATGTATACATACTAATAACAATTTTGAAGAATCCGGTCGGGTGCTATCGCTTAACAGACAGACAAACGAAAGCCAAATCGTCCAGTACCCAAGTTAAAACAGAACCTCGTCTCTAGTGAGGTCGCTTATTCCTCATGAGGTATGAGTGGACCCCGGACATCCACGCAGAAAATTTCTGCGCTGCCGGGAATCGAACCCAGGTCACCCTGCTTGCTAGCCTACTCCACTCGGCCACAGTGACTACTTAATAAAGTAAGCACAGTGATTCCCATCCTATAATGCTGATGTGCTATAAAATTTCTGAAGATAAAAAAAGCCCTCAATATTAGTTGGGTTCAATACAAAATCTCTTTCTTTTTATAAACATCTTCAAAATTTTGTCTGCGGCTAAGTCCAATATCTTTGATCTTCATGCTAAGTGTGCCGCGATGCTAAAAATGTTAAGAACCACTGCTTGGCCATTTTATCTTTCCGGCTGCTCTGGTAACTGTAAAATTGACATTAACAGTGACAGACAAATGAAGTTGGGAACCAGGTTATTTTCTCCACCTATGAAACGTTGAATACAAAAATGCAACAGCTGTATTTTTACAAGCTATAAGTGGTGGCTATTTGTTTTGTCTGGGAAATAGAGAACATCAGAATTTCATTTTTTTTTTTTTTTTCTTTATTGTAATAATTAAGTTTACATTGTTTAGAAGTGGGTTGACATGAAACATGGTTGCCTATACAATCTTAATCAGCGTGTAAATAAATAAATGAATAATAATACAGGCAGGCAGGAGAAAAGCCGGAGGCAGCTGAAGAGCCAGATAGCCGGAGGCAACAGAAGAGACGGATGGCCTGAGGCAGCAGAAAAGCCAGATGTCCAGAGGCAGTGGGAGTCACTTAAAGATCTGCACGGCAAGTCTCTGAAAGTAAAAAGATAGATAATTAATATTATTAAACACTTTATTGGATATACATAGACATAATTAGGTATGTACAGTACAAATAATTATTATAAGAATCATTACATTTTTTTTTTTTAATTTCTTATTATTATTTTTTTTTTTTGGATTTTCGCCATTTTGAAAGAAAGCCTTTGCGCGACCGGAAGACGTGGTCCAAAATTTTTTTAGCTCACAAGTCTTACCTTGAACAGCCACAACTTTTCCGAGGTATAGCGTTAATTAAATGAAATAAAATGATTTTTTGATCCACTCTAATATACAATAAAAAGGGAAAAGAACAGAAAAAAATATATAAACATGTGTCCTCACTAAAGGGAGGGGTTATTGCCTATGCCAATCTCTTCCACCCTACCCTTGGAGTTCCCTATTTAGATATTTCAATAATAATATAAAAAATCTGGTGTAAACATCACACGACTTTCCTTATCTCCCAAAAAGGAGTCGAATTCCGCCACTGGTGACTGAACGGTAACAGATAACTAAAAATCAATGAACCAATTCAAAGAAGCGGTGCTTGCGGCCAATATTTGCGGCCCTGCGGCCGCAGAATGCGGCCGATTTCAACCAAAAGTTTCATGGTTTGTCTGGTGTATAAAATTAATTACCATACCAAATTTCAAGTCTCTAGCTCTTACCGTTCTTGAGATATCCTGTTCACACACACACAGACACACACACAGACAGACGCACGGACCAATGGCTGAAAACCACTTTTTTGGTATCCTGAGGCTATGATTCGTCCAGAAATGTGAAAAGCTGGGTAGGTCAAATTTTAGACGAATACAATACTTTCCTTATTATAGGATAAGGAAAGTAAAAAGAAGCTAAATAAATAAAAATACATAGAAACAACATGTTAAAAAAAAGATTAAAATTAATTTATATTTTCCAAGAAATGTTTCTATGAGAAACTTGATTCTCCATAGTTCATCAGGCAATTGATTCCATGATCTTATAGCATTAACAGTAAAACTATTCCCCATATGGTTAGTACAGTAGAACCTTGATTATCCCGTCCTCAACCATGCGGATACTTGATTATCCAGATTAAAAAAAAACACGCTGTTATTGAATAGGTGCATAGCAACGCTGCTACTGATAATCAGAGCTCCAAGCATACATGCATGAAGACTTCTTCTTATGATTCCTTGGATCAGGCAGTTTTCAAGTGGTTTTTGCAAGCAAGATCTACCGGACAACCTATCAATGACCTGTTAATGTGTGAAAAGACATTGAAGACTAATAAGAAACTAGGAGGGGACAAAATTTCTTGTTATAATAAAATATATCAAAATACATCTGCTTTTACACAAAATCAAAATTCTTCTTTATTATTTGGTTTTTTAGGGTCCTCTCAATTATCCAGACTTTTATATAGGACCTCGACTATCCAGCATACGGGCATACCCCTAGTAGACATTAATCCTCAGATAATGAAGGTTCTACTGTATTGTGAGGTGGAATAGAGAGATAAGTGAAGCGAGTATTATGACTGTGGAATGAAGAGTGTATGAAATGATGAGTGAAGATATGGAGGTGAAGCCTCATTCAAAATTCTCCACAGTAAGCCCAATCTCAGATGTTTTAATCTCTTATCAATTCGTAACCATTGAAGATTTTTTCATTTAGCTAAAACATGATCAAATGAGTGAAACACAACACAAGCATTCTGAAGTGTTTGAAGTAAATTCCCTTTGATGTTTGACATAGCAGCTCCAGTATTCAATCAAAGGAAATATAAGAGAAGTACATAGGAGCTGTTTTGTCTTGCAGGGCTAACACTAGAGAAAAGATGAGGGTCAGATGACACAAATTTCATATAGTGATACAAGCACAAATAGCACAATGATATAGTAGTGGCAAAGAAAAGAACTGAAATTTTTTGGGATAAACAAGCTTTTAACTAGACAGGCTTGCTGTCTCACAATAGTGATGATCATAAAACCATTCATGCTTATTACATTACTTACTTTACTTTTCATGTCCGGAACAACATATCTTTCATATCTTAGATTGGCCAGGGTTAGATCTTGTTGGGTACAGGGTTCATCCAATTGATTACAGACAAGGAGATGTTCATTTGTCTGCACCTGTCCACAGTGGCAGTCAATATTCTTTTCATATCCCCATATCTATAGATTACAATAGATTCAATCAAAGGCTAGTGACACTCTAGTTTCCATAGTTCAACCTTGTGGACTTCAGTAATGTGAGTACACTAGTACAGCTGTCGATGCTTGTTGTCGTTCAAATAAAACTTTTCTTATTACATTAATATTATTTTTTAAAATAAATTTCCCATCCTTTGATTGTTAGTTCACTGTATTTTAATAATACACTCCTCTTAACTGCAAAAAAGATAACTAGAAAAGTAAAAAATAATAATTGAGTTAAGGTTATTCCATTATTCCACGGTGAAAAATTCCCTATTTCATAGATAAAATTTCTCTATTCTCTTCTGAAGGGAAACTTTTGAGCTCTGGGTGGGGAAATGGAAAGAGTTTCATGGATTTTAACCATTTCAAACGTTCGTACAACACAATTTCGCAGGACATAATGTTCTTTCAACACAAATTCACTCAGCATAACGGTCGCACAACATAATCGATTTCGATTATTATGCTGTATGAACTTGTGTTGAACGAACGCACACCGAATTATCATGATCATATTTTACATAAAAAAAGTATTAACCCCTTAAAGTACCGTGACTGATATATCAGACGCAACAAAATGTCAAAAAAAGACTCAGTGTCTGATATTTCAGACTCACGTTTTTTCCCATTTCAAATCAAATTCTGACTGAAATATCAGTCCGAGCATAATTGAACCTTTTCTGATAGTTTCTCAAGACTTCAACAGATAGCGCTACATGAATAATTTTGAAAAAAGAAAATCCCCCTCCCCTTGGAATTTCCTGTTATCATATTGTCTGATATATCAGTCACAAGGGGTTTTAGATTGATCTAGTAAATTTTGTAAACAAAACTTGAAAAACATTCAAATTCTGTTGTGAAAGTTATTTTTGTAAAGAAAAATGACATATTTTATTGAAATAAGTGGTTTTTCTGGTGTTATCATGAGTATTTACAATGATTTTGATGGTTTATTTTATAAATTTAGTAAAACATGAAACAGAGAACTTTTTAAAACGGTGACTGATATTTCAGTCAAAGGAAATTTTAAAATGGGTCAAATACTTCATTTTTTTTACAAAATCGTCAAAAACTATGTCTCCCGCAAAAAAAAAAAATTGAAAAAATATGTTTACTACTCAGCAATAAATTTAGAACAAAATAGCGAAGAAAAAAAAATGGTACTTTGGGGAAGATTTCTCAAAATTTATATGGTACCTTAAGGGGTTAACAGAAAGTTTCATTATCACTAAATTCAAAAAATAAAAAGCACATGGGACAGTGATAAAAAATTGACCTGTATGAAAACACCTACAACGTTTCTACCTACAAGAATTTTTTAGGGTTTTTGAAAATAATGAAAATGTAGGGTTTTAGTTTCAAAATTTTATTACAGTGCCCTAGACAAACTCTTCGTTGTGCACAAATAGGATCTTTTTTAATGTACTTAACACACACTGAGCCTTATTATATGGCAATTTCAACAAAGTTGTAGGAGTCATTTTTGAGATTTAACCGGTTGAAAATAAAAAGATCAGAAAAATTAATCTAATTATACTTTCAGGCACTGCCTGAGACAAACTCTTCGTTGTGCACAAATAGGATCTTTTTTAATGTACCTAACACACACTGAGCGATATTATATGGCAATTTCAACAAAGTTGTAGGTGTCATTTTTGAGATTTAACCCGTTGAAAATAAAAAGATCAGAAAAATTAATCTAATTATACTTTAAGGCACTGCCTGAGACAAACTCTTCGTTGTGCACACATAGGATCTTTTTCATTGTACTTAACACATACTGCGCCATCATATATGGCAATTTCAACAAAGTTGTAGGTGTCATTTTTGAGATATTGTTTGTTGAATTCCTACCTACAATAAATAGGGTTTTTAGTTTCAAATTTTTATTATAGTGCCCTAGACAAACTCTTCGTTGTGCACATATAGGATATTTTTTATTGTACTCAGAACATACTGCGCCACCATATATGGCAATTTCAACAAAGTTGTAGGTGTCATTTTTGAGATTTAACCCGTTGAAAATAAAAAGAGCAGAAAAATTAATCTAATTATACTTTAAGGCACTGCCTGAGACAAACTCTTCGTTGTGCACACATAGGATCTTTTTTATTGTACTTAACACATACTGCGCCATCATATATGGCAATTTCAACAAAGTTGTAGGTGTCATTTTTGAGATATTGTTTGTTGAATTCCTACCTACAATAAATAGGGTTTTTAGTTTCAAATTTTTATTATAGTGCCCTAGACAAACTCTTCGTTGTGCACATATAGGATATTTTTTATTGTACTCAGAACATACTGCGCCACCATATATGGCAATTTCAACAAAGTTGTAGGTGTCATTTTTGAGATTTAACCCGTTGAAAATAAAAAGAGCAGAAAAATTAATCTAATTATACTTTAAGGCACTGCCTGAGACAAACTCTTCGTTGTGCACACATAGGATCTTTTTTATTGTACTTAACACATACTGCGCCATCATATATGGCAATTTCAACAAAGTTGTAGGTGTCATTTTTGAGATATTGTTTGTTGAATTCCTACCTACAATAAATAGGGTTTTTAGTTTCAAATTTTTATTATAGTGCCCTAGACAAACTCTTCGTTGTGCACATATAGGATATTTTTTATTGTACTCAGAACATACTGCGCCACCATATATGGCAATTTCAACAAAGTTGTAGGTGTCATTTTCGAGATTTAACCCGTTGAAAATAAAAAGAGCAGAAAAATTAATCTAATTATACTTTAAGGCACTGCCTGAGACAAACTCTTCGTTGTGCACACATAGGATCTTTTTTATTGTACTTAACACATACTGCGCCATCATATATGGCAATTTCAACAAAGTTGTAGGTGTCATTTTTGAGATATTGTTTGTTGAATTCCTACCTACAATAAATAGGGTTTTTAGTTTCAAATTTTTATTATAGTGCCCTAGACAAACTCTTCGTTGTGCACATATAGGATATTTTTTATTGTACTCAGAACATACTGCGCCACCATATATGGCAATTTCAACAAAGTTGTAGGTGTCATTTTTGAGATTTAACCCGTTGAAAATAAAAAGAGCAGAAAAATTAATCTAATTATACTTTAAGGCACTGCCTGAGACAAACTCTTCGTTGTGCACACATAGGATCTTTTTTATTGTACTTAACACATACTGCGCCATCATATATGGCAATTTCAACAAAGTTGTAGGTGTCATTTTTGAGATATTGTTTGTTGAATTCCTACCTACAATAAATAGGGTTTTTTAGTTTCAAATTTTTATTATAGTGCCCTAGACAAACTCTTCGTTGTGCACATATAGGATATTTTTTATTGTACTCAGAACATACTGCGCCACCATATATGGCAATTTCAACAAAGTTGTAGGTGTCATTTTTGAAATTTAACCCGTTGAAAATAAAAAGAGCAGAAAAATTAATCTAATTATACTTTAAGGCACTGCCTGAGACAAACTCTTCGTTGTGCACACATAGGATCTTTTTTATTGTACTTAACACATACTGCGCCATCATATATGGCAATTTCAACAAAGTTGTAGGTGTCATTTTTGAGATATTGTTTGTTGAATTCCTACCTACAATAAATAGGGTTTTTAGTTTCAAATTTTTATTATAGTGCCCTAGACAAACTCTTCGTTGTGCACATATAGGATATTTTTTATTGTACTCAGAACATACTGCGCCACCATATATGGCAATTTCAACAAAGTTGTAGGTGTCATTTTTGAGATTTAACCCGTTGAAAATAAAAAGAGCAGAAAAATTAATCTAATTATACTTTAAGGCACTGCCTGAGACAAACTCTTCGTTGTGCACACATAGGATCTTTTTATTGTACTTAACACATACTGCGCCATCATATATGGCAATTTCAACAAAGTTGTAGGTGTCATTTTTGAGATATTGTTCGTTGAATCCTACTACAATAAATAGGGTATATTAGTTCTAATTTTTATTATAGGCACCTAGACAAACTCTTCGTTGTGCCACATATGGATATTTTTTATTGTACTTCAGAACATACTGCGCCACCATATATGGCAATTTCAACAAAGTTGTAGGTGTCATTTTTGAGATTTAACCGTTGAAAATAACTAAGCTAAAAATTAATCTATTTAATATTTAAGGCACTGCCTGAGACAAACTCTTCGTTGTGCACACATAGGATTTTTTTATTGTACTAGAACATACTGCGCCACATATATGGCAATTTCAACAAAGTTGTAGGTGTCATTTTTGAGATTTAACCGTTGAAAATAAAAAGAGCAGAAAAATTAATCTAATTATACTTTAAGGCACTGCCTAGACAAACTCTTCGTTGTGCACACATAGGATCTTTTTTATTGTACTTAACACATACTGCGCCATCATATATGGCAATTTCAACAAAGTTGTAGGTGTCATTTTTGAGATATTGTTTGTTGAATTCCTACCTACAATAATAGGGTTTTTAGTTTCAAATTTTATTATAGTGCCCTAGACAAACTCTTCGTTGTGCACATATAGGATATTTTTATTGTACTCAGAACATACTGCGCCACCATATATGGCAATTTCAACAAAGTTGTAGGTGTCATTTTTGAGATTTAACCCGTTGAAAATAAAAAGAGCAGAAAAATTAATCTAATTATACTTTAAGGCACTGCCTGAGACAAACTCTTCGTTGTGCACACATAGGATCTTTTTTATTGTACTTAACACATACTGCGCCATCATATATGGCAATTTCAACAAAGTTGTAGGTGTCATTTTTGAGATTTAACCCGTTGAAAATAAAAAGATCAGAAAAATTATTTCAATTATATTTAAGGCACTGCCTGAGACAAACTCTTCGTTGTGCACACATAGGATCTTTTTTATTGTACTTAAACATACTGCGCCATCATATATGGCAATTTCAACAAAGTTGTAGGTGTCATTTTTGAGATATTGTTTTGAATTCCTACCTACAATAAGTAGGGTTTTAGTTTCAAATTTTTATTTATAGTGCCCTAGACAAACTCTTCGTTGTGCACATATAGGATATTTTTTATTGTACTCAGAACATACTGCGCCACCATATATGGCAATTTCAACAAAGTTGTAGGTGTCATTTTTGAGATTTTTAACCCGTTGAAAATAATAGGGTTTTTATTATCAAATTTTTATTAAGTGCCCCTAGACAAACTCTTCGTTGTGCACATATAGGATTTTTTTATTGTACTCAACACATACTGCGCCACATATATGGCAATTTCAACAAAGTTGTAGGTGTCATTTTTGAGATTTTAACCGTTGAAATAAAAAGATCAGAAAAATTAATCTAATTATACTTTAAGGCACTGCCTGAGACAAACTCTTCGTTGTGCACACATAGGATTATTTTTTATTGTACTTAACACTACTGCGCCATCATATATGGCAATTTCAACAAAGTTGTAGGTGTCATTTTTGAGATATTGTTTGTTGAATTCCTACCTACAATAAAGTAGGGTTTTTAGTTTCAAATTTTTATTATAGTGCCCTAGACAAACTCTTCGTTGTGCACATATAGGATATTTTTTATTGTACTCAGAACATACTGCGCCACCATATATGGCAATTTCAACAAAGTTTGTAGGTGTCATTTTTGAGATTTAACCCGTTGAAAATAAAAAGAGCAGAAAAATTAACTAATTATACTTTAAGGCACTGCCTGAGACAAACTCTTCGTTGTGCACACATAGGATCTTTTTTATTGTACTTAACACATACTGCGCCATCATATATGGCAATTTCAACAAAGTTGTAGGTGTCATTTTTGAGATTTAACCCGTTGAAAATAAAAAGATCAGAAAAATTAATCTAATTATACTTTAAGGCACTGCCTGAGACAAACTCTTCGTTGTGCACACATAGGATCTTTTTATTGTACTTAACACATACTGCGCCATCATATATGGCAATTTCAACAAAGTTGTAGGTGTCATTTTTGAGATATTGTTTGTTGAATTCCTACCTACAATAAATAGGGTTTTTAGTTTCAAATTTTTATTATAGTGCCCTAGACAAACTCTTCGTTGTGCACATATAGGATATTTTTTATTGTACTCAGAACATACTGCGCCACCATATATGGCAATTTCAACAAAGTTGTAGGTGTCATTTTTGAGATTTAACCCGTTGAAAATAAAAAGAGCAGAAAAATTAATCTAATTATACTTTAAGGCACTGCCTGAGACAAACTCTTCGTTGTGCACACATTGGATCTTTTTTATTGTACTTAACACATACTGCGCCATCATATATGGCAATTTCAACAAAGTTGTAGGTGTCATTTTTGAGATATTGTTTGTTGAATTCCTACCTACAATAAATAGGGTTTTTAGTTTCAAATTTTTATTATAGTGCCCTAGACAAACTCTTCGTTGTGCACATATAGGATATTTTTTATTGTACTCAGAACATACTGCGCCACCATATATGGCAATTTCAACAAAGTTGTAGGTGTCATTTTTGAGATTTATATATAAAAGATCATGAGATTCTATACTCTCTGAAAGTTTTAGGAATGTAGAGTGGTTAGTGGGGGGCGGAAGGTAGCACAGTCCAATTTATAGTTCTTGATGATTAAGTGTACATTTTACCCATAATGTTTCACTTTCTTTGGTACATTGGCTTATTTGTATTTGTGGGAAATGGGAATGTTTGCCAATCGATTTACTGTATTTTAGTACCTATGTAGCAGGAACTTTCCGATTTCAGGAACTTCATGAATTTGTAAATCTTCAGGAAATTCTAGTCCTTCCTAGGGACTTCTGATTTTAATGGGATATACATTTTGGGCGAGGGTCGATGGTTCCGCCGTAAAATGCTTTTACAGCCGAAACGCTAACAGATACCCCCCTCGGACCCCACCCAAAATCAATCACACTACACGAAATAGTCATCAGAAGTATGGAAGTTCATCCGTCCAGACTCAAGGGTTTATGGTACGACGAATCGAGGTATTTTGGCACATAATAGCGGTTTCCCGCCTAGAATATAGTCTTTAGGATCCCGCCTAGAGTCACAAGGTATTCTATCAAGGTCTGTCTCTGCCGTGATTTGCTTTTACAGCAAAACGGTAACAGATAGCCCAAATCTGATTCAAGTCAACCCCCGCATAGACAACCCTCCCCCCCGAATTCAATAACACTACTCGAAAAACTCATCAGAAGCATGGCAGAAGCTAAAGCAAAAAAAAATCTTAATACGTCGGTAGTCGACTTGAGTCAGATTTTGGCTACCCTTTTGTTACTTTTTTCCTGTAGAAGCATTTTAAGGCGGAACCTTCGACTCTCACCCGAAATATCCATTCCATTAATAAATAAAGTTCCTGAAGATTTAAAAGTTCAAATCAAGAACATCTAGAAGTTCCTAAGCGCTCTAGGATTAACTAGAAGTTCTAGGAACTTCGCTATGTTCTTAGAGCTCTCAGGAACTTCTGAAAGTTCCTGATATCGAGAAATTCCTGCAATATAAACATAATGTAAAATATTGATATCTACATAATGCATAAAAAAGAGTTTATATATATCAAAGGGAAGTAAATTTGAATAATAATAAATAATAACTAGTTAATATTGAAATCGAAATTGTCTATTCTAATATGACTCGGCCAACTCAACGCACCTAATATTTCAAACACACTCTTAACACGATTTTTACAAGTTACGCATTGACTACGAGAGACAAGACGCATTCTGAGGTATTCTGATTATCTGATTTCTGTCACTGTAGCAAGTATTAGCATTCTTTTTTCTTTCCTATTCCACGAGATTTCTAATTTCCTACTTATTTAGTACTTTAATTATTTTTTTCCTTCACTATGATTGTTCTCCTGGGTGATTCTCTATTCCTACGCATGAAAAACAACCATCCCATTCCTAACACTCTTTGCTTGGCAAAGAGTGGTGCTTCGGTGTGTCAACTTCAAAATAATCCACAATTCTTCACAGTCCTCAAAACCCATTTTTTCAGAAAATCCTCACATCTTCCTGATACTCTATTCCTCCTGGCAGGGACAAACGATTTTCTACAAGGAGTGCCCATCTGCCCATTGACACCTTAAAGTTTAACTTTAAGAAAATGGTGCGCTTCTGTAGTAGAAGGTTTCACCATGTAATCCTCTGCCAGATCCCTCCTATTCCTCTACTCTCTTCCGTAACTAATGAGTCCATAAGATTATTCAATTTGTGGTTAGTGGATGTTTACAGTGCCGGATTAATGCTGCGCGGGGCCCTTGGCAATTTCAAGGCGCGGGGCCCCAAAATTCTACTGAGTTTATTCTAAAATACTATTTTTAGAACCTTGAAATCGAAGCAAAGTGTCCTGAGCACCAATCCATAATGGTATCCAAAACGACGTTTATAACACCAAAAGCAACATTTTTCCCGAATAATAGTAGAAATATCTAAATATGTATTATGAAAATAATATGTGTAGAAAGTAGATCATCGATTACTATGAAGATTTTATCGCTAGTATTAAATTCTAATTTTTTTAAAGGTAACTTTCCAAATTAATTCCAAACAATCAAAAGGCACTTTTAAAATGCCCAAAGATTTTTTTTTTTCTTTTAATGGTACTAGAATGGTATGTCTTGAAAAACAATTCAAACCATCAAGATAAGTAAATTTGACGGTGCCGCAGGCGAAATTTTTGCAAAGTTATGGGGTAAAATACTCGGAAAATAGATAGAAAAAGATATCTTGAAAAATTCATTAAAAGCGCCGCAGGCGGCTATAGTGAAGATCATTGGTTAAGATGTCGATAAAGCCGATCAAAAGTTTGATGGCAGAGATTACCTAAGGCGATAATCACGTCCTTTGTCAATATTATTCTTTTCAAATACGAGTAATTATATTATATTATATAAAGAGCCGTAGGTAATAGGTATCTAAAGATCTACCTATTTTCATATATGTGGTCCATTTTAAGGGGGTCCCGTGGTTTTTCTTTTAACATTTTGCTCAACTGGCTGTGATTTTATTTAATATTAAAATCCAGAAAAACCGAGTTAAAGGTCATTCAAACACTCATAATTTATGTAAGCTGCCCGAAAGGCGGGGCCCCCAAAATCGCGGGAAACTTGGCATCTAACAAATCTGACATATTGGTACATAGGTAATCCGCTAATTTCTATGTGGCTGATCATTGTTTATTCAAGGAATAGATAATAATAGGGAGCCCCGCGCTTTTCTTTCAATTTATGTACTTTGTTGTCAGTGTGTTTTTTTCACTTTTATTTCTTCTTCTTCTTCTTCTTACTCATTATTCAAAAGTACCTAGTGTAAGCTTTTAAAAAATCCATAATACCTAGTGTAAGCTTTTAAAACAACTCATAATATCTAGTGTAAGCTGCTCAAGCGCGGGGCCCCCTAAAGCGCGGGGCCCTTGGCATCTGCCAAATCCGCCATATGGGTAATCCGGCACTGGATGTTTATTCAATCAATCCCAAAGTAACAATCGTGGACTCATTTTCTCCCTTCCTCTCTAACTCCAGTAACTCAGCACCATTTCCTTTTCCTAATCTCAAATTGTATGAGAGATACAATCGAAATTCTTGTCGACCTCGCCCTGATCTCGTTCATCTCAACACGATGGGACTGAGGATCTTGAGAGGCCTTCTTCTTTCTGTATCTGTTCCTATACTTAATAAAACTATTTTCCTTCCTAAATATAAACATCTTCAAATTTCAGAATGGTCAGTCAGGAAAAGCTAACAAAAAGGCCCTTCTCAGGGCCACCTAATTGGGGATTTCAGATTTTCTATTTTCCGCCTCGTATGTCAAAAAAAATATTTAAACTTAAAAAAAAAACGCATGCGCGACCACTCGATCCTGTGAGCATGGTTTCAGAACGACACGTACTTGCCTTCCACTATTTCTAATTTGAAGATATTACAATCTAATGAACAATAAAATTATCACGTTTCTTCAGAGAAATTTCTAATATAAGATTACGGAAGTATTGTGTTCGTTTTGGAAGAAGATTTTTTTTCTTCATATTTCTGGACGTTTCATAAACTCCTTAGCAAGTTTAGTTTTGAGTCTGTCTGTAGGTCTGTTAAAAATATTCCTTTTGTAAAACACAAATCTCGGAAACTACTAAACGGTTGTCAATGAATTTTTTTACACATATAGGATACGTTCTGTAGATGGTCCCACTTTAAATAAATCAACTTCGCACCTGCGGTTTTCGGTGAAAGACCATGTGCCTGCCCACAGTGCCCACTAACTATTTACTTGAACGCTTATATCTCGTGAACGGTACAACCGATCATTTTTGATAAATATCTCAAAAATGACACCTACAACTTGTGTTTAGTACATTCAAAAAGACCCACTGTGTGTACAACGAGGAGTTTGTCTCGGGCAGTGCCTTTATTTATAATTAGAGTAATTTTTCTGAACTTTTTATATTCAAACGGCTATATCTCAAAAATGACACCTACAATTTTGTTGAAATTGCCATATATGATGGCGCAGTATGTGTTAAGTACATTAAAAAAGATCCTATATGTGCACAACGAAGAGTTTGTCTCGGGCACTGTAATAAAATTTTGAAACTAAAAACCCTACTTTATTGTAGGTAGGAATTCAACAAACAATATCTCAAAAATGACACCTACAACTTTGTTGAAATTGCCATATATGATGGCGCAGTATGTTCTGAGTACATTAAAAAAGATCCTATATGTGCACAACGAAGAGTTTGTCAAGGGCACTAAAATAAAATTTTGAAACTAAAAACCCTACTTATTGTAGGTAGGAATTCAACAAACAATAGCTCAAAAATGACACCTACAACTTTGTTGAAATTGCCATATATGATGGCGCAGTATGTGTTAAGTACAATAAAAAAGATCCTATGTGTGCACAACGAAGAGTTTGTCTCAGGCAGTGCCTTAAAGTATAATTAGATTAATTTTTCTGCTCTTTTTATTTTCAACGGGTTAAATCTCAAAAATGACACCTACAACTTTGTTGAAATTGCCATATATGGTGGCGCAGTATGTTCTGAGTACAATAAAAAATATCCTATATGTGCACAACGAAGAGTTTGTCTAGGGCACTATAATAAAAATTTGAAACTAAAAACCCTATTTATTGTAGGTAGGAATTCAACAAACAATATCTCAAAAATGACACCTACAACTTTGTTGAAATTGCCATACATGATGGCGCAGTATGTGTTAAGTACAATAAAAAAGATCCTATGTGTGCACAACGAAGAGTTTGTCTCAGGCAGTGCCTTAAAGTATAATTAGATTAATTTTTCTGATCTTTTTATTTTCAACGGGTTAAATCTCAAAAATGACACCTACAACTTTGTTGAAATTGCCATATATGATGGCGCAGTATGTGTTAAGTACAATAAAAAAGATCCTATGTGTGCACAACGAAGAGTTTGTCTCAGGCAGTGCCTTAAAGTATAATTAGATTAATTTTTCTGCTCTTTTTATTTTCAACGGGTTAAATCTCAAAAATGACACCTACAACTTTGTTGAAATTGCCATATATGGTGGCGCATTATGTTCTGAGTACAATAAAAAATATCCTATATGTGCACAACGAAGAGTTTGTCTAGGGCACTATAATAAAAATTTGAAACTAAAAACCCTATTTATTGTAGGTAGGAATTCAACAAACAATATCTCAAAAATGACACCTACAACTTTGTTGAAATTGCCATATATGATGGCGCAGTATGTGTTAAGTACAATGAAAAAGATCCTATGTGTGCACAACGAAGAGTTTGTCTCAGGCAGTGCCTTAAAGTATAATTAGATTAATTTTTCTGATCTTTTTATTTTCAACGGGTTAAATCTCAAAAATGACACCTACAACTTTGTTGAAATTGCCATATATGGTGGCGCAGTATGTTCTGAGTACAATAAAAAATATCCTATATGTGCACAACGAAGAGTTTGTCTAGGGCACTATAATAAAAATTTGAAACTAAAAACCCTATTTATTGTAGGTAGGAATTCAACAAACAATATCTCAAAAATGACACCTACAACTTTGTTGAAATTGCCATATATGATGGCGCAGTATGTGTTAAGTACAATAAAAAAGATCCTATGTGTGCACAACGAAGAGTTTGTCTCAGGCAGTGCCTTAAAGTATAATTAGATTAATTTTTCTGATCTTTTTATTTTCAACGGGTTAAATCTCAAAAATGACACCTACAACTTTGTTGAAATTGCCATATAATATCGCTCAGTGTGTGTTAGGTACATTAAAAAAGATCCTATTTGTGCACAACGAAGAGTTTGTCTCAGGCAGTGCCTTAAAGTATAATTAGATTAATTTTTCTGATCTTTTTATTTTCAACCGGTTAAATCTCAAAAATGACTCCTACAACTTTGTTGAAATTGCCATATAATATGGCTCAGTGTGTGTTAAGTACATTAAAAAAGATCCTATTTGTGCACAACGAAGAGTTTGTCTAGGGCACTGTAATAAAATTTTGAAACTAAAACCCTACATTTTCATTATTTTCAAAAACCCTAAAAAATTCTTGTAGGTAGAAACGTTGTAGGTGTTTTCATACAGGTAAAAAATTGTTTACATTTTTTTTTTTTAAAGATAAACTTCCGTAGACCAAGCCGCGTTTACAACTATTTACGCGAAGTAGGCTGTGATCTAATGGATGGAAAGTCATTTGAATAAAATAGTGAAGCCATCGCAAGCCATGTGTGATCACCTATACAATATACATTCGCGAAATTTGAAATCGTGTTTTTCTAACGGAAAAAAATTGGTGCAAAAAATACAATACATGTAACTGAAATGTCCGTTCTTCTTCATCTCGGCTCGGAAATGTAAGTTGTGAAATGCACGGAAATATGTACATAAATAAGATTGAAAGTTGTTAAGTTTTAGGTATATGTAGTCTGTTATACATACGACATAAAGCTCAAGTCACCTCGTCCTGAGGGATCCTCAAGAATATTATTAAACCCTATCTGGCAGCAGGCTGTTTATTTCAAAATGGCCTCCATACAATCCCTCCTCTACATAATCTCATGTGGTTGAGGTTCTTTGGTTCTGGCACTCTGCTTCCACATGTTAATACTGATTCCTAACGCAAACTATTCTGTTTATACTGACTAAAATAGAGAGGTTATTTGATGACATGGATAATCAGAACTTTTACCTGCTGATGAGAGCAAATAAGCTCGAAACAGGTGTCCAGGTATGTTCTCATACCGCGCCATTGACGCTGGCTATCTGTGTTTCGGATCACTCCCAATGCTTGGATTTGTTCCTCATTATTTTGCGTATCTGACAACGTAGTTATAATATTATTGGGTGATTAGGCATGTCCATCTGCCTGTATTGTAATTACCTACTTTTTTTTAGTAACAATAAATATGAGTACATAATACCTACTCATAACACAAGAAGCTGAGGGATACACACTCATTGATGTTCAAAATATCTAGTTCAAAAATGATCGTACCAAGTACTCTTAAACATTATTTTAGGTAACTGCAAACTAACGAGTAGAATAAAAAAATCCAAGTTCACCAAAAACACATACAGTGATTTGGTGACTCAATCATAGGTAATAGTTTTAATAATTTAAATATTATGTATTAGTAAAATTAGGTAACCTCATGATATATTGAAGAAATTAATTAGGTATCATCATAGAAAAAAAGAAAAGAAAATAAGATTTAACTGACGAAGCAGAAAAGAAAAATACTATTTTTTTTTGTATAGCTGTACTTTTATTTCAATCTATAGATTTAACAATAATTTAGAAATATAAGTACCTAGTTATAGTGTTCATGATCACGCTTGATCGATAAGGCGGCGGACTTGTAATCTGGAAGTCAGTTTTTCAATACCCAAGTTCGGTAGAAATTTAGCAGTTTGAGATTCAATAATTTTATTGAGAGACATCACAACAGTTATAAACACAAAAATGAGATATTTAGAAACTTGAAACAATTTTTTGAACCACTAAAGTACGTATTTATTTGGTATGCACTCCTTTTAACTAATTATAGTTCTTTAGTGTAGGTAGTGCTTAAACTAAAATTTTAGTCCCCTGATGCAAACCCGAAAAAAAAAAAAACTGAAATAGCACATACATAAGGAACTAATAAATGTATACCTATGTTCCATTAGATAAGTTAAAACTTTGGCAAAATGAACTGGACCAAATATAATTTTGTTTAAACGATTCCCTCCACACTGTTCACACTCATCAATAAAGAAGGCTCCTTAAATTTTCTTAACAAAAATAATAAAACAATACAGACTTCCTCAAGAATCAAATAAAGTTTATATTTCTCTCTTATAAATATACAAAACAAAATACAGAAGTCAACAGAAAACTATAATACAGATTTTGCAAGCAAACTCAAGTGCACTCAGGTGTGTTTGCCCTCGAATGCACTTGCTGATTGGTCTGTTTGCCAGTCTCTTTTTGTTTATCTGTATATAAACATAAAAATCCGTGTAGACAGTGACTTTATGCTGATTCGTCAGTTCAAGTAGCCCGCTGCTGCTGAGATTGCTGATTGGCCAGGTGCTGATTGACCAGGTTGAGATAGCTCGCCAGGTGAATCATGAGGCCAGTCCTGTTCAGCATATCTATAGCGTGGGCCGGAAGCTGACTCAGGCTCAGAGTGACACCTCGCTTCAGCTTTCCAGCAATGCGGCCCAGGGTCTGCAGAGTGAACAGCAGACGGTCTTGATCTGAGCTCAGGGCTGCGAGAGAGAAAATAGAATAGGATGGAATAGAATAGATTAGAATAGAATAGAATAGAATCGAATCGAATCGAATCGAATATAATAGAATAGACTATACCTTGTTACTGTCGAGGTAAGACTGAAAAGTCCCTTTACTTCAGCAGTCAAACAGGAAACAGGTCTTATATATTTTATGGGATAGAAATAATAATAATAATATCGCCTTATTTATACTGCCCGATTAGGACTATTAAGTCCCATTATTCCAACAGTAAGCCCGTAAGACGTATTATTATGTGGTAAAAATCCCAAATAGGAGGAAAACTTGTCATGTTCCGGCTGGGTTTCGAACCCGTGACCTCTTGATTCACAGAGTGCCGCCTTTACCACTGAGCTACCGGGACGAGCAAAATAATGTTTTGTTAAGAAATATGTGTGGTATGAAAAATTGATGCGCCACCATTATAGGTCCTTACTAAATCTAATATGTACAATGCAGTAAAAAAAACATCGTCTAGTATTATCAATAGTAAATACAATTATCATATTTCTGTTACTCACTTTCGTGATGTCACAAAATTCTCAAACTAGCTAGCTCAAACAGCCCAAATTGAAATATTCATGTGAGTTGACCCCCCCCTTAAACCACCGTCAAACTACCTAGAAAATTATCAAAATTAAAATATCTATTACCATTTTCAAGTAGAACACCAGCCACGGGAAAAGCCTTAACGGCAGTGCTGGGTTTTAGCTAGTACATAATATAGAGTCGTGTGAAAATATATCCAATCTAAAGGGCGGGATGTTTGACCAAGACGATTTTTTCCACCCAACCTTTTAATAATATCACATTATTTTATACTGTCTATAGGATTAGGACAAATGAGTCCCATTATTCAAGTAGTCAGCCCAAGACGTACGTATTATTATGTGGTGAAAATCTCTGATGGCTGTGTTTCTAACCCGCGAACTCTGGATTACCAGACACCTGAACCACTGAGCTACCGGGATGGATAATATATTAATAAGGGTTGGGTGGAAGAGATTGCCATAGGCAATAACCCCGCCCTTTAGTTGGGACATATTATGTATCTATTTTTTTTTTTTTTTTCTTGTTTATATTATTAATATTGTCAATTTTTATATTTAATTTTTACCATTATTTGTCTGTATATATTATGTTCTACTAATAAAGAGTTTCTAAATAAATAAATAAATGAAAATAAATATCTCACCAAGAACTTCCTGGTAGGCTGCGGCATCACGATCCTGCACTTCATTAGAGAGGGGCAAGTAGTGGTCTATCAACTGTTCTGCTACGAATGTGCTGTTGCTGAACCCTGGGGAGAAAGAGAGAAAAAATTCCATCAGCCTTCTCAAACTACAGACAGTTCTTTTTTTAATACTCCTTAGTGGAAGGTAACCACCAGGCTGAATGAGGTTAATGTGGGTAGCTGCTACGATTCCCAGCGAATGGAGGGTAAAAACCCCGTCCTAAGCCAGGACGTTAAATCAAATAAAATCGTTGGCGTTAGGAAGGGCATCCAGACGTAAAAATTGTGCCAAAACCAATCAACCCTGCTTGAGCGGGATAAGACAGAGGAAAAGAAAAAAGTGGAAGGTAACCACCACCAGGCGAGGTTAATGCTCAAAGCATTTTCTACAACCGAACCTCCCGAGTCTTATTATTATTAATATTATTATTACTATTGTGGTCACAAACTCAAATAAATGAGGAAAAATTCATGCATTAAGTGGGAATTCAAGCCAACAAACGGTTTGATTGACCAAAGTCAACGTAATTTTTTATTGATACCGAGGACATTTCTGAACTCTACCAATTTTATCAACTCCCTCATGCAAGGGCATCCATCAAAGACGTTTTAAAGACTGTGTATCTGCCTTGCAATTTTAGTAGATACACTCACTGGCGGTTGCAAGAAAATCTTCGCGGTAGAGCTAAAATGGAGAAGAAAAGCTCAAAAAGGAAGGATTGATAAAGATATATATACAAAAATGATTTGTAATAATGTCATAAAAATTATAAAGCAAAAAATGTTTGTGAAATAAAGTAAAAATACAAACTACAGACAGACAGTAATTCAATAGACTAATAACCTTTTTTTTTTTCAATAGCATAGCAAGAAATGTGATGTTGCTAAACCCTGATAGGAAGGAGAAGGAAATGGTGAGTTATACATTATTTTTCGTACAAAAAATCTCTAGGTAGTATTGTAAAAACATTATAGCTAACAGCTATTATCACGTATCATCATCATCCTCACCACAAGATGACGTCATGAACAAAACAATCCACACACTTTTACTAAAAATCTCATATGGTCTCCAGCACTGTCTTCACAAGGAGAAGCTAAAAACACTTGTCACAAAAGTCACAAGCTAAAAACACTGTACCTTGAAAGGCCACATTGCCGTATCGTGAGTTGAGCACCTCATTGGCTTTCTCCTTGGCTAGGTCCTTGAGTGATCTCACAGTGATGTTTTGTCTGGCGTCTGCAACCCTACCCGAGATGTAATTCACACAGCTGCGAGCTCCCTCGTAGAGCTGAGGACAAGAAATCGTGATATCATGTTAATGTTACTTGAGTTGTCTCACTGTGATGTTTTCCCTGGCGTCTGCAACCCTACCCGAGATGTAATTTACACAGCTGCGCGCTCCCTCGTACAGCTGAGGACAAGAAATATCATGTTAATGTTACTCGAGGGAGAGCAAAAAATCATGGTATGATGTTAATGTTAAATTGAGCGAGAGCAATAAATCGTGATATCATGTTAAAGATACTCGGGTGATCTCACAGTAATATTTTCTCTGACTTCTGCAGCACCGCTGCAAAGTTACTCATGGTAGTCTGTTTAGTTTGGTAAAATAGAGAAGAAAAATATGCAGTCGTAATTTTCATCGATATCGCTTCAGCATTTTCAAATGTCTCTTGGAAGTATGCCCTTTCACAAATGTTGAAGAAAAAAGTCCCAAAGAATCTATTGGAATTATTTAGTAGTTTCTTTGAAGATAGAGAGGTTTTATATGAAGATACCTCAAAAGTCCTCACGAGGGGCTGCCCCCAAGGATCCTGTAGCGGGCCTGTTATATGGAACTTTGTTATAGACTCACTCTTGGACCAACAATACCCAGAAAATGTAGACATTATTGCGTATGCAGACGATATAGCTGTAATAATAAGAGGCAATACAAAGAAAGAATTAGAGGAAAATATTTTATTATGTACAGAAAAACTGGAGAAGTGGATGCAAGAGTCTAAACAAGAAATAGCAACATCCAAAACTAAATTAATGGTTTTTGGAAATCTGAAAACAAAACCTAGAACCCTTATAAATGGAAACCATATTGGAAAAGTAGACCAATTTAAATATCTTGGCGTTATTATTGATACAAAACTCAGCTTTAATGAACACATAAAATACATCGCGGACAAATCAAAAAACATCTTCTTTGCGATGCGTCACTATCTCAAGCTTAATTGGAATACAGGGAAAGCAATATCCGTAATTTACAAATCAGTAATCATCCCAATAATGTCCTATGCCTGTAATATCTGGTGCCATAGACTAGATATCAAAAAATTAAATAAAACAGTTGCCTCAGCTCAAAGAACATGTTTATTGAGCGTTATTAAAGGCTATAAAACCATTTCCCATGAAGCTGCACAAATAATAGCTTTTGAACCACCTATTTACTATATCATCAAAGAATTAGCAACTTTAGAGACTTTCAGAAAGTACGGAATCTGCTCATACCTTAATGTCGTGTACATGGGAGCTGAGTATACCAAACAGTCTTTAAAATTAGAACTACGGCAAAAGACAATAGATCTATGGAATGAAACTTGGGTTCTATCACAAAAAGGACAATGCACCAAAGACATTTTCCCCACGGTACACATCAGAGCAAAATATGACTTGACATTTACCAGAGACTTCACCTGTATGCTATCAGGACATGGCGAGTTCAACATCCATCTCTACAGAATCAACAAAATTACAAGCCCGGATTGCCAAATATGCTCTGTTCCAGATACTCCAGCACACAGAATAATGATATGCCCAATATACAAAGAGGAGAGGGATTTATATGTAGGAAAAATAGGAACGTTTCATTCTAGTAAGGAATTTTTCAGCAAGTGCTACCAAAGCAATTTAATCTATAGTATAGTATCGTTCTTGGTCAGACCCTAGTATTTTAATTTTCTTATCTTATATATATAAAAAAAAAAATATAATAAAAAAAAAATATGTGATATTAAAAAAAAAGCCCACAAAAGAGGTAAAACACACCATAAAAGAGAGTCATGTACCCGTAAAAGAGGCAAAAAAAAGAGAAACGCACATAAAACAAAAGAGGCAAAAAAAAAAAAAAATGAATAAAAATAAATAAATGAATAAAAATAAATAAATAAAATATATATATAAAAAGGTATATAAAATAAAAAGCCCACACAAAGCCCATTTATACTGACTGAACATACATACCTACAAGTCAAAACTGACACAACTACCTACTTACACACTAACATAGAACATTACTACTTGACAAAACAACTACAAACTAACTTACTCACGAACTTCATAAAGATAGGTTAATTAGGAGAGGTTATTTATTTTTTTTATTTTTTTTATGACTTAAGACACTACTTTTACGTATCTTGCTGTGGTTATGTTATCAGCAGTGAGATACATATATATAAGACCTTTACAACAGTAGCTTAGATAGGAACAGATAGGCGACCAAATGAACCCTTTCTTTTTTCTTTTTTTATGTAGACACATATAGCAAATAGCAACCACTATTATCAGTTTACTTAAGGAGGGGAATGCGGATAAGTTAACAACAGGTGCCGCACCCCGAAACAGGCTAGTGAACACTAGCTACATTAACTCGCAAATTTTTATAATTGCTACAGAGAGTCTGTTTAGTTTAGCAAAAGAGGAAAAAATGGCATTTTCTGGTAGTAAAGCCTTTTATTACCATGTATTTATAAAATAAGTCAATACTCAAAATTAAAAAACGATTTTTTAAGTTGTCATATAATATTTGTGTTAATCACTTTTGTGATGTCACAACTACTCAAACTCGCTTTACTAATTTTTTGCTGAATACGGGACTAGAACTACCTACTTCCAGGACCAGTCCCGCTGCCTTATCGATCAAGCTACTGAGGTCGGTTGCAATGCTTAAAATTATTTCCTATGTAAAGCTTCTAGAAGGGTACATCACTCACCAAGTTCTCATATTTGTGTTAATCACTTTGGTGATACCACAACTACTCAAACTCGCT
This sequence comes from Bactericera cockerelli, assembly GCA_024516035.1. Taxonomy (NCBI): domain Eukaryota; kingdom Metazoa; phylum Arthropoda; class Insecta; order Hemiptera; family Triozidae; genus Bactericera; species Bactericera cockerelli. Next base: position 31,358,614 of record CM044960.1, read on the forward strand.
TAAATAAATCCACGCTGAAACCGCGCGGGACTTGAACCACCGACCTCCGGGTTACAAGTCCGCCGCTTTATCGATCAAGCTACTGAGGTCGGTTGCAATGCTTAAAATTATTTCCTATGTGAAGCTTCTAGAAGGGTACATCACTAATAACCCTTTATAACTAAGGCATAAACCCCGCCCTTTAGTTCGGACATATATTATGTCCTAACTAAAGTATCTATCTAGTCAACCTTTTACTAAAAAACTAAATTTCAATACCTACTTATCTTCTCCTCATTTATTATTATTATTATTTTTTTTTTTTAGAATAAGTAAATATTATATTATATCAAGTTAGTTTAAAGACTAGTTTTAAGAAAATTGTGCACACCGTAAGGTAAACTAACAATAAAAAATAAATTATTATTATAATTATAAATTATTATTATGTATATATTTATTTATTTTTTCTTTATTTTTTTCTTCTATTATATTGTATTTTAATTTGTAATTATTTGTGTTGTACATAATAAATATGTCCTATTAATAAAGAGTAAATAAATAAATCACTCACCACAGCGGGTTCGGCCTTCACAAGGGGCACTCTCTGCTCCAGGCAAGTCAGACCTCGGGCCAGTGTCTCATCTACCCTCGCTAGGGGAGCTTGGAACCGCTGCACGGTAGGGTTAGCCGTAGCGTGCACGGCCGCCAGGGCGACGGTAGACTCAGCGGTACTCAACGCGCTGTTCACCAGGGGACTGCTCTCCTTGACTCGGTTGTACAGACCTGGGGACAATCAATTTTTTTTTTTTTAATTCAAATGATATAATATATTTCATTAAACACGTCTTCTTTCTTCAGTGTGCTCATTACGGATACCACATTTCCTCTTTGTACCGCGAAACTCACTCTTTGTCTGAAGTACTCCCCTGCACGAAGTAAGTACTCGATTGTGGAAGTACTCCACAATCAAAAATAAAATTAGTTTAAGTAAGTACTCACGGTTGCAACCGACCTCAGTAGCTTGATCGATAAGGCGGCAGACATGTGATCCGGATGTCGGTGGTTCAAGGGTTGGGTGGAAGAGATTGCCACAGGCAATAACCCCGCCCTTTAGTTAGGACATTTCTCTCTTTTTTTTTCCTTCTTGTATATTTGTTTAATCTTTTTGTTTTTCTTTATATTTCATTGTGTTCTACTGTATATATTTTTTGTTCTACCTAATAAAGCTTGAAAAAAAAAGTCTCATGTTAAGCAAATATTAGTAAAGCGAGTTTGTGATGAAGACAAGTATGATAACTTTACTCAGGGTTGCAGGCAGATGTTTTTTGGCAAATAATAAAATTAATTGAAGTAGTTTAGTTATCATATTTGTGTTGATCACACAAATCAAACTCGCTTTACTAAATTTACGCTGTAACCGGGACTTGAACCACCGACCTCCAGGTTACAAGTCCGCCGCCTTATCGTTGAAGCTACTCAGGTCAGTGACAATCAATTAGTACTCACGGTTGCAACCGACCTCAGTAGCTTGATCGATAAGGCGGCAGACATATGTGATCGGAGGTCGGTGGTTCAAGTCCCAAGTTAAGCAAATATTAGTAAAGCGAGAGTGAGTAGTTGTGATATCACGATTGTGATTAAGACAAGTATGATAACTTTACTCGGGGTTGCAGGCAGATGTTTTTCTCCAAATAATAAAATTAATTTAAGTAGTTTAGTTATCATATTTGTGTTAATCACTTTCGTGATGTCACAACTACTCTAACTCGCTTTACTAAATCTACGCTGAAACCGGGACTTGAACCACCGACCTCCACGTTACAAGTATAGTATAGTAGTGCTTTATTTAGACTGTCGGCTCGAGACAGGAAGTCCCATTAAGCTAACAGTTTAATATAGCATCTCTTTATTTATTTAAATAGATAACGCCGTACACCTCAAGTACGCCGCCTTATCGATCAAGCTACTGAAGTCGGTAATTAATTTAAGTAGGTAAACAATAAATAAGACAGATATAAAATTAGTTAAGGTAAATGATATAATGATGAATTCCGTGCCAGTACTCAAGGTTTAAGGCAGGTGACCTGGGTTTGAATTCCGGCAGAGTCAGATTTTTTCGGCTCGGTATTTTAGAAGGGGGTCACAGTCCACTCATACCTCGTGAGGAAAAATGAGAAGTTACTTTTGTATGAAGACGACGAGACTGGACATTACCGGAGCAAAAATAAAAGGATGTGAAAGTAAAGTCATCTTCAGTAGATAATCCAAAATAATAATAACGTACTATACTTAGTATTAATAAATAAAAACAAAAAAATATACATTCTTTACTTTACATACTCTACCTAAGTATAGAATATGCACCCCTTATCAAAAAAAAAATGATCTTTTGAACCAAAGGATCAAAGAGACATGGTGAACAAAATCCCTATGATAATATTATTGAGTTGATAAGTTACTCGTAGTGTGTTGACCTTATTGTTTTAAAAAAAATACGGCTTATCAATGGTTTCCGAGTACAAGCATTTGAGCCGTTGGTACAGATTGAGCATTTAATCAAAGTGAGGCATAAGCAATGGACTTTAAAAAAAACTCTCAAGACTAGAGTTTTTCATAATAAACAATATTTGAATAATACACAAAACGCTGAATTGTTTCAATGATTTTTCGGGTACAGGGTAGCTTGTATATCTGTTCGTGAGAGAAATAACTACATAAATACATCAAAATTTGCTGCATTTGATTATAGTTTTCTATGTCTGATTGAAGTAATGTTAGGCACGTCAAATAAAAAACAATTATTAGCTACCGGTACTTGCGATCGACACCTTTAGCTACTTAAGAAGAAGATTGTTTAGATTTGAAAAAAAAAACGTCCCTATCAACATGCATGGTCATATCACGACAGGGGTTTTACCCTCTATTATCTGGAATCTCACAAATAGATACATAACCTCACCTAGGCTGAGTGGGGCCGGGAATAGCCAGCATCACGAGGGTTCGAATTTGAATGGTCACCAATCCAAGTCTTAGCCTCGCTGTCTCCAGCTAACTCAAGTTCTCTTGCCAACTTCAAGTTGGCTCGTTCTGCAACACATGTTTCTATGTGCGATCAACCCTCGTGAGAACTTGTTCTTTTTCTTTATAAAGCACAAGCGGGCTGTCGCCCGCTTTGCGGGCCAAGGCATGGCCGTGAAAGCAAAAAATCCTTTTTCGCCAATGGCAGGTGTTGTAGAGGGAATTTCGAAAAATCGCGTCTTATTGCACATCTAGACTATAAGACAAAGCTACCTACCAAATTTCAGCTTCCTAGGACTTACGGTTTGGGCTGTAGAGCGATGATCAGTCAGTGGTCAGTCAGTGACTTTGACATTTATATATTAAGATTAAATCCATCTGCAAGCTAGCCTGGCTTGTTAGGGTTGGCTAGTCCGTTCTCTATTTATAGTCCTCTAGCGCGACACTGGTCTTCTCCCTGTTTAACGTTGTGGTGTTGCGGAAGAGAATGCCGTTGGCGTTAGCACCGCCTTTGATCAAGTTTTGTTTTATTAATCTCAATTTCTATGTATGTATAATTATATTCTATGTAAATAAAATTTGATCTAATATGTTTAATGATAATAATAATAACGTTCCCTAGCTAGACACTGGTAAAATAGAAGTCAAAAGATATCTATTTTTTTTTTTTTTTTTTTTTATCTCTGTTTACACGTATAATATACCTATGCAATTACGTAAACAGGTAACAGGATTTTAAATTTAAAAAATATTACAGGGGAAAAGATAAAGCCTCTTTACACATTTCTTTAAATTGGTTAATATTATTACTAAGGTCTAAAGTAGAGGAATGTGCGTTGTAAGTTATGAGGGAGGAAATCAATGGGAGAGTCGAGGTATATAGAGAGGTTAGTTGATGACATGCATATTCAGAACTATTACCTGCTGATGAGAGCAAATAAGCTTGAAACAGCTGTCCAGGTATATTCTGATATTCATGTACATTGTACATCTAGTACAACTTCTCACTTTTCTGTTTATACTGATACTGATTGTTGTGAAATTATTATTAGTTTTTTTTTTATCTTTAGCCCTTAATTATTTTTTTTAAGCTACCTGAAGACTGCGTCCACGCTGAGTTGATGAGCGGGAACTCCCTCAGTTTGCTGAGTGTCTGGAAGCCTGAGGCAGCAGCGGACTGCTGATCCGCGGGAGCATTACTGGACATGGTGCAAGATTATAGGTGGTATCTGAAATCAGATGAGAATGGATGATAGTCATTGTAAAGTTTTTCATGTTTGTTTTATGTACTTGTGACTTTGTAAAAGGATTCTTACCGTAAATAAATATACCATATAGTCCATATACCATAGTTTTGGAACATAAAAATAAAATAAAATAAATAAGATATACCATTTGGAAGAGTTGGGTGGAAGAAATTGCCACAGGCAATAACCCCGCCCTATTGTTAGGACATTTATGTGTGTATATATTTATCTATTTTTTCCCTTTTTATTGTATACACTGTTTCTATTTTTGTCCATTTCTTTGTACTCATTACTTGTACTATACATAATTACATGTGTATGTCTATATTGTCTATATTACCTAATAAATAATTTATTAGGTAATATAGACATGTGTTAAACCAATAGGTAATAGCTGTTGGGGATTTTATGTAATAATAAGTAGGTACAATATATTTTTTTGATTATTTAATGTATTTGTAAATTTGGAAATAAAATAAAAACCCCTTAAAGACAGGCCCATGCTCTTTACAGAGTGTTAGAGGCTTAGTATTATTATAGATATAAATGTACTCGATTTAAAAAAGACTTGTAATGTAAACAATCTAGCACATGGATCTGGGATCTAAGGATCCGATCCCACCCAATACTTGCATTTTTTGTTTCTTATTGAGTATGTGACCATATAATAATATGACTCTGAGCCTGAGCGAAGAGTGGTAGAAAATGCTTTAAGCATTAACCTCGCCTAATGGTTACCTTCCACTACAGTGAATTATTATTCATAATTAACAATCACGGAAAACGTATTAAAACATCGAGAAATATTAAATAAAATAAAACACATCATATTTGTGTTATTCACTTTCGTGATATCACAACTATTCAAATTCGCTTTACTACATCTACGCTGAAACCGGGACTTGAACCACCGACCTCCAGGTTACAAGTCCGCCAAGCTAGTGAGGTCGGTTTTAAAAAAATAATTAAAACACATAAAAAAAACACACACACAGGTCGGTTATTTCACAGAACTTACTTCAGTGCAGAGCAGTCACGAAAAGAAAGTGAGAAATCAAGATGAGGTTATTCTTTACACGGGTGCGATAATTTCCACGGGGAAGGATTTCACTCTCAGGCACAGTATGATGGAGGGGGGGGGGGGGGGGGGTCCACAGACTTCTTATAAAAAAAAAAAAAAAAAAAAAAAACGGAACTATAAAATCTAGGTTATTCGAGACGGGAGTTTTACTCTCTATTCTCCACTCAAATTCGAACCCTCGTGATGCTGGCTTTCTCCGGCCCAACCCAGGCTAGGTGAGATTAATTTGAGTAGCTGGTTTGTGAGTTTCCAGAGCCCATAGAGGATAAAACACTCGAATGACCTAGCTAGGACATCTAGATCATTTGACACGGGGGTTTTACCCTTCGTTCGCTGGAAAATCACAAACTAGTACCCCGTTCCAGAAACTCTCTCCGCTTTCATAAACTCCAAATCTCCTTTTCAATCGTCAACTATCCTTTTTAAACGTCGCACTCTGATTGGTTAATGTTTAACGCAATAACCAATCAGAGTGCGTTGTGTGACGGTTGAAACGGAGATTCGGGAATTTTGAGAGTGTAGTGTTCCTGGAATGGACTCATTAACCTCAAACAGTATTGGGCCGAGGAGAGCCAGCATCACAAGGGTTCGAAATTGAATGGTCACCCATCCAATCATTTGTATTATTATTTTTTTTAAATTCGACCCTGCATTTCTAAGCTCTACTGATAAACCGATCATGACCGACGTAAACTCATTTCTTTTTTTAAATTAATCCTTATCTACCTATTTTTGAATAAGCATAACCTTTCTACGAGAAAGGTCAATCATGTCATTACCATTAGAATGGGGAGAAAGTTAAACAAGTCATTATGCCATCACTAGCTCAATACCAGCACTTTGCCACCAAAGTTTCTCATCCATTGCTGACGAAATATTATTTTGGAGTGACATCGTAGCACATCTAGGGCGAAATTAATAGACAAATTCTATAACTTAAGTCATTGTTAAGCATCGGTTTTTCCAGTCTTACACAGTTAGCACAGTGCGCAATCCGTGACTTAGCGCCACAGAGGTATTACAAAAATGTCCATTAATTTCGCCCCTGAACACCAAGAAATCCAAATTTCAGCTTCTTAAGTATTGGTGTTACCATTACTGAGGAACAGGAGTACGAAACAAACAATCAGTGGGTGAATTTGCCATCAGAACGGTCAAGGTTTCTGTTATCCATTACATTAAACAAGTGTTGACCCAGCACCTAATTGGGGAGTATTGTGTCACTTCTTGCCCATCAGAGGGGAGGCATACTACGGGATGGGCAGGCTACAACACAGACCACAAGCGTCTACAGTAGCTCCTGTTTCACGGCTACGAAATAAAAACGGATGTGAAACACTCATCTTTTTAAGTAAAAAAAGGAGATAAATCTCTGACTAGCGCTAAACCAACAGCACTATAGATTAATCATTAATGTAATGGATGAACGAGCCCTTAATTATTATTGCTTATTTTATTTTTTATTTTTTATTTATTTAATTAATTGTTTAATAATATTAACAATGGATTGAGAAAATGTATATACAAATATATGTAAATGTACAAATAATAATTTGTTACCTTAATAAAATAATTTTCTTATAAGTAGATAGTATAATATTTTATCTCCTTAGAATATAAAATAAGCTGTACCAGATTCTACAAAAGGATTTGAGTCTTTTGAAGAATATGCAAACTTTTGAGCACACAATGTGTTGAATTCTCAAATAATCTTCTTTAACAAAAGTTATTCATCTGATTGCTAATTCATATAATAAACGTCTAAACTAAAAAATATAGTAAACATCTAAACTAAAAATATCTATCTCTCCACTACTTATTACAATTCCTGGATATTTTATTATGTCTAGGTTCTATCATTTATGACAATTATACTTTAAAATGGTACTTTTTAGGATACATTAATTTGTTACCATACACTGATGACATAATGGGATCCAAGTATGAAATTATAAGACATAAGTCCCAGCAAATAGTATGAAATTAGGAAATTAATCTGGATATAAAAATCTATCAGTCATACTCACTTTGGATTAGTTCCCTATAATATTTTATCTCCTTAGAATATAAATTAAGCTGTACCAGATTCCACAAAAGGATTTGAGTCTTTTGAAGAATATGCAAACTTTTGAGCACACAATGTGTTGAATTCTCAAATAATCTTCTTTAACAAAAGTTATTCATCTGATTGCTAATTCATATAATAAACATCTAAACTAAAAAATATAGTAAACATCTAAACTAAAAATATCTATCTCTCCACTACTTATTACAATTCCTGGATATTTTATTATGTCTAGGTTCTATCATTTATGACAATTATACTTTAAAATGGTACTTTTTAGGATACATTAATTTGTTACCATACACTGATGACATAATGGGATCCAAGTATGAAATTATAAGACAAAAGTCCCAGCAAATAGTATGAAATTAGGAAATTAATCTGGATATAAAAATCTATCAGTCATACTCACTTTGGATTAGTTCCCTATATCTCAGTGCTTTCTCCATGTATTCATAGAGGTCATTGACCTGATCAAGAGACTTCACTTTAAGTATTTTGATGAGTTTATCTTTGGCGTTGTCTTCTTGTAACACATGTTTCAGTATGATACTTCGGTAACATCGATAAATAGGGCAAATTATCATAAAGTGTTCTAGAGTTTCTGGGGTTTTCATATTGCACATTGTGCACAAATTTTCTGTTTCCAGGGTATGTACTTTCTGATGAATTGTTATTCTCACAAGTTTGTCTGAAGATACTCTGAGTTGGCTTATGGTTCTGATCTTGTACAGTGGGGCATCATATCTGAGATATTCTTCAGCTGAGTCTCGTCCCTCCTCTGAAAGCATCTGGTATTGGGTATTGAACCTTGAGCCTCTGATCCTTCCCCAGTCCTCCATCCTGATCCGACCCTGATAATTTCCTAGAATATTTTCCATTTCCAATTTTATGTCCTGACTATTATCACGGTCAAACAGGCTAGAAGCCTCGAGATCTCTCAGTACATCTCTCAGTTGTGTTACCCAATTATGAGTTTTATCAGTAGGATCCAGTAGGCTCATTTCTTTTAATGTATTGTAACATACTTTTGGTAGTCTAGACTCATCCATTTCTAATATTTTTAACCACCAGGCCAGGGCTCTTTTTTTGACATCAACACATATTTTTGTTAATCCTGTTTCCTTACGTACAACATAATTTGGTGTATTTTGAGGCCAATAGAATACCGCCTTCAGATATTTCATTTGTGGCTTTTCAATATATTCTTGGTAGCGTAGTCCCCAGATCTCTGCTCCATACAGAAGAGTAGATTTAATAGCTGCTTGATATACTATCATCTTTGCATCCCAATTATGAGTTTTTGCCCTTGCCCAAAGAGAATTTACAGTAGAGATGGCCCCCGTGGTTTTATTTATCATATTTTTGACATTTTCAGCAAAACATACCTGGGGAGTAAATTTTACACCGAGATATGTATATTGTGAGACAATTTCTAGTGTCTTTTTCTGGTAAGTAAATTGTATGTCTTTTCTGAGTCTCCCTTTTTTTGCGAAATACCATTATTTTTGTTTTGTCTGTATTGACTTCCAATTTGTTTAATAAACAATATTCTTCTAAGGCATTCAGTGCTTTCTGCAAATCTTCCTCGGAGTCTGCTAGTATTACGAGGTCATCAGCATAATAAAGACAGATAAGATAGATTAGCTGGTTAATTTTAACTCCCCTTACACCTTTCTTCTTTAGATATTCCATAAGGTCCGATACAAATAGGATAAAAAGGAGAGGGGACAGTGAATCTCCCTGCATCACTCCTTGGTTCATCTTTGTACTGCGACCACTTCCTTCAACTTGTTCTTCCTCTGTATCTATGTCTTCTTCCTCTAGATTTGTTTGTTTTTCTTTATCTGTTCCTTCTCCTCTTGATGAATTGTGTGTCCTAACCTCCATGGTAGCTTTACTGTATAGTTGTTCCAGTATTCTAATGATTTTTCCTGAGACTCCTAAATTGAATAATTTTTCCCAAAGTAATTTGTGACTAATCGAATCAAAACAACGTTTAAAGTCGACAAAAGCCGAGTATACTTTTGACTTTTTCTCTCTAATATTGATACATAAAGCAGAGTAGAGATTAAAGATGTTGTCTTGGCAGCCTCTGCCTTTTCTGAACCCAGCTTGTTCTTCATCAATAATTTTGCATTGTTCTGCCCACTTTGACAGTCTCTTTTCTAAGATACTTGTGAATATTTTAGTTATTGTATTAATCAATGAAATTCCTCTATAATTCATAGGGTCTTCCGGATCTCCTTTTTTGAAAATCATGTGTACTAATACCTCGGACCAGCTCTGTGGAGTTTCTTCAGTTTCCAATATTTCATTAAACATTGTTACCAAGTATTGGAGTCCAGATTCTGGTAAATTTTTGTAGAATTCATTAGTAATGCCGTCAATGCCAGGTGATTTTTTTGATTTTAGCTTTTTGATAGTCTTCTTGACCTCTTCCAAGCTTATTTTACTATCTAAAAGTTGATGTCTCACATCCGTCATATTGCAAGTTTCTGCTTTACCATCAGGTTCTGGGTACATTTTCTTTAAAAAGTTCTTCCATTGTCTTTGTGTAATGTTATTTTTGTATGGTTTTCTGATCTTAAATTCATTGATTGTTTTCCACAGTTGAATCCTGTTTCCTATATTTTTCAGTTTATTTTGAAGCTCTGTATTGAGGTCTGATTTTGCCTTTAATATTGATTCTGCATATTGCTTCTTACACTCCACCATTTCGATAACCAAATTGGGTTCAAATAATTTATTTTTACAGTGTCTTGTGATTTTTCTGAGCTTTCGTTTTTAATAGCACAATCCTTGTTGAACCATTTGTTTTTCCTTCTCCGCAAGTTATGTCCTCTCACTGTGTACAGATCAAGTTCTTTTGCTACTTTGTAAATACTGTTTTTCAAATGTATATATAAATGTTTCGTGGTTAGTTCTTCTTTATTATCTCTATCTTCTATTTCTATCTTTATTTTCTGTGTGTATTCTTCTTTCTGTTCTGTGTTCCATCTAAGTATTTCTTCATTCTCTTTTTTATCTTGAGTTTGAGTCTCTTTTTCCCTAAGTACAATCATTTTCGTGTGTACAGGGAAATGGTCCGATTTTGTGGCCCAGCTGACATCTACTTCCATGTCCACGATATTGGGAAGATTTTTTACATTAGTCCAAACATAGTCATTGACGCTCTTGCCCTTTCTATCTACAAAAGTAAAACTTCCGGGGGTATCACTTTTTGTTCTACCATTTAGCATATACAAACCATTACTTTCCATGGTTTCCATAATCATTTTCCCTCTTTTATTAGTTACTTGATCCAATGAAATTCTCTCATTTGACACTAAGGTGCCTTCAAAAGCCTCAGATTCATCTTCTTGGTATGATCCTGTTCTTGCGTTAAAGTCTCCTGCCCATAGTACATGGCACCCTTCATGTGCATTGGAGATCAGGTCCCAGATATTCTCTAAGTATTCATTACTTTTGTCAATTTCTTTTTCTCTACAAGGTCTTAAATAAAATAACCCAATAATCAAATATGGAGTGGTATTTTCAATTCTGATTATGATACTTTTGCCATCCATAAATATCAGTGAGACATTGAACTGTTTATTAATTAGAAGAAGCAGTCCTCCACTAGGTCTACCTTTAATTTCAACTTTCTCAGCTGGTACTTGGTAGAAGTTGTAATTTTCTGATAGTCCTGAGTCAAGGCGTAGTTCAAATTCTACCCATGTTTCAAGAATACCTATTATATCAGCCTCATTAAAGGTTTTATCACATAGGTCATTCCAGTTTCTGATTCCATGGCAATTCCAGAAGTACAATGATTGCTAGTCATGTTCTTTTGTCTGTGCAGGAGAGTTGTCTATTATCTTATTGACTACATTTGTAAGTTTACTTTGGACCAGTGTCACTGGAGATCCTATATTACTTTTGATTTTAGTAATTTTCTTCGTTTGTTTCTCAAGGTACCCTGGTGAGGTAGAAGCGGCTCTCTTGTTTTCTCTCTGTGTAGCTGCATCTTGATTTTCTTCCTCTATACCATCCATCTCATCCTCATTCATGTTTGTATCATCATCTGGGACTGAAACTTCCTGTCCATTTACAAACAGTTTGTCGTACTTAATAACCGCATTCTTATTTTGTTCCCTGTACTTTTTGAGGAGTGGATATAACTTTTTTCTAGTTTCAACTACATCCTGGGGGTAGTCTTCTTTAATTATTAATTTAGACCCCTTCAGTTTGTTGCAATTTGTCAGAATTTGTATTTTCTTTTTCCATGTTGTTAATCCAAACATCACATGTCTCTTGTCTTGTGACTTTCCAAATCTTTTTACAAAATCAATTTCAAAGCTCTCAATCTGAACCTGAAGTTTATTTCTTATCAGGTCGATGATTTTCTCTTCTAAAGCAGATGGATTTTCATTCTCGGCTTGGTCTAATCCAAAAATAATAAGGTTCCTTTTCCTCTCAGACTGGTCAATTCTCCTTGCATTTGCTTCTGCTTTTTCTTGATTTGCAGCTATGTTCTTTTTAATCTCTATGATGTCCTTTGTTATCACTACAAGATTTTTCTTCATATTCTTGTCAATCTCTTCTGTATCAGATTTGATTTTCTCTGTTTCTGCTCTAATAAGGTTATTGGTACATTCTAGTTTCTTATCAAAATGTTCCATTATCTTATTTAATAATTGGTCTTCCTGTGTACCCATTGTGAAGTAGTGAAATGTCTCTGAACAGTCTAGAGCCTCAGTTTTGAATCATATAAAAATCACTAAGATTAGGGATGCTTACCCGTGAGTCCTATGTCTGGGTGAGGTCAATGTTCCGAGCAGCATAGACAGCTTAATTCCTACTTATACCCCACTTACTCTACTTTAAACATATAAGATTGACTTTGGACCTGAAAATAAGAGAAATCAGATATCTTTATTAATATAAGTATCTTAACTTGGTTCTTCTTCTCAAGATTATCCTACAAACTGCTGCAAAGTGTGAAAGTTAACAAATCTGGCACTGAATTATATTTGACTGTTCTTAGAAAATCTTCTAGGTCTATCTAAGTATAAGATTTATAAAGTTTTAACTTAAAATATTCAAATAATATTTAATAATAATCTGTCAATCTGACTTTTTGGATAATTTGGATTTTGTGTTTTCCAAGTTTTTTTTTGAATCTCCCGCTTTTCAATTTCAATCCTCTGTGGTTAGGGTCCGTTCACAACTCTGAAGTTTCATTGTACGCAGTTTCCAGTATTGGGATGTATAGTATATACTTTCTTCCGTTTTCTGGTTCCAAATTTGATTGGGGCTTCGGGAAAATAATAATTGGTGTAGTTTTCGGTTTAGAATTGGTCCAATGTTAGTATTCAGCTTCTTTTCAATTGAAAATTAAATCTATTCACGTCTCCTGGGAAAAATCAAGGTTCTTATCGAAATCGGGGTTGGCTAACTTCATTCCTTTCAAGTCAAATCAACAATAAGACAAAAGTGAGGTTAGGTTTTATCTTTTGAAATTTTGTTTTGTTATCCCTTATCTTCTGTTCTTCCTTTTATCACAAAGTTCTTTTTGATAATGGCCGTTCTTATGACAAAAAATTCCACAAAGATTTCTGTCGAATTCAATTTAATTCATTAATGTTTATTTCATGTTGATTACTGATTTAGATCTTTTATAATGATTGCCCAGGCAAAAATATTATTTCTGATATTAGGTTTTAAGGGTTTTTGTTGCTCTGGTTCCTTGTATTTTGTGAGAGTTTGTTGTGCACAAGCAAACAAAGGATTTACATCCTCTTTCACCTGGCTGGTAAGTTATCTTGATAAAACTCTTTAAGCACTGATTTATTTCTTTGGGTCTTGACTTTATTACATTTTTATAAGTTCACATTAACAGAAAAACACTTATTTTAACTGTCTTACACACAAATTAATTTAATATTACATAAAAACTGTAGCTGAATTCACTAGTGTCACTTCTCTCTATGTCTCCATTTTCTCAATCATTATTATTGCTTATACTCACAGAACAAAATTAAAACATATTTTATTTACAGTTTGTGACAATTTTATCTTTAAAAAAAAAACTTCATGTATTTATTATAAATATAACATATATAAACGTGTGTATTTAGGGTTTAAAGAATTATTTACATATTTGTATGTTATATGTCACGGCAATGGAGACTGGGTTGTGGGTATACTTACATTATTATGATTAACAAAAAATTAATATTAGGTTTCTCATTTCGTAATTATGATCATGATCAGAACTATGAAATGCACATATGAGCTTAGAAAGTAACAAGAAAATTGAATGACACCAACCATTTTATTTCGATTGGGGAAATTTTCTGTTGGAAAAGTCCGTCTAAGTGGGGACTTAAGCCCGCCACCTATCGACCTACGATGACGAAAACCAAGCTACTGAGGTCGGTCCTTATATGTACTAGTATAATCACAGGGATCCTGCAGAAAAGCAATTTTGGTTCAGAAAATTATTTAGGCATAGAATAGGTAGAAAATTACAGAAAAATAACAAACAAGCAAATATATTAAAGCATATTATCAGTAAAGGTAGATCAATAAATTAAGCAGTTAAGTATAAATATAATAATTTAAAAATAAATATAGGTGTGTGTATTGGTTCAATACAATAAAATAAATCATAATAAAGCAACCCCACATGTCCTGGTGCTATACTGGGAACATGCGATTTACCTATTAAATTAACTGTACACAAAATGTTCAAGGGTGGGTAACTATTCAACTTAGTAACTTTTTTAATAAAGGCAAAAATCCACCAAGCCTTGGCGAGATCAAGAGGTCAGTTTTGTGTCAAAAAGATGAATATGAGATTCAGTTGTAATTAGAAAAGTCAACTTTTTAAAATATGATTAAATTTTAATCACTGGGACCAATGTGTACTCAGTAATACATTGATTGGTGAGAAATTTAAGTGTACAATATAATCAAAAAGAAATTTAGACTTAGGAACAATAATTACACAATGTATTTTATTCCCTGACTAGGCAAAAGTCCAATCTGGCAAGTAAAATATAACAGTGGTGGGGGTACCATTTAAATATTTTGGAAAACATAATATATACCGTCTAAGTCCTTTCTGAAGTGGATGCCACATTACCTGTGACACTGGTAGCGGATGCCACACTATCTGTGACACTGGTAGTGGCTGCCACATTATCTATGACAGGAGTGGCAGTGGATGCTTCCTTCTCCTTCCATTCCTCCTCCTCCTCCTCCACCACTCTATAGACAGAAAAGTCCGGATGACACAGGATCCTCACAACACACCACACAAAGCTGAGCCCCCACAGGAACACACTCAACCAGGGCAGGAAGACCAGAAGGTTGAAACTCGTGGACAGGAAGCTCTGGTCCATCTCGTTGTAGGTTAGGCAATCCGTTGTACACGGGAAAGTCTTGGGTTGCCCTGCGTCTGGGAAGGATCGACACAATTTCAGCACAGACCTGACAATAGAGCGGGCATCGAAAATCGCGACGAAGAAGGCAATGCCATTGACAAGAGTGGCAATCCATAGGATCCGCCAGGAGCTGGTCATCTGAGAACTGGCAGCATGAGATCCCACATTGAGGAAGATGAAGTAGGTGAGCATGATAACACTAGCACAGAACAGAAGCAGATAGATCATGAAGTGTGAATTGCAGTCGCTGTAGTTCTTGCTCCACACAGTCTGGACATTGTCAATTCCGCAGGACAACACCTTGGAATCATTGCTTGGTTTGAAGATGAGCTGGGAGTTGAAAATGCAGTTGGTTTCAAACTGGAACCAGATGTTGCCCATACTGTTGCTGAGCATCATGCTGCTGACAGCACAAGCAAGGTAGAGACAGATGTGGACACTCTTCCAGATGTAACTGATCTCAGAGGATCGTTTTTCAACAATGACATATGTGGTCATTGTTGGTGACGTTGAGTATGGTTGGGTGTTGAGATTGACACCCTGTGGTTTTCAAGATGCCTGGATTTACAAATTTGGTTGGGCTACTGAGATGACACAAGTCCCAGTTGGAAAATTCAAGGACTAGTTTTTTGAAATTTTCATGGACAAATCACAAAAAAGATGAATTTGAACTGACACTTAGAAGAGATACTTTCAAATGACTGTATTGATGGATGCTGGTTCTTCTGCTTTCTGAGGACTGGCCATTATAGAAGGTGTCACTCAATATTTTCTTAGTTTTAATTATGAGGAAGGTTTCATTTCTGATCCACTTTTGAATGTTACAAAAAGTAAAATTGTTCCCTTGAGGAATTTGAAAGAAAATTAAGGTGCTTAGGACCAGGGATGGTTAAGGCCTGGGAATTTATTTCTTGGAGAATATTCCCATTAACATGGGAATTTATTTTTTACACACCTTTTGACAATAATAATTGACAAGGGCCCCCAGAACCAAGCCAATGCTGGTCTACTCCCTGTTTATAGTCCCCCAGCCAGACTGCTAGTGTACTACTTGTTTATAGTCCCCCAGTCAGACATTATACCTATATATAATTACATAAAAAAATATTTACACTTCTAAAAAACACTGTTTATTCTACACTATCTTGGAAATCAAATTAATCATATTACCTACAAAGAATTCAAAAATCAGGCTGGCTGGGTTTGATTTGAGTAGCTGGCTTCTTAACCCAGCAAATGGTGGGCAAAACCCAATATGATCATGAAATTGAAAGCATTTTTAAACCTAAAATAAACGAGAAATTTCTACACCTACTCAGTGATCACTGAGTAGGTGTAGGTATGTGATTTGAGTAAAGTTACTGTATTTAATTTGAGTAAAGTTACTGTATTAAATTGTTTACTGTATCTACAAATTTACTGTATTTAATTTATTGTTTAATTTTGTAATAGAGTTTAATTTTGAAATAAAAAATCCAAGGAAATGGCTAGATTCTCTCCAGCAACACTCTTACAATGAATGATAATGAAATTTGCATTATCCATTTAGAATCTTGTTTCTACTGCAGTAGTATTCCAGCATACACAAACATGACATCATAATACCAGCATATTTCCACAGACTCACACTTGAAAACATAATAATATCTAAGCTGAAATACACTAGGTGCATGCAATACAGTAATATGTATGAGATATTGAGCAGTATATAAAAGTGGGAGTAAAATGAACACAAAGATTTTATGATCATGGCTTTGTTTGTTCACATCAGTTACTTCCACTTGAGTTAGGAATAGTTGTAGCATTGTTGAATAAGGGTCTGGAGTTTTCAATTCTAAATAATAAATAGTTTGGTAGGTATTTGATAATTAATTTACAATGATTTTTTTTTTTTTTTTTTTTTTTTTTCTTCTTCTCAAAGGATATTATTTTTTGTCTAGAATGAATAACTTATAAAAAATGAAAAGCAGAAGCAGTTAGAATGAATTAAAATTAAGTAGGTAGACAATTATAATAAGCTTTATCACTCACAATTCTACAGGTGTTAGGTACCTACCTCAATCTCCCTCAAGGCACTATACACATAAGAACTACCTCGTTCAAAATTGATAAGAAAATGGGTCAATGAAAAGCTTCATCCTTACCTGTTGAAAACTTCACTAATGAAACAACAAAAAAATCAAGCAGATTCTATTGCGTCTGTTGTGCAATGACTGGGAATTCTCAATGAATAATGAAGAAGGTGCAATTTATGATTCTAGTTTATTCTTTATCCAATTTATGAAATCATTACAACAAAATTTCAAGGCAAAACTTAGTAGTGATAACAATAATAGTGATTACCGATATGATAAGGTGAATAAATTGATAATACTGATAATGGATTATGGTAAATATAAATAACGGATTTACAGTTTTAAAATAATCCGCTCCGATGTGCAAAGCACTATAGTCTTGAAGAAGCTACGGTAGTCGACAAGGAGGTTTTGAGAGAGTGGAGTAATTACATACAAACACAAAATGGAGCGTTGTTTTACTGTTATCTCGGAAGTCCGAGACAGCACTCGGAATTTTGAGCATCAGCTCAAAATAGATAAATTTGAAAATCAGTCTCTATAATAGGTACTCTTTAAGTTTTTTACTAGATGACTTTTAGACTGTTGGTTCCAATCCAAAGCTCGTACAACCATAACTAGGTTGTCAGAACAGCCATGCCTGCTCCCAAGAAAGCGTGTTTACTTCCAAAAATGTATCGAAGAATGATATAACATGCAGCAGCGGTAGGTATACCTATACCTAAAATGGGAACACCCAATTTGGTATTACATTATAGCTGTTTAGATTAGTGCGGGATTCTTCTTGTTGGCTATCACTACTTGTTTCCCTCCTCTAAATCAATTTTTATTTCTTTCACTCACACTCATGAGCTTAATTTCTTTCTCAATAATTTGTCGGGTCTGGGGTTCGGATCCAAGAATTCTGGGACCTCCCGCATGGCAAGAGAGTATACTTTTGCTAATCGTGAACTCTAATTTTTTAAAGAGATAATTTGATAGTAGGTAACTAGGTAAGAGGTACATACCAAATAAATTTAATCTGAAAATAAAATGACAAAACTCATTTGTCCAAAAGCAGAAAAAATCGGACCTATTCATCTTACCATCCATGACAATTCAAATATTTCATGACATAATTATTTACGAGTTTTTCAATAATAAATCGTCTTACGTTTATCAGTAGGTACCTACCTACTAAAAATATTATAGGTACCTACCTATTATAATTATTACGTATCAGTTGGTTTAGTTCATCCTTACAACTTTTTATTTATGCAATCAGAAATATTCAGAGAAAAAAATGTGTTTTTGTTGTTTGTTTACTTTTTGTAAAACGGTGTAGAACGGCTTGTAAGCGCAGCACATATTTTATTGAGCGCTACTGATTACAAAACGGAAATTACGATTATATGCTATGAATGAATAAATGAATTACTATGTATTACTATTTGAGATACATCGATTTATTTTAAATTTAATTGAATTAAAATTTCATCGTAAAAATTACTTTAAGAAGTAACAAACTAAAAACACAAATGTGTGTTTTATGCGAGTACATCCATGCCGTGGTTTCCAGCTTGTGATAAAAAAGAAAAGTATAAACAAAAAGAAAAATCAATCATCAACATGTTGATATTGATGGTGGAAAATACAGAAAACTTACAATTTTTTATTTACTGAATGTGATTATATGATAAGGGAACACTTTGAATCTGATCAATCTGTAGAAAATGTCGAGACGTAGCAACCACAAACACTTTGTTATTTCAATTGAATTTGATTATAGTCAATACAAAATTTAGTTAATAAAATTGTGTTTTTTAATTAAGATGGCTGAGACCAGCAGCCAAAATGAAAATGCTAGTGGTTTCAGAAAGTACAATATCCCTCTAGAACAAGTACCAAAGTTTTCTCATGATGACCCTAGAGTTGATGAGTATATCAGTGAGATGGTAAGCTCAGTATTCTTTATATTTCAGCTAACACCACTTATATTTTATTTATTACTTTGTCTTTATGCCATTCCATGAAAAATTCACTCATGCCTCATGAGGCAAAATGAGTAGCTGTTTTGATGTGACCAGTGGCAGAATTATGGGCAGATGATATCCATACAAGAATATAAATGAAACAGAAAAGTCCTATATAAATTTGCACTACCCTCATCCTGAATAACTTATATTGAATCATTAGATATAGGAGGAGCCAATTAAACCTTAGGTACTCAATCAGGTGATAGCTATAAACTTATGCCTGGGACATGGTATTATTATTTTTACTCTAAGATGCATTGTATTTCTATTAAAATAAAATCTAGATACCTACTTAAAAATAGACCAAATTTACACCATCTTATTTGTCCTACTGATTTACTGAAGCCACTGTTACTGCATACCATTACTATATGTGTCAATTACAAGGATATAAAAAATGTGAATCATTTAGTTTACCATTAGGTTATTTGAGAACTGAACAGTTGTTTTTTGACACTCTAATTATAAACTTTGACTTCCCTTGTTTTCAGAAACCAGTTTTAATTACTGGTTCAAATCTTGTGGAAAGTGCTATGAAATGGAACCTCGAGTACATAGCTGAGCACATGCCCACAAGTAATCTCACAGTCATCATATCCAAAGATCATAATTTTAAGTATGTGAATGAGAAGAAGTTACCACAAGGACAGACATCCAAACTAGAACCTATTCCAACTCGGTGGAGTTCCATGACCGCCCGGGAATTTCTGCAGAGGATAAAATCTTGGAAGGAGGGTGATGAAAGGTAAAAAAAAAAAAAAAAAAAAAATGAATTTGGCATGGTCTTAAATTGCAATTAACACGTTCGTTACCGAACGGCCATATGTGGATGTTTTTGTGTTTTTCTGAGGGACCGAAACACACATGTGGCCGTTATCAAAATTTTAACGAGGGACCGGACAACCATATATGGCCTTTTTGAGGTAGGTTGTTAGTATTAGAACAGATATAGGATCGATTCTTGTACAAATACGATGCCAAATATGCAAAAAAAATCATTTTGGTACCCAGGATGCAACAGCAACTTTACCGCCTGGTCCCTACGTAAAACTTGAAAAAATTGGCTTGGTAACGAACGTGTTAAAATGTCAATTCATTTTGGAGCTAAAAGAATAGGTAAAATTCTAAAACACCAGTAAACATGTATACCAAATTTCAATAATTTTGAAGTGTTTATTTGGGAGTTATTCTGGAACAGACAGAAAAACAAACAAACAAATGCCAAATCGTCCAGTGCTCAAGTTAAAACACTTAGTGAGATTGCATTGTTACCTCACTTTGTTTGGATACATATGAGCAATATTGAGAAAACAAAAAGAAACAACAGGTTTTTTGAAATACATGTGTTTTCTGCAAGGTATCATTTTTCTCTGTATTTTTTATTTATTAATATTCTGTTTGCTTGTAGATTGTATTTACAGCAAGTCCTTGACAGTTCAGTGGGACCTCAGCTGGTTCAAGACTTTCTTCATTTCAACTGGGACTGGGCAAAGAACAAACAGAAAATACATGGGTGGGGCCCTCTGACATCAAACTTACTCCTGATATCAATGGAAGGTGAGAAGAGGGAAAGAAAACTCACCTATATATGAGTTCTATTTTTATTGTTGCCGATAGCATTGAATTATTTTGGTAGTGAAATTGAGAGTAGTAAAGTGTTACTTGGGTTCCCTGATCCCATTGTTCAAGTTATATTTCAGATGTGACGTTTTTACCTCAAAATATGTATATTGCTAAAACATCAAGATTACCAAGAAACAGCAGTGAAAATTGCTTAACCAAAATATACAAAATACAGTGAACTAAGAGGTATACAAGTATACATCAATGTACTTATGTTTACACCTATTGCTATGGAAACCATGGTTCCTTGTCTTTGGAGCTTTGAATCTTTGATATGTCTTATATGCCCAAGTCAACCTACCACTAATTGAAATTCTGCCACTCACATAAATAATATCTTATTTGGTTTTCTCCACTGAACTTTTTATTTCATCTGTGTCCTGAACTTGGACCTTCAACCTGAAAAGCAAACTATCACCAAATAGTCATTGCTCAAATATTTTTCAAAGTGTGAAAGTATCAATTTTTTTCTATTTCAGGCAATGTCACTCCTTGTCACTATGATGAACAGCAGAATCTATTTGCTGGTATCTTTGGCTCTAAGCGATGCATCCTCTTCCCTCCAGAGCAGTTTGACTGTTTGTACCCTCCTCCTGT
Organism: Bactericera cockerelli; assembly: GCA_024516035.1. Lineage (NCBI taxonomy): Eukaryota > Metazoa > Arthropoda > Insecta > Hemiptera > Triozidae > Bactericera > Bactericera cockerelli. The sequence goes on from CM044960.1 coordinate 31,379,750, forward strand.
CTCCCATCCACATGATAGACAGAGTCAAGTGAGCTGAACATTTTATTAGTAATCAATGAATTTTTTTTATAACATGCCAACTGGTAAATCCATTTCATTATATCTTCATTAATCAAATGTTTTTATTATTATTATCTGATCTGGTTGCAGGGTTTTCAGTGAAACCCTAACAATTAACACTGCGACCTAATTAGATCTATCGTGACCAGTTGATTCTATTTGGTTTTAACGTCCTGATTGAGATAGATAGTCAGGACTCAAATGTTTACCCAAACAGTTTTGTACGAGATATGAGCACATAAGATGTTCCGAAGTTCTTTTTCCTGCATATTCTGATTTAAAATGAGACCAACTTCCATAACACCACTCTTAAATGTGAACAAAATTTTCTTGAAATCTGCTCAGTGGTTTTTTAGATTTGCTTGTTGTAAGAAATAAAATACAGATTCACAGACACAAAACTGACACAGACTCAGAATGAGATCCAAACACACGGTTTTTTTTTTATTTATTAGTCAGATACTTTTTTTTACAACTAAAATTAATACTTCCAATAGTGAGATATACTAAGAAGTAAAACTGCTTTTTCTACAGGTTGACTTTGAAAATCCTGACTTGGTCCGGTTTCCCAAGTTCCGTGAAGCAAGGGGTATGGAGGCAATTGTTGAACGAGGAGACATCCTGTATATTCCTCTGTATTGGTGGCACCATATTGAGTCTAAAGAGAAAGCGGACTACACAGTGTCACTAAACTTTTGGTACAAAGTAAGATTTCAATGTTCAATTTACAGTCCGAAAGGGAAGGTGTCAGTATTTTTCCTGAAGAGTATTTAATTGTAAAGTAGTAGATATGGAGTAGAGTCCCATTATACAAGCACTTGTTTAGGTGCAAATATTATGTCTTATAAAAGAGGAAAAATTATTACATTGGGTGGGATTCTAACCACAGTCCAAATACTTGCAATGTCATTTTTAATTTGCCTACAGAATCCAAAGTAGGTCTACAGTTGTTTTTCTTCGGATCTTTGGCAGTGGGCAAACATAATCCATACAGCCATTGGTTTACAGTTCACAGAACCAGTAGTGTCATATTAATCATCTCATTTCAATTTTCTCAGACCAAACCCACTGCTGACATACAGTACCCACTCAAAGGTCATCAAAAGGTTGCCATCCTCAGGAACATAGAGAAGATGGTAGCAGAAGCCTTGCAAGATCAAGAGGAAGTTGCTCATCTTATGAGGGCTTTGGTGCTAGGAAGGTACACGGAGTGAGAGATGTGATGTTTTCAATGCTGGATGTCTTCTGTCTGGCATCATCCATTGGTGGACAAATAACTTTTTACTGAGGCAACAGTTTACTATGTACCACAAATGTTGTCTGAAGTATGTCTTTTTCTAATTATTTTTAGCAACTATTTACATTTCAATCAGTAAAAAATATTAGAAAACTGCTACTTGACAGAAGTATTGGCATTATACTAGATACTAGAAGATATCTAGTTTCTCATTCATATTGTTGAAGTGTACATTACATAAAATTTATCAGTGATTTTAACTAATTTTTAAAAATAAATAGAAAATGTCTTTGGATGCTATAGAAATCTGACTAAATGAGAGAGCTTAGTTGATGGCAATGCTATTCCAACTGCCTGCTAAAGAGAAGCAATAAGTGCAAAACTTGCTTTTATTATTTATTAATTTTTAAATTAACTTTGCCCTGTCTCTGCCAACTCTGCCAGCAAGGTTGCCAATGAGTAGTAATACAAGTTTAATTAAATATAGGATGATAGTAATTTATGTCTTCAATTTCTGTTTGCTAGGTTTCTCATAGATAATTAGTTCTGGACTATAAAAAATCTCTCCAATAAATAAATTATATTATAATGAAATTATTTTTAGTGAAAGTACTTTTTTTAATCAATGTTATTGAGACTAAATTAATTTTTAACCCTTAACAATCACTTCTTTTTATTATTTAAACCGAGAAAAACTTGGGTTAAAATTTCAAAACTTACATTTTCATATACCACCTTTCATGTTCAATTCAATTCTTTTGCTAATTACATAGTAAGAAAGTAGAATCCATTAATAATTTAAAAATTATATATACAGGATGTCCATTTTATTTTTAGAAAATTTCAGAATTTACTCCAGGAGACATTCTACAAGACTAAAATAATCTTAAGTAATTTTTCGGAAAAAAAAAAAAAAAAAATTGACTTGAAAAAAGTTTTCACCTGAAAAATAAATTTGAAGAAATGATCTAAAACAATCTGATGAAAAAAAGTACAAATAAAATGAGTTCTAACACATTAGCTAATACATTAGTTTAGGTATGTTATGTACATGTACAATGCATGACTATGGGACAAGCATCTGTAAAATTAAATTAGGAAATAGGTTATTCTATGGAGCAATTATAATATTCTTAAGTGGAAAGTAACCACAGGCGAGATTAATGCTCAAAGCATTTTCTACTATCTAACCCTCTGAGTCTTATACTCGTACAAACACAATACAAATTTGTAAACATGAACTTAATATCTAAAAATAGCCATAATTGCTTAAATTTGAAGTTTGATCTGTGTATGTTCTAAGATTATGATATTAAAATGCATTTACTATTGTGCTGTTAAATCGTGTGCTGGAAAATCATACAATTAAATATTAATAATAAACAGTGAAAATGTACCATTTGAGATTTTTACCCAATTTTCTTTCGCTGGACTTTTTTTCAAGGTTTATTTATAGTCTTGAGATATTTTTTATATAATTTATTTTATTGAACAATTTCAATGTCTTTTCACTGCTTTAATACTGTCCATAAAAATAAAATGGAAACAATTACTTAGAATGTTTTTGTCAGTTTCTGTTTATGAGTTGAATAGCTTCTGTTTGAATAAGCTAACAGAAATATTGCCAACTCTATGTAGGTCTGTATAAAATTACTCATTTTGTGAAGATATAATTATATTCATTATGTATCACACTAAAGATTAAGTAGAAGTCGAAAAACGTGAGCCATTAAAAAAAGCAGTAGCTGATATATGATTTTGACAAGGGAAATAAATACAATCAAAATTTTGAGCTTGAAAACTTTTTCAAAAGATATGTAGGAATAATTAAAAATAGTATTTCAATGTTCCATACCATATCAATGTGAAATAGTAAAATATTTCACTGTAGGTACCTAGAATGTGAATTTTAAAATGTTAATTTATTTGATTCTTAATATTGTTCCTATTTGTGATGTTATTTTCGTTTTATTACTTTTATCTACATTTTCAAGAAAATAAATGACAAACATCTCTTTTGTCTTAATAAAAAAGATTTTTCATTAATTATTTATATTATCATAGATTTTTTTAGTAATTTAAAACTACCTCTTTTTTAGTAATTTTAGTCTGTCCCGGTAGCTCAGTGGTAAAGGCGGCACTCTGTGAATCCAAAGACTCCAGAGGTCGTGGGTTCGAAACCCAGCTGGGACATGACATGTTATCCTCCCAATCGGGATTTTTACCACACAGTAATATGTCTTGGGCTTACTGCTGGAATAATGGGACTTCAATAGTCCTAATCGGGCAGTATAAATAAGGCGATATTATATTATTATTACCTCAAATCAAGAAAGTTAATAACTAGATACATAAAAAATTCATTTTTCCCAAAGAGACTTTTAATTTATTTTAGGTATTTTTTACCCCACTCTATCAGTGTGATAAGTGTTTGTAAGTATTTGCTATTATATCAAGATCATATCAAACATACCTACCAGCTACCAACATTAACCTAATTTGAGCCATGTATATTGTATAATCATCATCATGAGGGATTGGATTTAAATACCCTCCATTCAAATCCTAATGTCCACAGATGTTGCTTCACTCCAGTGACAGAACAAGAACTGGTAAATTCAATGTGTCATTGACACTTGCTGACACATACCTGTATTTTTGCTTTTTCTAATTGTAGCTCATTTAAATTAGGCTGCTTCTGAAATTCTTAAATGAAAGGCCCCACCACTAGAATTGTATAAGCTAAAATCAAGTGAATGATTTACCTACAGTAACTTCCAAGCAAACAAATTGATCTCCCAAAAAGTTAAAAATGAAGACCTAGATCAAACAAAATTTATTCTTCACTCATTATTTTTTTAATATCCAGTTTTGTTTCTACAGCTTTTTTGTACTCATTCGCTAAACTTGGTTTCTTCCTGTACCCAAACTGGGGCTTGTCAATGTCTTGAGGTATATCATCTGCTTTGAACTGTCTGATTTCACTGTTGTAACTATCAATTGCTTGACTTAGAGCTTCATCTTCACTGAGACTGGGATTTGCTTTCTGATATTCCAGAGTTTTGAGGATTATTTTCTGGGAGACTGTGGCATGATTTCTGTCTAGCAGATTAAAACCCGGTAGTTTCTTGCCTAGTGTCTTGTGCAATTTTCTGAAAATAATGAATTTATTTTCAGATAGGTCAGAAATTTGAATGTACCAAGTTTTCAACTTTCTAAATACCTTGACTTTTTCAAAGAGAAATATCAGGGTATATTTTTTTTAAGTTAAACTCAGTCTAATATCTTAGAGCATTTGAGATGAAGTTCTACACTCCATACATTGGAAACCAAGTACTCATATTAAACAAACCCAGCCTGGATGGGGCTAGGAATAGTCTTTAACTCACTGGACAATGTTTAATTTCCAAGATCTGGCAAGAACTAGTGTATTCTACATTTCATTGATTCTGGCTCATAGATTGATTGAAAATTTAAATCATTACATAGATCCTATGTCCTTACATTAGAATCTACTGGTTCTTTACACTTGAGAATACTTTATTGAAATTGCTTCTATGTCAGTTTTATTTACATTGAAAGGATAAAAGATAAAGGAAAAATCCAGTGTGTGGAATTTGCACCAACAGATCCCTCCCTACCAGACAGACTCTAGTCTGCTAACTAGCTCCTTGACCACCAATGCTATTATCAAACTACCAACTACTCAAACTTACACTCTAATAGAATCTTCAGGGTAAATAATCTCTCTTATGGTTATATCTTGAACAGGTCTAGAGTACAAAGGTTCTATTTTTGGAGGGAAGGCTCGGTACACATCATACCAGATTGGTTTTTCATTCACATCCATAGCTCCAGCTCTTAGAAGTCCTGTAACTCTAGGAAATGAAATACAAAAAATAAATAATAGATAACTTTTTAATCCTGAACTTTTGAACATTCTTTAAGATGAATAAAAAACCTTCAATTCATTTAAGTCAAATGTTTCAAAATATATATTAAGTTATGTCTGTCCATTAAAACTATGCAATTTGGATGACAATAATTGAAATAGATCAAATCTACAGTCAAAATTGGCTCTTCAGCAACCAAAACAGAAGAGCACAGTAAGTAGTACTTACCCAAATGAGAACAGGCCACAGCTATTTTTTCTCAAGATAACCTCTATCCATCAACCATACATCTTGGCATGCCTATGTCATATTTGTGTCACCCTTCCTTGCCCACCTGCTCTTGATGATAACATGGACAGTGTCTAGGCCCTTTTTCTAATAATAATAACACTCTTTTAGTAGAACGTAACCACCAGACAAGTTTAACCCAAGGCTCAGAGTCTTATTATTATGTGGTCACAAACTCAAATTATTGAGGAAAATTCATGCACTGGGTGGGATTCAAACCAACAGATCCCTATGCTACCTGGATTACCAGACAAGTGCGTTAACCATTTGACTACCTGTGCACTTTTTAAATACCTTGTCCTCCTCAAAATATTCCCCATAATATAAAATTATAGCCAAATTGGAACAAACAACTTGAAACCCACGTTAAAACACCTCATAGGAAAAAAATAGGAGATGGTAACTGACAAGATTTATAATTATTTTTCCTATGAGACATACCTGCTGAATATGGTTCCGATTTTCTCTAGTCTACTAGAGGCCATCTTGCAGACTCTCAACACTCAATAGTAGAAAAACAATTCAATATTCTGATATTTATTAACTTGAAAATTAAAAAAAAGACAAGCTAGGGTTATTATTAACTGGGGTTTAACATCCCATTCACCAGCAAGGTCATCTTGAGACTGGGCTTTTACCATCCATTAACAGGATACATACAGACCTGCTTCCCACATTCACCTCACCCAGCCTGGGTTGGTCTGCTTAACTTAGGTGATCCTACACCATTATAGATAATAAGTGGTACATTGTAAACAGGGATTTTTGGTCCCATTCTCATAGGATGAGGATCAAGAAAGATAAGCAACATCCAGCGAGGTGAAGACTTTGTGTTGCTGGCATTCCGGCCCATCCCATGATGGATGAGGTTAATGTGGGTAGAAGCTTTGTGAGTTTCTTGCGAATGACAGGTAACACCCCCGTCGTGACGAGACCATGCAGTCAAAAGTGAAGTCTGTTAAACCCAGATTACCAAAATTAAAATAAAAAAAATTGATTTTAATAAAAATATAGAATTTCAAATGTTTCCCGCTTCTTTAGTTCAGATAAAAATTAAAAAAATTATACAGGGTGGTGAGACTCGAGGGCCATAATTTTTGGCACAGTGTTGCCAAGATAGGTCTTTAATAAAATGAGTATGCCAGCTTCGCCGTTGCTGACAAGATCATAGCGAACGCAATGGCAAGATTATGAATAAAATAATCATAAAACACCGAAGTAAAGCTACGTCTAGCAAGGTGAAATTTTTTGGGTGACCTTTATTAAATTTTTGTGATGCTGGCGTTTCCCAGATCAATCTTGTGTGGGTGAATTGTATGTAGTTAGCAGGATGATATTTGATAAAAATCATAATTATGTAAATAGAAAAGAAAGTACATAATAAATAATCAGAAATGACTTAAAATTTTCAATAGTCCGTTTTCAGTGTCAATGGGGACATTTCAATGTTCCTTACATCTCAGAAATAAAAAGTTTCTGTCCGTTCGTCAGAATGTGTGTCTGAAAACAAAATATCAAAAGGACGGTTTATTAATTTATATTATAGAAACTTGAATTTCTACTGACGTCACCGGCTTGTACGCACGGTGACGTCAGTTCGATTGCCGGCAACGCACATACCTCGTGAGAAAAATAAAAAGTCTGCAGCATTGATTTGACGATCTTCCAAATATCTACTTTTTTAAAAATCACGTTGGGAAAATAAAATTGATAGATTTACTTCATTGAAAAAATAGTTTTCTCTCTTAATTTACTTTAATTTATTTACTTAATTCATTTATTTTTATGAGCGTTTCAAAAAAAAAAAAAAACCGGTCGTATCCTGTATTTCAATGGATGGTTATCATAGATCCCCTAGTGACAACAATATTGATTACTTTACCCAATCTCTTATTTCAATTCTTGAGGAAGTAAATGATTCAGAAAAAATATGTGTACTAGGTGACATGAATATTGACATCTCTAAAGAAGAATACTCTAATCAGAGAATCAACTATGAGTTCTCTCTCATAAACCTAAACTACTCTTTTTGTTTTGATAATTATACAAGGATAGATGGAAATGCCAAATCATGTTTAGATCATGTTATTATTAAGAATATAAATAAATATCAATCAGGTATTATCAAAAGTAATATTACCGACCATTTTAGCACATACCTAAATATTAAACTATATAAAAATAACTACAAAGAATTAAATAAAACATTTACTAAAATAAACTATGATGAACTAATAGCTAAAATAGAACAACATAACTGGAGTGATATTCTTGAAAACAATGATACAAACGCAGCAGCATATAAGTTCTTAACTACTCTTAACAATTTAACCAAAGAATCTTCCAAACAAATTAAAATTAAAAACAAAGACATGCATATTAAACCTTGGATCAATACTTCTTTAGTTAAAGCTATAAGAGAAAAAGAAAAACTCATCAGAAAATTAAAGAAAGAACCTTTTAATACAGATCTAAAAAATAAAATAAAAAATCACAGAAATAAATTAAATAACCTCATAAAGAAAACTAAACATAACTATTACAAACAAAAAATAAAAAATGATGTAGATAATAATGACCCTAAAAAAATTTGGAGAACAATGAACGAAATTATGGGCAAAAATAACACTAATCAACAAAAAGATATTAAGATTATCCTTGAAAATAATGAGTGCTATGATTCCAATACCAAACCCGAAGAATTAGGAAATATTTTCAATAACTTTTTTACGAACATAGGGGAAAACATTATTAAAGATAAGAACTCGGAATATAAAACAGTTGTACCAACCAACACCGAAGATATTCAAAATCAAAACCTATTAAATCCAAATTATGATTTTAACAATATTTTTTTGCAAAATGTAACAATAGAGGAAATTGAAAAATGTATGGAAAACACTAAAATGACAAACTCTGTTGGTATAGACAACATTTCTAATAAAACAATAAAAACAATCCTACCACATGTGTCCTACATACTAATCCACATTTTTAATCTGAGCATAAAGTCGGGTACATTCCCTAATATTTTCAAAACTTCAATTCTTAAACCAATACATAAAAATGGAAATAAACATATCTTAAATAATTACAGGCCTATAGCACTCCAAAGTAGCATAGCAAAAATACTAGAAAAAATCATTAAAAATAGATTAAGCTTCTACATTGAAAAAAAACAATATCCTGTCAGATTGCCAATTTGGATTCAGACCGGGCAAAGGTACCGAACAAGCAATTTTTAAATTCTCAAAAATTTTATACAATAATATAGATCAAAAGAAAAAATGTTTAGCAGTATATATTGACCTTTCTAAAGCATTTGATACTATATCACATAACCTACTGTTGAATAGTCTGAAGAATATTGGAATAAATAACACAAGCCTCGATTGGTTCAAATCATATATTAAAGAAAGACATCAAATTGTACAAATTAATAATAAAAGCTCAAATAAACTAGAATTAACCAGAGGACTGGGACAAGGAACATGCCTAAGCCCAATATTATTCAATATATACAGTATAGATATAGTTAAAGCAAACATAAACTGCCAAATAATAGCCTTTGCTGATGATATGACACTCTTTATTGCTGAAGATAACTGGGAAAAAGCATTCAAAAAAATGGAACTTGATATTAATAATATTAAAAAAATATGTGTGGATAAAGAATTAGTGTTCAATGAAGAAAAAACAAAATACATGACCTTTCTGACAAATGATCAAAATAATACAAATTTTGATATTAAAATACATAAAACAAACTGCTTAAGAAATGACAGGTGCATTTGTTATAAAATTACAAAAACAGATAGCCATAAATTCCTAGGAGTTCAAATTGACACTAACTTAAAGTGGGAAAATCATATCATAAATGTTATCAACAGACTGAGAAAACTAATACATAAATTCTATTCTTTGCGTAACATACTACACAAAAAATTAATGCGTTCAGTATACTTTGCCCTGGCTCAATCAGTTATTCAGTATGGATTTGCCATATGGGGTGGTACATTTCAAAATAAACTTACTCCTCTATACATTATCCAAAAATATCTTATAAAAATTTGTCTAAATAAAAATAAAAGATTTCCCACAAACGAAATTTTCATTGAATTTGATGTCTTACCTCTCAACCTTCTATTTGTTAAATTATGTACCAAATTCTACTTACTGAATAAATCAGAATGGGATGAATTCCATCAAATACAAATAATCCATAATCATTGTACCAGAAATAAAACAAGAAGCCTTGCTCAAACAATTAGAGTCAACACAACTTTTTCCCAAAGAAATATTTTGTATTTAGGACCCAAATGTTACAATAAATTTATTAAAGATAACAATACCAAACCAGAAGAAATTGAAACCCTTATAAAAAGTAACAGAGTAAATCTAAACCATAGAATAAACAATTGGCTTAAAAAAATGCTGACTGAAAACAAGGACATAGCATATTGGAACATGACTTTGATCGCATAGCTACTAAGAAAAATACCTATTACATTTTATTAAAAATAAAAAATAATAGAAATACATATTATTGTCTAACTTGAAGAGAAAACCCTCAATTCAATAATTTTATAAAAATAAAAAAAAAATATTTTAATTTCTTTTAGTTATTAATTTAACATAAAATTATTACAAATAATAGAAAATTTGATAATAAATATGAAGAATATAATAAACAAAACAAAAGTTGTAAACCAAATATAATCATAAAATAAACATATAAATAACACAAAACTAACTAAAAAAAAACCTATTACTCGGCACAAGTCCACTGGACTTTCAGAGTAATATTTTTCATAAAAACAGAAAAACTACATAACTAAGTAGACATAATTACATACATTTCAAATATATAATAAAAATACAAATATACTCCAAACCTAATTTCTATAATAATAACAATAATAATAATAATGATAATTAATAAATAAATAATAATAAATAAAAAAAATAACAAATAAAAAGTGACAACATTAACATACACAACATAGGCAAATATAAGTTGAATGTCTAACTATTCTAAAACTAGTGATTAACTAAACCTACACTAGAAATATTTCACAACACAAACAAAACCATAATACAATCTATCAACTAATTATATAAAGGTATCATAATTATAATACAAAGATAATATTAAAGAACCTACATCTCTTGAATATGACTATAATACCTATCTGTATATTTGCATATTAAACAATAATTGTTACAAAGTACATAATTAGAACTTTAGTTTAAATAAATGTAATTTTGTATTATATTGATTGTGTACATTCTATTTAGGTACCTACATAAAATACAAATTATTACCTATGATCTCTTAAGTGAACATAGTCACTTACACCTAGCTAGAACTACTTAGCCCATAAGCATTATATCTAAAACTGTTATCTTTCTGTAATATTGTATATCCCTTTGTATATTATTGAAAATAAACGAAATTCAAATTCAAAATTCAAATTCAAATTTCTCGAAACTTGTGTGCTGTAAACGAATCTTACAGGTACATCGTTGCTGCGCTCTAGCGAAAAATGACTCAAACTGTAATCTATTTCAGGAATGGAACAGTGTTGCTAAAGGCTCGGTTTTCTGCTTCTGCTACCATGCAAAACTATACGGGACGCGGTCCCGTTACGTGATGCGCGAGTTTCATTCCCGGCATGCATTGAATAACCGGCTTCTCTACCAAATACAAGCGAATCTGATCAATTGGTCGGCCATTACGAAATCGATCGCTGAGGTGTTTTCTAGTCGCATCTCTTCGAACTAATTTTGTTATTCATTATCCAATTTTTTAGTGCAAATTATTAAAATGACAGCCGAATCACAAGACGTTGAAATGACCACCCAAGAGAACGGACAGGAAAACGGTGCATCAAACCCCATTAAAGACGACGACAGGTAAAGATATCCTTGCATGCATTACTTGCAAATTTCGTCATGTCCTTAAATTTCAGGTTCTGCTGCTTATTTTCTATTATATATTTCCAAGAAAAACTACCTTGAATATCATAAACTACAACGTTCAATGCTCATTTCGTACGTAAAATTTCAATTTTTCGACTTGTTTTATTTGTCCGTCCTGACTGAAAGAGAAAGCAAGCCCTTGTGTGAGCTTGCCTACGTGACCGCATGTTCGATATCCTCTTGATGCACCTCTCAAGTTTTAAGTTTTCGTGTTTAATTCTAGCAATAAGCAATTACAAAAATGTTCTCTGGCCATAACACTTCTCTTAAATGTACAGATACTCTGCTCCAAAGCCCATTTTCTTTTTTAAAAAAATCTTTGAAATTAGTGAGACTGAAAACATGGCGACCTCTCCTCACCATAAAACATTTAGCCGATCAATGATCCACATCCACACCCTTGTAATATTTTCTCCTTCTTTATTGGCCTTTGAAAATGCTTCTTTGTTTTTGGTCCCTGTGCACAGACTGTCTTAAATTGGGTTTTCTAATTACAGTGACTTCATATTATGCTTACATGTGTTTTTAAAATTCCTAAATGTAACACCAAGTAGAGAGGTTGAGATGACTCGATTTCTCGAAAAGACACTCAATTGGTTAAATTCTGAATGTAAATTCTAATGTTGAGGAAAAGCAGAATTGGTTAAAGTGGTATTCTCATTTAGAAATCCTTGACTTTAATTGGGCGTTGAAGTTTTTTGTTGTTCCTTGGAGTACAATCTACAAGCACTCGGGTCAATCACATTGTTCCGGAATTGCTAATTTTGAAGGATTTTTATGAAACTTTCACAGAATACTTAAAATCTCATTAGAAAACGATTTCACATCAGGAAAACCACAAATTTACACTCAAAATTACTTTAACTTTGATTAAAATTTGAACTATATTATGAAGCTTCATCGTGAATTCTAGGAACGAATTACGCTGTTTTTCAATAGAATTTTATAATAAATAAATAATTTCACTTCAAAAAGATCAATTATTTCACAGTAAAACAAAAATTGATTACACTAGACAGACGTACATTGCCAATTAATCCATAATTTGAACAAAGAAATCACAGAATTGGAATTAAAATTTATTATTTGAATGCATTCCATAAATGAAAATGGCGATTTGCGAAACTTTTGAGAACAGTAAAAGTGAAGAGAAACAACAACACGAAAATAAAGAACGAATGTAGGGGAAAAAGGAAATCTCTCTCTCTCTCTCTCTCTGCAGGTTAGACAACCGCAAATATATTTACTGTAAACGAATCCCAGTTGCATGGAAACGCCACATAGCGCGACGCGCGACACCATCGCTAAGTCGTAGAATGTTTCTCGCGATCTTTTTATTTTCTGTTTAGATATATTTACGTTTATGTTTACGTTTGATACAGGTGAGGGACGAGGAGATAATATTTAGTCTGACGGTTGTCAGACTAAATATTGTGTTTCGTTAGCCGGCTAGGATAGCTTGGGTGAGGGGCTTAGGTTAGGTTGAAATTAGTGCAGGGTTAGACCGGGTCGCTGCGCGACCCGGCCTAACCACCTGCACTAATTTCAACCTAACCTAAGCCCCTCACCCAACCATCCTACCCAACAAACGGTTGTCAGTCTAAATGTTGTGTTTCGTTAGCCGGCTAGGATAGCTTGGGTGAGGGGCTTAGGTTAGGTTGAAATTAGTGCAGGGTTAGACCGGGTCGCTGCGCGACCCGGCCTAACCACCTGCACTAATTTCAACCTAACCTAAGCCCCTCACCCAACCATCCTACCCAACAAACGGTTGTCAGTCTAAATGTTGTGTTTCGTTAGCCGGCTAGGATAGCTTGGGTGAGGGGCTTAGGTTAGGTTGAAATTAGTGCAGGGTTAGACCGGGTCGCTGCGCGACCCGGCCTAACCGCCTGCACTAATTTCAACCTAACCTAAGCCCCTCACCCAACCATCCTACCCAACAAACTGAAGTCAGTGATCTATCGTGCAATTTCACCTCGTTAACTTTACCTAACCCTATATAACTACAAAATTCTTCTTAACAAAAAAATCCTCTTACCAAAAATGACTTACGCATCAAATTCCAATTGACAATAATCATTCGTCTTTTATATGTGAAAGAATAAAACGGACAAAATACGTAAAAAATACGATGTAAAAATTTATGATGAAAAAAAATTGTTTTTTTTTTTACTTCTGTTGGTATACATGTCGATGGTTCTCTGATTGGTTCTCCAATTCCCCTTCTTTCAAAACAAAATGGCGGTGTAAAATATTTCAAAGGAAATTGAAAGTAAAATTTTCAAAACATTCTCAAAATCGAGTGAATTCCAAATAAGTGATTTTAATAAAACGTGTTTTAAGTAATTTAAGGTGTAAATTTGTGATTATTTCGTGGTGAAATCGTTTCCTATTAAGATTCTACGTATTTTTGTGAAAGTTTCATGTAAATCCCTCAAGAAAAACCTGTTAAGGACGCAAATGATTGAGCCTCTAGAGATTTGCCTGTGGTGCACAACATATCACCTGCCAATACAATAATTGCTTACTGGCCACCCACAGTGTGTTACTTGTACCCCTGTGAGCATATTGTGAGGGGCTTTCTGTAATACTGTAATTAATTTGTTCTCTGAATTTGAATTTATATAAGGCACTTCTTTTGGAAGCCATGTTTGTTAATTTCAAAGTTCTTTAAAAATATGTACCTGCCACACTTTCTACAATATTACTACTCTAGGGATCAATTGCATACTTGCTAATGAACTGATTAATAAAAATCAACTTGATACACATTCAAATTGCTAATGGCTATGCTTAATCAGTCTGTTAGTGATTATGCAACCCATTCTAGTTTAAATCCAAACACAAGTTAAATTAAGAAAGTTAAGCATTTTTTTCAGAGAAATTTTGTTCAAATGTCCGGGAGTCAAGTATGCTATGAGAACATTATTGATATTTGTTGTTTCCAAGTAGATATTTGATTTACAAGACAGTTGACATCCAAGTTTCTGAGGGACCAAAAAAGTAAACCTAAAACTACTGTGAGAATGCACTTCTGAGTGATTTTTTAAATTTAACAATTTTATATTTAAATTCTTGATATTGTCTAGTTTTAATTATTTTTTAAACAATTAAATCAGTTGGTTAATTTGTGATCACCTTTAGGATTTATTGGTAATCTATTGTCTAGATGCACATTCACGAATGATGTCAAGTTAAGACCAGTAATTTTTATTAGTTATTCCTAATGTGTTTTTATTATTATATGTATATTTCATCTATCACTTTTCTGACCTTCTTGAACAGAATAATAACAACTCATAGTTCACAAATAATAGTCCATTTCATTTAAGAATGACAGTCCAATTTTACTTGAAATTAGTACTCTTTTTATTAAGGTCAGATAAGTATGTAATTTTATTAAGGTCAATTTTTTCTCTAATAATATGTGTTCATCATGTATAAAACATTTTGTACAAGACTTGTTTGTTAATTATAAATTAAAATAAAATCTCTTATCATTTATTGCATTAACTTATTTCCACAATAATTATAATACTAACCTGTGCAAGGATTCTCTTGTTGAAGAGGTTTTTCCTTGTTTGTTCCTGGACTTATCAACTTTTAAATTTTGTATATAAAAAATCCTCATTTCACTACCTATGATGTAAAATTAATAAATTGCTCAAGTTTTCAGTAAATTAAAATTTTAGATTTGAAGTCTCCAGATATTGGCCTTGCCTGTTTTGCTACATGTCCAGTTTTATCTTCTCTGCCAAGTCCAGTGATTTTTCTCTGCCCAAGCAATGAAGTTATTTTTTTGTCTCAATATTTGGAGTTGAGGTGTTTGAAGTCAGTTTAATCAAAGAAGTTCAAGTCTAGATGTACATTTTTCTCACATCCCTTGCACAAAACTGTTTGTGAATGTCCTGAGGTGGTTTTATCCCTGGTGTGGTAACACTGACATGTACCTTCTGTTCTGATCTTCATTTCAGACAAACAGCAAGTGGTCTTCTCCCTGGTTGAAAAGATGTGGGAGACGATGTGAAATACATCTGATTTTTT
Organism: Bactericera cockerelli; assembly: GCA_024516035.1. Classification (NCBI taxonomy): domain Eukaryota; kingdom Metazoa; phylum Arthropoda; class Insecta; order Hemiptera; family Triozidae; genus Bactericera; species Bactericera cockerelli. The sequence goes on from CM044960.1 coordinate 31,395,251, forward strand.
ACCAAAACTCTACCGTCACTCAGAGTTTCCATGACAAGATCAAAATGAGTAGCCCATGCCATTTTGGTCTAGATGGAATGGTAATCCTATAGATAGAGCCTGGTTATGATTGATGGTGAACTTGACATGAGCTGTGGTGATATTATGTACTAATTAATTTGAAAGTCTAACTCTAGATGATATATATTGCAGCATTGAACCAAAACCAATATGGATGTTGCTGATAAGCATTGTGTACTCAAGACATTTTTATTTCAAAATTGTGTCCTGGCAAGTTGATATAGCAGCTCAAGTCAACGTTCTTTTTTGTCCTTATAGTCAGGTTGTCCCCTCTCCTAACTTCTCATTTGCTTGCTGTGAATTGATTCAGAAAACTGACTAGCCAAGTCTTTCTCTTTCTTGCATTGAAAGGTTGAGATCAAAAAGTTTGAAATGTTACCTCCCAACTTTGAATTAAGTGCAATTTTCCTTTTTTCTTTTACAGACAGATTTTGTTTCTATTAATTGAGATGAAGGATTCAAATTCTAATTCACCTTACGGAGGAACTTTTTTGCAATAATATCCTCATTAGAGGTGTTTCATTATTAATTTGTTTGACTTGTAATTTATTGTTGTTGCTTTCATGTCTCAAAATATTACTTTGTATTAATATAATGATTTGACTGATAAATCCAATTACTTGTAATCTCTTCTAAAATAATTGTGCTCTTGCAAAAATAAATTGTACACAGCAATTTTATCTTATCCCATCTTAGCTTAAGTTTAAATATAAATTCATATGTGTAATAAATGGGGTGTCCACAAGTTTAGTTATTAATTTCAATTGGTACCTTCCATACACTATTAATTATTATTTTATACAACAAATTTTTGTCTTCAATTTTCAGAGATGAGTTTTAAGTTGGTGAAAACTTCTTGACACCCTGTGTATTATTATTCTGTTGATAAATAAATTATGATCAATTAGTATTGGTGATTTTGAGGATATTTTCTTATTCTTTTTATATCTTACAAGCAGGCTGTCGCCCGCTTTGCGGGCCGAGGCATGGCCGTGAAAGCAAAATATCCTTTTTCGCCAATGGCAGGTGTTGTAGTGAGAGTTTCGAAAAATCCCATCTTACTGCACATCTAGACTATAAGACAAAGCTACCTACCAAATTTCAGCTTCCTAGGACTTATGGTTTGGGCTGTAGAGCGATGATCAGTCAGTGGTCAGTGAGTGACTTTGACATTTATATATTAAGATTACCTACCCTTTTTATTGAGCTACGTACATTCATTACTATTGGAGTATTGATGACAAATAAACCCAAGTTAATTTTGTTTAATTTAAGGTCTAGCTCAATTTGTTTAATTTAAGGTCTTGTTTGCTGAAATATTTGTAAAATGCTTTTGTATTTAGTCATCTCTTGAAGTTCTCAGATTTTTTCTGTTGTAATAATGATTTTTTCTAGAGAAATAAATTTATAATTTAGAAAAGTTCATTTACTCATAATACCAAGGACATGGGTTGACAATAAATTCCATGTAAATTTCTTTAAATTTGTTGACTTTCTTTATTTCAGAAAATTGTTTGTTGGAGGACTCAATTGGGAAACCACTGACAGTGAGTATTTTGGTCCAAATATTTTAATTTTTAAAGTTGGAGCAACAGATTAGATGCAGGGGCATTAGAAAGAGTAAATTAGAAGAGTAATATAAATGGGGCATGCATATTAAAAAAAATATGAAATATGTATTAAGTACTCTCATTAAAAAAAAAAATTAAATTTGAACTCATATATCTTTGAAACTCACTAGTTCTCATATTATTTTAAAATAAGGGGGAAAAGTAATATATGTTTGATTCTTGCGCTATTTAACAGTGCTCATTTGTGGAATGTTGATTTTGAAATAATTATATAAAAATTTCAGCATGTGATTGAATTATTATTATTATTTTTTTTCAGAGGAGCTCAAAGAACATTTTGGGAAGTTTGGAGAGATTGACAATGTGACGCTCAAGTCTGACCCCAACACTGGCAGGTCTCGGGGCTTTGCTTTCATCGTGTTCAAAGATACGGAGAGTTTAGAGAAGGTGAGTCTTTGCTAGACCATATTAATATTAAGTGATACCAATTACTTTCTACGGAAGACTGCTGCAGTAGTTGTTGTTGTAGCCAGCTTGGCTACAGCTGGACGGTTGAGTGATGGTCTCCAGCCAACTTTATTTCAAAGTTTGCTCGTCCTGAACCACATATTTCTATGTGTGATCAACCATCATGAGGACATAAACTTTTCTTTATAAGCCATTAAACCCTGAGGAAACTGCAAGCTTGCCTGGCAGTAGTCACACAGGTCTTCTATATTTCATGAGTAATTATTTACAAATTCATATACAAGTATACATAGGTACAGGGTGGCTTAAGACAGGATGTAGGTACTCAAATATCTCAAAACTGTTTTCAAGAAAGTTTTCTTTATGGGTGTTTGAACCTATCTGAGTATAAGAGTATAGGGTTCTGTTTATGAAACAAAAGTTGACCTCAATTTGTCCAAGTTTGGATCACCACAAAGTTTCCCCTGGAGAATCATGAACCTTTCGTCTATTCTTTTTAAGCCATTTTGTAAAAAAACATGTAGGTGGGCCAAATTTTCTGTTATTCTAGACTTGGTTGCTTTGTTTGAATGATTTGCAGGACATTTACAATTTTATATCTATCTTTATTTGCTGTAGTTGTGAAATATACACATCTATTTTAATGTTCAATTATTTTACTGATTTCTGCTGTATAAATCACAAGAACAACACATTTTTTGTAAGCTTTCAAAAAGTATTCCATGATGAAATTTACCATTCCAGTTCTGCTACTGATCATGTTGACGATAACCATTTACCAAACCTTTCTGAGAATACTTGACAGAGGGTGCATTAAATTATTACTTACAGATTTTTTTTACTGTATCATTATTTAATTTGAATATATTGTAAGATTTTTTTTGAAATGTTTCATTAGAAGTTTTCTGTGATGAAATACCCTATCCAGTTCTGCTACTGATCGTGTTGACGATAACCATTTACCAAATTCTTCTGAGATAAACTTCTAGACCATTTTCTGTGTTAAAAAAACTATCAATACAGGGTCCTTTATTATTGTAGTAAAAATAATAGTGATGTCCTAGTGGAAAGTATTTCATGATGATAAATTCTAATCCAGTTCTGCTACTGATCTATTTGACGATAGCCTTTTACCTATACTCTCTGAAAATACTTGTCACAAAGAACATTTTTATTTATTTATTTAAACAATTAACGGGCTTAATTGCCCTGTTCTAACTAATAAAAACATTGATTTCTATACATGACCATGAAAGCAGATCTGCACCATAAAGAAGCATTTTTGGATTAAAGGTTTTTATTTTTTGTTTCATCTGTCTGATTCCAAAAACAGTAAATAAATGATAGTTATTGGTCTACAAATTTAAAGTTCTCGTGTCAATATAATTTCTCTTTGATGCAGGTAATTGCTGAGGGCAACCATGTGATCAACAACAAGAAAATTGAAGCCAAAAAAGCTAAGGCCAAGAGCGGCAAGATCTTTGTCGGTGGCCTGTCACCCGAGATGAAGGACGAGGACATCAAGGCTCACTTTGCCCAGTTTGGAACCGTAAGTTCAATTGAATTTATTTGTTAATTCAGTGTGTGTGATATTCAATAGCATGATTTTGAGTGAAATTTTCTTGTTAATTAGTTTTTTTTATATAGTTGACTGAATGCTAAAAAACAGGATTTTTATTACAGGCCAGACTCTGTCCCTCAAACTAACCTATAGTGCAATGTGATTGCCTGAAACTCTGACTTTGGTGAGGGTCTGGCTTATCTTACATTTAATCCTGATTAATATTTCAGCCCTTTAATTAGAATTTTAAGTATTGATAAAACAGCTTGTTTAATAATAAATAAAAAATCAGATTTAAATGACTGATTTCTCTTTAGCACTTCATGTGTAAAGATTCAAAAGGTAGTATTGCTCGTTTTTAGATTTATCAACTTATTGTTTAAGGAAAGTAATAAAAAAAACATTTTGTGTTAATCTTATCATTTATACCTATGATTTTTAAAATGCATCTTAGTGATAAGCTATAAACCCCTCATGTAATTATTGCCCTCTACTTCTGTTATGCCAAATTTGCCTGCACCTTTTGATGATGCCCAATTGAATGACATTTGAAACCCTACTAACTTAATGTCTGAGGAGAAATTCTCGTCTGAAAAAGAGTGCTTTTTGTTATTTTTCTCAATGATTTATTAACCTTGTAGATTCAAACTATCTGTTGCTTGATTAGTTTATTTTTTGTTCTGATGACTATTGCACTGTTTGAGTAGTTCTTCTTGCACTTTTCAATGATGCCCAAATTAACGACATTTGAAACCCTACTAACACGCTTGTGTCTGAGGATAATTTTCTTCACTGAGAAAAGTGCATTTATTCTCTTCATGGTTTTTGTGTTTACTTTTGTTCTTATGTACTCAGTTGTACAACAGCAATATGATTATGTTAAAACGAGTTCAACATAAGTATCTTAAGCTAAAAACATTTGGCTTATGTGCTTTTCTAAAACAATACCTAGTGGTCTTGCAATGTTTGATTTCTGATTTAAAGGATGAGAATTTTTCTTTTTTCTCATCTTTTTGTTCCATTGCTACATAAATGGCTGACGCATCGAGGTTTGTTGTGTTGTAATACTAGCAACAATCTTCAAGACGGACAGTACAGACCAATTATAATTCAATTAAAAAGCAAGGAATTCTAGGAATCTGAGTTTTATGAACACACATAAATCTTCTCCAACAACTATAAGTAGAAGTAGTACAGCTGCTAATGCAGAGCTTAGGTCAAAAAGAGCATTAACTTCGCCTGGTTTATTTTTATCCTCATATTTTTCGTGTTATTTGCTAAATTTTTGTTCCTTTTTTTGAATTCTGAATTAGCTTTAAGTGAGCACCAATGTAATTGGTTAAAGTCGATACTTGTAACGGCTTTGACTGTGTTGTATATCTTAATATATAAATGTCAAAGTCACTGACTGACCACTGACTGATCATCGCTCTTCAGTCCAAACCGTAAGTCCTAGGAAGCTGAAATTTGGTAGGTAGCTTTGTCTTATAGTCTAGATGTGCAATAAGATGGGATTTTTCGAAATTCCCACTACAACACCTGCCATTGGCGAAAAAGGATTTTTTGCTTTCACGGCCATGCCTCGGCCCGCAAAGCGGGCGACAGCCTGCTTGTTCACTATAAAAAAAAATAAAATTGAAATTGAAATCATCATCTCTTCCGTTCGCCAGATCACCGAGACGGAGATGCCGTACGACAAGAGCAAGTCGCAGCGCAAGAACTTCTGCTTCATCACGTTCGAGCACGAGTCCGTGGTGATCGAGCTGCTCAAGAACCCGAAGCAGAAGATCGGGGACAAGGAGGTGGATGTGAAGAAGGCGACACCCAAGCCAGAGCCGTTCGGCCGGGGAGGTGGACGAGGAGGCCGCGGTGGGCGTGGAGGCCGCGGTGGCCGCGTGGCCGGAGGAGCGTACGGTGCGTACGGAGGCTACGGGGGCGGATACGGAGGTGAGTTGTCAAAAAAATGATTAAAAATACAACTTGATGTAAATGTAGATTTTTAAAAAAAAAAAATATACTAAAAAAATGTCTGTCCTGGTAGCTCAGTGGTAAAGGCGGCACTCTGTGAATCCAGAGTTTCCAGATGTCGTGGGTTCGAAACCCAGCCGGGACATGACAAGTTATCCTCCCATTTGGGATTTTTACCACATAATAATACGTCTTGGGCTTACTGCTGGAATAATGGGACTCTAATAGTCTTAATCGGGCAGTATAAATAAGGCGATATTATTATTTATATTATTATTACCTGGATATAAGAGACCAGCCTAAATGCCAGGTCAAGTTTTACCTCTCTATGGGGGTGAAATACCCTCTTGTAAAATCTGATCCCTTGAGTTCTTTCATATCTAGGTTCGACTGTATTTTGAGTTATGTTTTTATTATGTCTTTCATCTTTGTATTATTTTCACCTTTATGTACCTAAAGGTATGGAACTACAGCATTTTAGTTTGAGCTTATAATGCACTTTTACAAAGTTCAATACTTTTAATATAGCTCAAAATTAAAACCATGTTGCTTTCAACTACATGGTCATATTGAACATAAAGGATATACTTTGACAACATTTATTTTAGTCCTTGTTCATGCAATATTACTTCTTATACTGAGTTTGTTTATTGATTGATTTTTGTCTATGATGACTCAAATAATATACGCTATGAATATTTGTGATTCAAATTTACCAATGGATCCTACTGAGACAAAATTGTGAATATGTAAAATAACTCAATATATGTAATTTAGTTTTTATATACTTGTTAGTTTTTTTTTAAATTAGGGTTTAAAATTTGATTTAAAATTAATATTTTTTTAGACTTTGTGTATGCAATATTACCTCTTATTCTACTCATTTGATCTTTTCCTGATCACTTGGGTCCTTGTAAATTGCTAGAGCAACTGATATAATGGTTGAAGATTCGCTAACCCCATGTTGAAATCACAATGACTGGTGTTTGATAGTAGACTTTAGCACATTTTATGTTTTTTGTCTTCATTATTTTATTTATACCTTTATATATTTATTATATCTGAAAAATTCAAGGGATTTATATGAGAAAGATAAAGTCTATTTATTCTAGAGCTAAGTTTTATTTCCTACAAAGAACATGATTTTATTTTGTCCATGATGACTCAAATAATATACGCTATGAATATTTGTGATTCAAATTTACCAATGGATCCTACTGAGACAAGATAAAATTTTCTGTTTTGAGTATTTTTGATGTGTTACCATAAAAATAAACTTTTTAGTTTTAAATGAAATAATTTCGTTGTATTTCATCCTATCATGTGTGGTGGCTCAATTTGGAGAGCAGTGGATGGAATTTGCTTTATTAGTGGACTGTATTTTTTAAATGGATGTTGAAAGATAGGCCTTTAGGCTGGTCTTAATTTAATTACGAAAAAGGGTAGTTTCCACCAAAAAGACACACAGAAAAAGGCTTACCTTGACGGTTGTTCCGTTGGTTATATCAAATGCACACGCGTAGAAATGACCGCGTACTAACTATCCCAAAAGAACCCACAGCGTAAGAATGAGGATGAAATGAAAATGAGACGCTGGTCCCTACAAAAAACTTACGACCCTTTTGGCGAGCTGTTTTCAGTAATTTGCAGGATGAACTTTTGGGCTGAGGCTTAGCACTAAAAATGTCGATTTGTTATCGACTTTAAGAAATCACAAATTTACTAAAAATTTCTTTAGTTAAGAAATAAATGAGAGCAAGATTTTTAATTTGACTACCTCGACGGGATCTAGAAATGCTACTGAAAGTTCTCGTGATTCGAGAAAGTTCGGAAAAATACCGAGTTGGTTTCGGCAGTTGAGCACATTAACCCATGATGGGAAGTTTACTCAATTATCATTAACCTTTTATTGTTCGGCCGGAACATTCCCCCCACCATGAAAGGGTTAACCTTTCATTAAAATAAAATAAAAAAATCACAAGTTGGATTTGCATAAGAACAATAAAATGGAAGTAAAGAAAATATTTACAAGTTAGAATAATAGCATTTGGTATGCTCAAAAAAAAAATAAAAATTGATAACTTGTAACCAGTTCAAAAAGAAATAAATAATAAATACCCAACCAACCAGTAAAGAAAAAAAAATAGTACATATATTTACATTAGTTGTGTAAGAATACATCAGATACTCATTCTACTGAGAGGGTAAAGGGCACACCTTAACCACAGGTCTTTTGTACGACCCTGTCTTAGTGCGAACCTGTACTACACGAATGATTCCATCAGACCCAGGATATGTTCCTGTTATAATACCAATATTCCACATGAGTGGAGGACTCAAGTCGTCCTTAACAATGACTATTTGTCCCACTTGTACTGGAGTCTGGGGAGTATTCCATTTAGCACGTGCTTGTAAGTTATGGAAATACTCTTGAGTTAGCCTACGCCAATAAGTTTGAACTAAGTGATCTAGCAACTTATATCTATCTAGACGGTTGACATTTCGTTCTAACACATGAGCAGCAGGAATATACTCTAGAGGAGTAGAATGGAGGAAATGAGCAGGAGTGAGTACCTGAACATCATTAGGGTCGGAGCTTAGTGGACACAGGGGTCTCGAATTTAATAAGGCTTCGACCTGAGTCAGGACAGTGTACAGTTCTTCATAGGTAAGAACTTGAGCGCCTATTACTTTGTGTAGATGTTGCTTTACCATTCTGATATTTCCCTCCCACAGTCCTCCCATGTGAGGAGAGAGGGGTGGCAAAAAGGACCACTGAATGCGTCGCTTAACTAATTCACTAGCTAGAGCATCTTTGAATTCTTGAGACTCTACTAAGGTATAGATTTCGTCTAACTTATTCTTTGCGCCTAGATAATTAGTTGCGCCATCAGAATAAACAACAGACACGGCACCGCGCCGCGCTAAAAATCGCTTGAATGCGGCTAAAAACGCATCAGTGGATAAATCTGCAGCTAATTCGAGATGAATAGCTTTGGTGACCATACATACAAATAAACAAATGTATGCTTTTTGTGAAATGACTCCACGTTTCTTACCAAGAGTTACGTTTATACTTCCAGTGTAGTCAGTCCCTGTGTGCACAAAAGGCTTGGACTCAGTACTAACTCGAACACTAGGCAACTCTCCCATCATGGGATGGGTGGATTCAGGTTTGAATTTGAAACAGTGATTGCACTTTCTGACTCTTTGACGGACTACATTACGACCGCCTAGAATCCAAAATTTCTGTCTAAGTAGACTCAATAGTAAGTGAGGCCCTGTATGTAAATTTTGTTTATGATAATAATCAACGAGTAGATTAGTGACGTGGTGTTTACCTGGCAGTAAAACAGGATGTTTCTGTTCGAATCCCAGAGAGGACGACTTATTTAGCCTACCCCCCACCCTCAATAGGTCACAGTTCAAGAAAGGACTCAATTTCTGGATGGAAGGGGTACACTCTTTCTTATCTTTGATATTGTTTATCACAGAGTGAAAACTTTCCTGCTGTACTGCTTGTACTAACCTTTTCTCCGCTTCCAGCAAGTCGCTATGAAGCACATTTACGCTACTACGCCGAGGTAATAGATTGATGAAACGCAACAGAAAGACAATAGACCTGAGTAGCTTAAGCCATGAGGAGTGACGCTCAGCTAGCTTAAGCAGAACATTAGGCTCGGGTTCTGTCAGAACAAATACTTGAGTTTTTTCCTCTAGGTCCACATCTTCAGGGACACTAGAGGTATCCGTATCTAAAGGCCACTTACTGACTGGTTCATTTAACCAGTTAGGTCCTGTTGTCCAGGTGGGATAATCTAAGAGCTGACTTGGTGTCATGCCCCTTGTAATACAATCACTTACGTTTTCATTTCCAGGTATATGATAAAAAGACTTGGCGTCTACATTACCTTGAATTTTGGCCACTCGGTTGGCCACAAATGTTTTCCATTTGTATGGAGGAGATCGAATCCAGTCAATGGTGACTTTGGAATCCGACAAACAAAAATACTGAGATATTTTTACTTTCTTACTAAAATTATCTAATACAATTTTCATGAGCTTAGATAAGAGAAGGGCAGCGCACAGCTCTAATCTAGGGATAGAGACCGATTTCATAGGGCTAACTTTCGACTTGGCGCACAACAAATTAACCCTTACAGTACCGTCAGGTGAGGTAACTTGTGCGTATACTGCGCAACCAAATCCTTTCTCACTACTGTCTGAGAACCCAATCAAGGTTAACTTACACTCTTTGTCCATGTTAATGTGTCTCTGGAATGACATTTGTGCTAGTAGGGGTAGTTCAGTCTGGAATTGTTTCCACAGGACTTGGATATGCTCCGGAGGCGTAGCATCCCAACCTATATTCAATTGCCATAAATATTTAATGAGCAGCTTAGCATAGAGTATGACCGGCGCCAAGAGGCCTAGGACATCAAATATACTAGCTGTCAGACTGAGAACATTTCTTTTTGTACAAACCTGATGTTCGACATTGACCTGAAAAGCGAAAGCGTCTTGTACAGGGTACCAAGCAAGACCTAAAACCTTCAAAGAAGAATCGTCCCATTTTAGACAACTTTCAAGTTTATCCTTATCTTCTATTTTACTTAAAAGCAAGCTGGAGTTGGAGGCCCACTTAGATAGTTGAAACCCTCCAGCTTGTAGCATAGCCACTAGTTGTGACTGCAAGTCGATAGCCTCACTTTCAGATGCGACAGAACAACATATATCATCCATAAAGCTATTATTTGTAATTACCGGACTAGCCAAAGGGTACTGAGCACCTTCTTGAGTTACTAACTCATGAAGACATCTCATAGCCAGATAGGGAGAAGAAGCCAGTCCAAACGTTACCGTATTGAGTTGATAAGTACTGAGTTCCTCATTTGGATTTGACCTAAATATAATCTTTTGATATTTGCGATGTTCCTCTGCTATAAAAATTTGCAAGTACATTTTTTTTATGTCCGCTGTCAAGGCGACAGGAAACAATCTGAACGAAAGTAAAATAGAAAATAAATCATTGTAGAGATTTGGACCTGTGTACAAAATATCATTTAGCGATTTACCTGAACTACTAGCCGCACTAGCATCAAACACTGGACGTACCGCGAAAGTGGCTTTGTCTTTCCTATGAACCACCTGTATCGGAATATAATAACTGTCAGTAGGTACATCATTCTCAATGGGAGACATGTAACCTCTGTACAGAAACTCTTTCATAATGTCACTAAATTGAGTGTATAAATTACCTTCTGATTTTAACAACTTTTTCTCTGTGGTAAGAAAACGTTTCTTAGCAACTAACAGGGAGTCGCCAAGAACACTAGGGTTTTCCTTGAACGGCAAGGTCACAGTGAACCTACCTGTCTCATCTCGCTGGTAAGACGACATGAAGATAGCTTCACATTCCATATCCACACATGCAGTGGACTTCTCAACGGATTCGAGTTCCATGAATTTTCTCACTGACAACTCTAAATTACTGTCAGCAGTGCCTTGATCCCTGAGCAAGGAACAGAAATAAGTTTTCTCTGTAGTAGGTCCTTGACTTCTACCGCCCATCACCGTGTAACCTAGCAGGGTGTTAATAGCCACGGGGCAATCAACTGATCCCATAACTTTACCAGGCTCCAGGAGAATGGAAAATATAGAAGCGCCCAGAATACCTAATACAGGTTTGGACATGTTATACTCATCGTCCGAAAGTACCAAATTTTTCAAGTGAGTTAAACTTTCCTGACGCACAGGTTGCGTAGGTAAGTTACCCGAGATGTTACTTACGATCAGGGCTTTGACGGAGAACTTGATGTTCTGGTCAAACCTCGAGGTAAATTTAAAATCCGTCTGTCCCTTGATGGGATTTGAGGAACCACAAATGCCTTGCACTGAACTGGAAACTTTGGTTAGTTTTAGTCCTAACTTCCTTGCGGTGCTTTCCTCTAGGAAATTACTTTCACTCCCAGAGTCCAGCAGAAGTCTTAAACTATGTACATTACCTTTAGCGTCCAACGTCTCTACCTTGACCGTAGAGAGAAGCACACTAGTATTCTCCTTGTTGGTAGAACACATGGATTTAACTTGACTATCAGTTCCTGGGTTCGATACCCGCGGTGAACTGTTAGAATAAGATTGACCTGACCCACTAGGTGTGGGTGATTTGCCTTGATGATTATAATTATAGTCTAAATGTAAAAGAGAGTTATGTTTACCTTTGCATTTTATACACAAGCCTTTAGAAGTACAGCTATCCAGGTGATGGCTAGAACTTAAACAAGAGAAACACAAGTTATGTTTCTTTACATAGTCCCGTCTGTTAGGTACAGACATACTGAGGAACTGCTCACATCTATAAATAGGGTGTACATTAGGTTTGAGACACAAGGAGCAAGAGGGCTTTTCATTTGTTATGAAAGCATGAGTCACATTTCTCTGCGACTTACCTTGGCTGGATACGAACTGAGTTCTAACATTACCAGACACCTTGGCGGCGCCGGCGTTGTCTACAGATTGAATACGAGAAAGAATTTTAACCCGTTCTTTCAAGAACTCCAAAAGCTTATCTACAGTAGGTGCAGACTCAGACTTGACGGATAATTCGAACTCTTTCCTCAGTTCAGAGTCCAGGTTCGATGCTCCTATGTGACACAATAATAAATCACCCATATTTTCACTTTGAAGTGCTTTTAAACACTCGACTGCAGATGAGAAGGAGTCTACATAATTATTGAGTTGGTGATAGGAATCAGGTTTGATAGGTTTCAAACACAACAATTGATCAAAGTATGTACTAATAAGTAACCTAGAATCAAGAAACTTATCCACTAGTTTGTCCCAAATTATTTTATAATTTTGACCGATGGGTGGGATACCACTCACAACAGTAAGAGCCTTATCAGAAAGCTTGCCTATTAAATACTGAATGCGTTGCTCATCTGACAACTCTGCGTTGTCGTGTATCATGGATTTAAATGAAAAATAAAAGGTATGAAAACTATGGATATTTCCATCAAAATTAGGTAATTGAAGGGGAGGCAACTGAATCCTAGGTGCAGTTTTGGTAACTGCTTCTTCAGAAGTCTGATTTTTCTTTGGAAAGAAAACACCCTCGTAGTATTTGATTTTTGACACAAGATCAACAGCTTTTTCCAAGAGGGAATAATCAGGATCATAATATTCATCGTCAACAGACATCAACTCATTTGTCCTATCACACAATTCTTCAATATCCTTGCTTACTTTATCTACAGTCTGACATTTAAATTTAAATTGAGAAAGTGAATGAGTATCCTTTGTATTTTTATTACACTTGTTACCCAACTCTACAATAGTTTCAAGAATTTTTATTAGAGTACCTTGCTTGGCCACAGAGTTTTTCACTTGAGGTGATTGAGGAGCCATTATTTTTTTTGACACTAACACTGCACTTGAAAATTATTTGAACTGTTTACAACGTCACAAGAGTAACAACAAAAAAATATTCAACAACAATATTAAATAAATAAATTAAATACAAGTTAGGTACCAAGTGATAACAACCGAAATTTCAAAAAATATTGTAAGTTCTAAAGGTAAACAAAATAAATAATCAGCAAAATAAAACGTCACAGCGATATCAGCTGAGGTGCCGAAACTGTTACGTCACAGCTGAAAGTTAAGACAAGTTACAAAGACAAATTGAAATGCAAATCAAACTTGTTAAGATATCAATTAAACACGAAAAGATAAAGGTATCAAATCATGCAGAGATGCTCGTAAAATGAGAATTGAATGAATAAAGATACGCTCTGATAAGTTAGGTACCTATCCTCAACGCGGTGTCTGCTAGGTGCCTATACACACGCATTGATTATGAAACGAATCTTTAACTCGCAAGCCTTCTAGCTGAGCGCAATTCTGATGGAAACTTTTAAGAAAATTAAATTAATAATCCCGGTTCGATTAGGATCAAAACTTATGGTGGCTCAATTTGGAGAGCAGTGGATGGAATTTGCTTTATTAGTGGACTGTATTTTTTAAATGGATGTTGAAAGATAGGCCTTTAGGCTGGTCTTAATTTAATTACGAAAAAGGGTAGTTTCCACCAAAAAGACACACAGAAAAAGGCTTACCTTGACGGTTGTTCCGTTGGTTATATCAAATGCACACGCGTAGAAATGACCGCGTACTAACTATCCCAAAAGAACCCACAGCGTAAGAATGAGGATGAAATGAAAATGAGACGCTGGTCCCTACAAAAAACTTACGACCCTTTTGGCGAGCTGTTTTCAGTAATTTGCAGGATGAACTTTTGGGCTGAGGCTTAGCACTAAAAATGTCGATTTGTTATCGACTTTAAGAAATCACAAATTTACTAAAAATTTCTTTAGTTAAGAAATAAATGAGAGCAAGATTTTTAATTTGACTACCTCGACGGGATCTAGAAATGCTACTGAAAGTTCTCGTGATTCGAGAAAGTTCGGAAAAATACCGAGTTGGTTTCGGCAGTTGAGCACATTAACCCATGATGGGAAGTTTACTCAATTATCATTAACCTTTTATTGTTCGGCCGGAACAATGTGTTTAATTTCATCACATTCTTCCTCAACAGATTATGGAGCATATGACTACTACGGAGCCTATGGAAGCGGATATGGAGGTTACGGCTATGATGCCTACGGAGGCTATGGTGCTCCCTCATACGGTGGTAAGTGTGATATTTAAGTCATATTCACTGTCAAATTTAATAACTTTATTTTTCTTATAGTGGTTATTCTTGATCTTTTGAATGACTAGTTCCAATATGAAGGGGTTTTCAAGGTATCATTTTCATCACTTCATATTTGTTAAGGCTTTTTTTCTGTGGGCAGCTCTTTTCTTTTTTGTTGTCGTTTTTAAACTGTCATCAAGTGTGTTTTGTCAACCACACATTTCTGTTCTTATTTTTGTTTTTTCTTTGGTTTTTATAATTTTATTAACTCGTTTTTCTATCCCTGAATCTTCAGTCTGATGTGGGAGTCTATCCTGCTAACCAAGCATATTTCTGGTTCTTCCTAGCCTATTAAAAGTTTTCTTTTTCATTTCCCTTGTGTACCAGCTCTTAATAGAACAAGAAATTAGACCTGTGTTTCTTGCTTATTTTGTTTATTTTTTTATGATTGAGTTGTTTCTACTTCCTTTGCGTTCAATTTGCTGTGCTCATCTGTATTTAAGATTATTTCACTTAAAGTTACATGAAGTACTATACCATCTTGTACTATAATCGTGCTCACACATTTTCTTGTCGTGTGAACTTTACGTCCAAATTCATTTTTTTTTTAACAAGCAGAATAGCCGTGATCCCCCACTGTTTTAAGTTTAACTTTAATGAACTTTACTTTTAAAGTTCCTAGCAAAAATATTCATGTACGTAAAACCATAAGTTTGAGCACACCACAGATACTTTAATGCCCATCTGCTGGTCTCGGCAAATATATTTTTGTGTGACATGAATCCTCACCATATCACTCTGTTACCTTACTCTCTCTGGGTTGGTGAACTTGCAATTCCAGACTACGGTTACGGTGATGGAGGTTATGGCAAAGGAGGTAGGATGAGAGGTGGTACCAAGGGAAAAGGTAAGAGAACTAGTGTCAAAACCATCTCTGTTGTAAATTTTGAATCATTATTTTACCTTTGTTAATAATTCTATGCTTTTCAGTTGTTTTCTCTTTATTTTTCTCCAGTAGTTGATTTGTTCAAATCCTCTGCATTTTTGGGTTGTTAAAAAACAAAAAATATTTGTGAGGGAAAGTCTGTAGAAAATATTTTTTCGCACTACTATTCAGCTTTCAGTTTTGTTGATTTCCAATCCCATCCTCTTTATTTTATTTCTATTGACATCTTCGTTTCATCTACATTATTTGTGTCACGTTTTATTCGACAATCAGACATAGCATTCACCCTCTCCCCTCGTATTTGTATGTGCTAAGATCCCCTAGAGACCCTAGACTAAGGTACTGTTCCCTTACACGCGTGTTGTGGCCGGTGCTTAACACTTCTTCAAGGTATTTTCGATGGGGTGACGCCTGATGTGTTCCTCACACTTGCATCTTGTACACCTTGTTCCTGGGTTGGGTGCCCATTTGCAGCCTCAAAACGCGTGGGTGAACAGTACCTTGATGCATGATGATGTTTGTTTTTTGTTAATTTTTTAATTTTTTTTTTTAATTATTTTAAATTCTAATTGATTCAGTTAGACTAGTTAGAGGAACAAACATGTGTTAGTTTAAAAGCACAGGTTTTTGTTGAAGTCCAGATGAGGACTTTTTTGTGTTGTGTCAGTTGTATGTATGTTGACCAGTACTTCCACCTTTTTTTTTACCTCCGCATGTACTCGTTTTATATTTGTTTTTTGTTTTTTTTTTAACTTGAATCTTAGATTTTTTAAAGAAATATATTTTTTGATAGGTGTTGTATTGAATAATTTTCAATTTTCGCTCAAATTAAATTTCATTGAATTTCAAACTTTTCAAACTTCCAATTCCTTTCTCTTTATCAGAATCAAGGAAGGGTGACATGTGATGATCACTTTACATATCCAACTCTGACAACCACAACAAATTCTCATGGGGAATAGTTCTCTCTGATGTCACCCTGTATAATAAATTCTGTAGAGTTAGTAAAAAAATATTGATTAATTACAAATCACAGTCATATGGATAAATCGTATCTTATCTTTTTCTTAATATTTTTAGTTTGTCTTGAATCCAAGTAGTGCAAGGATCTGTTGGTTCAAACTTCAAATCTCACAAAAAAAGTCCTAATCCCAGCATTATAATAAGGTGATGATTTTAATAAATAATTTTGTACTTGACGAATTTTCCCCCTCTATATTTTGGCAATTTTAACATTGACAGTATGAGAATGAGAATATTTTCAATAGCAACACTTGGTAGGGAGTGTGAACTCGCCAAGAACAGTTCCTTTGACATGTGATGATTCCAACACACATATCCAACTCTGACAACCACAACAAAATATCATGGGGAACGTTGCTTATCTGATGTCACCGTGAACTCTTGTTAGCTTAATCAGATTGAAAATCAAAAGATTTCATTTTATTGAACAAAACCATCCAGTAATTTAACAAACAGTAGATTATATCTCCAACAATAAAGATAGGTTCACTTTTTGTATTTGTTCTGAATTTTGTATATTTACAGTCGTAATCTTTATGACTTCTTAGCTCAGCATATGTGAATATTTTTTATTTTTTCAATAAGATATTTTATGTTGCACCCACTAGAGCCCTGTTTCCAACACTTTTGAAACAGAGTGTAGAAGTGGTGCGAGAGAAACATTTATTGGGAGAACTTGGATCATATGTGGACCGCTACCGATT
The DNA here is from genome assembly GCA_024516035.1 of Bactericera cockerelli. Classification (NCBI taxonomy): domain Eukaryota; kingdom Metazoa; phylum Arthropoda; class Insecta; order Hemiptera; family Triozidae; genus Bactericera; species Bactericera cockerelli. The sequence goes on from CM044960.1 coordinate 31,412,247, forward strand.
TCTTGGGAGTGGCTCAAACTGAGTTCCCTACAATGTACAGAAATACTGTCAGAATGATGAACCGAAAATGCTTTCCTTCTGCTTAAAAAATTACCTTGAAAACTAGGAGTTCCAGTTGAAGTTTTCATTAAATTTGGTTCTGTTTTATTGCGCACTTCTGATTTTTATTTTTCCCGTACTTCAAGCATAAGTCACCTTCTGGTACTAAATAATATTTCGATTTAATGGACATAGACTTCTCTACTGGTAATCATGACTTGTAATTACTATAACGAAAAATATTAGGAAAAAAATTAATAAAAAACTACAAAATAACATGTTCCACTGGTAATCATGATTTGTAATTACTATAACGAAAAACATTAGAAAAAGTGGGAAAAAACTACAAAATAACATGGTTTCATGAGATTTTTTAAATGACTTTTTTTTTGGCGTCTCTTGTGTTCACTAGGCCTGTGTGCTTCTCACTTTGCAGGTTACGGAGGCAAGCAGGGCCGAGGCGGAAGAGGCGGTGCCAGGCACGCCCCCTACTAGACTCCTCCCCCTCACCTCACCTACACAAAATTAAACCCCTCCCCCTCGCGTTACTTAACTTGAAACTCTGGTGAGTAATGACGTGCCATCCCCGCTCTTGTTGCATAGTAAACACAGTGCTTGTGGAGTGAATTTGTATTATCTAATTTTGATCGATTTGTAAAGTAATTTGCTCGTTTTTTTCTCTGTCTCCATAATTTGAATCAAAACCAATTCTTCCGTGTCTTTAGTAGCAATTTTCAATCTATTAGTGATAAAATTGTCTGAGGTTGTTGAAAAAAATAACTTGCTCTCTCAGAGTTGGTGTGGAATAAAACATCTTATGCTTTAACAACCTAACATCTTGGTATTTTTCTAACATTTTGGCAGTGTTTTTGTACATTCTTTTTTTCTCTTATTTCATCTCTTGGTAATTTTTTCTTCTTCTTTCTATTACCTCTATAAGGTATAGGAAGTATTGTAAATATTTTCCTATAAAGAACATTAGTATGTTTTCTATTTATTTTGAATTGAACTAAGTAAATTTTATTTCCTTCGACCTTCTTATTCTTTTGGATATCATAAGTCTGATCTTGTCTTGTCAATGATGAGGCAAATAATATACGCCCTGACCCACTGTGATTAATCAACCAATGGATCCTACTGAGACAGTCAGATTGGACAGATAAAATCATCATAAACCTTATCTTCTGCAAGATAATATAACTATTTTTTTTTTCAATTTTCAAAAGAGTTATCTGTTTTCTGTAGTATCAAAACAATATGCATGTATTATTTTTATATGTATAGCGATTTTTTTAGATTTTGATACTTAGATATATGCTCATATGGACCTAGTCCTGCAATAGAAATTAGAAGTGTAGCATAATTTTACTTCCTGCACACTCATATGGACCTAGTCCTGCAATAGAAATTATAAGTGTAGCACAATTTTACTTCCTGCACACTCAGAATCTATGGACCTAGTCCTGCAATAGAAATTAGAAGTGTAGCATAATTTTACTTCCTGCACACTCAGAATCTTGCTGTAGTTCAGCGCCCATGTTCTCCGGAGCAGAAGCACTTGGACCCGGACAGTATTGATAGTGCTAGGGAAGTACAGCAATGCCCCGGACACTCAGGGAGAGAGTTGCTACCTGTCTGGTGGAGGCTCTCTCTCCTGTCTGGGTGTCCATTCAGACTGAACGCTGCCATAGTTTGACCTCTATCCTTATGTCACGTGATGGCTCAGTAAAGGTCAATGAATGGAATAGTTGAAATTTAGGGCGAAATTAATAGACAAATTCTATATCACAAGTCACTGCTAAGCGTTGGTTTTCCCTGTCCTACACAGTATGCAATCCATGGATTAGCGCCACAGAGGTATTACAAAAACTTCTATTAATTCCGGCCTTAATGTTTACTTTTCTGTATTGCTCTCTGGGCCCTGTGTCATTATTGTTCTACAAGCTACTACAAGCCAGAGTTGATGCTGACTATTCACAGGCTAACGCAGGTTGGGTGAGGTTAATGTGGTTTGTTTGTTCCGAGTTTGGAACAGAAATAAGCGTGAATGAACTTCCAATTTTACTTCTGTGTTCATCCTAATTTTCACAATTACACATCTTGAGTAGCTGCTTTGTGAGCAGGAACTAGTGGCAGAATTCTGTGCACTCAATACATGGGAATTGAAAAAAAAGGAAAAGTCCTACAACTCTGTACTATTGACTAAAGTTCTGATATAATGTACTATGTAAAAAAAAAAAAAAAAATGTGTTCAGTATACCGTGCCTACAGGCAACACATGGGTGTGCGGTCGTTAAATATATATTTATATGTATTTTAACTTTTAAAAAAATATTTATTTATTCCTTCCCAATATCTCGACAGTGACATCATTATTTTCTTTCCTTGTGTGTCAACAGATACGTCCTACGGGTTCGGAAGTCCTAGCGGGGGGCACTCCTCGTACTACTACCCCAGCAGGCCAAGCCGACGTGACCGCAAGCCAGAGTCTAGCGGACAGAAGCACTGAAATCCGTCTGACCCGGTGGTGCATCATCTGCTCCAGTGAGACAGAACCAGAATCTGTTTCACCGATGCAGAATTGCCTTCTTACTCGAAAGCTGCTGTTTAGTCAAATTGCTTGCCTCCATTGTATAATGTATAAAATTTGTTAGGCTTTTGTATCACATGCCAGATTATATGGATGTAGGCATCTATATGAATCTTGTGGAGTATCGTAATATCTGTGTCCACCACGTAATATCTGTGTCCAACACTTCTAAGCTGTGAAATTAAGTGCATCTGTTAGAAGCTGCTTGTCAGGGAAAGCATTTGATATGTTTTTTTATAATAATTATTTTTTATGACCCCAAGGCACTTTAAAGGACATTGCTTATCATTACAACATACATCCCTGAACAAATGCTCAGTTATTAGAATCAAGCTTATTCAAGTTGTTTGGTTTTGAGCATTGGATTTTGCCATTCCTCACAGCACTTTCCTTGTAGGATACGTTTCGTACAGTATCAGAGTCCTCACTGCATTGTTTAATGCCAATTCCTCCTCTTGTCTAAAGAATCACTGCCTGCCTTCCTCCCACACCTGACTACCATAGTGGAGTTGTTGTTTGGTATTGGTTGTGAAGCTTTTCTGACCATACTATCATGAGCCGATCGATGATGGTACTTCATGTTGATACGAGAACTCGGAAGGCAGGTGATGACAAGCGACAGTCCCTCCTATTCTTAATCTTTTGTACATTAACTTAATTTTTTGTTTTCCATTTCCATTCAGTGTGTTGCTGATGTGTGTTTTTTATACATACCTCTCTATCTCTCTCTCTCCTATGATTTGTGTATTTTTTTAGATGTAATTATTATTTTATTCGCCTGTAAAGTGTCACATGCCATGATCAAAAAGGTGTTCTCCATGGTTAGTTCTAGTTTTCTTCCTGTACAACATTTTTCGTTTGCATTTCTTGTGATAAGTTACAGGCATAGTTTATATTGAAGGCAATATTAGGATTGTGTTTATTTTGTTGCTCAATCCAAAACGTTCAATGTGGTGTTGTCATTAATTATTGAAATCAATAAATGTTGATTTATCAAAATTGTTTACTTGGGTCCATCACACATAAGATTAACATCTGCTATCTTTTCTGTTAATGCCAAAAAATAAACTTATTGATCCCCCCTTGGTTTCCATAAGGTTGATTCAACAAGAAAAAAAATATCTTAAAATTCCTTTTTATCAGGAAAATATCTTCAATATTTCTTTGTTTGAAAGAAAGAGGCTTTGGACGTTTTGGTTTGAGTTCTAATCAGAACGAAATAGATTTGCCAGATGTACAACCAGTTTGGTTGATATTAACTTCTATCCTGCGTGGAAGTGGTATCATTTTACTACGAAATTATAACAATGAACCTTTTTTTTATATACAAATAATGAAGTTGTTTTCTTTTGTCTAACTTTTTTTCCCAGCAAAACCAATTAGTTAAAGTGGAGTTTACCTATCATTTCTGAGAGTTCAATTTTTTTCCCATGGTATGGAATTCGTTGTGGGTGGGGGACTGACAGTAAACAGGAAGTAGACCAGCAGTATGGCTGGGGGACCATAAACAGGAAGTAGACCAGCAGTATGGCTGGGGTACTATGAACAGGAAGTAGACCAGCAGTCTGGCTGGGGGATTATAAACAGGGAGTAGACCAGCACTGGCTTGGTTCTGGGGGCCCTTGTCACTTATTAGACTCCTTGTAAAGACAGTGTTAGAAATGTGAGTCATTCCTCCACTGTCTGGCTACCATCGTTCACGATGACGCCACCCTATGATGATGATGGAATGTGAACAGAGGAACGTGAGACTCCTTTCTTTTTCCATGGTACTCGCTTTGTTAGTGAAATTCTCTTCACACGTGCGTCACCACCTGTAGCCCATTCCAGAAACACTCTAAACCCGCCACCCTCCCTACGCCACTGCAGCTCATAGAAAGTTCGGGCCAAGAGAAGGTTCTTTTTTTTCACCACAGTGAAACCTCATCGACTGGACGCCCTTAAACGCCAACAACCCTATCTAGATGTTGAAAACTTAATTGTTTAAAACATCAATAAAACAAAACCATTTTCAAAAACAAAAAAAACGCCAACAGCCCAACATGTTGGTATTGTCTTTTGATCTGACAAGACTAGTACCATGGAGTACTCGTAATGCTTCAAACCTGTCCCCTGAAATCGGCCACATTTGTCTGTTCTAACACAGGAAATCGCAATAATAAATTAATTTTTCTTACATGCTTTTGAAGGTAATAACGGTAGCCATATTGGATAGTCTCTTAGGGGACGGATTAATTATCCATGAAAGTTAAGCGTCTCCATTACTTTTTTGTCCATGGCTAGTACTGTAACAGTATATGTTTCTCCAGCTAAACAAAACTACTACCTATGTACTACAATCAAAGTCTCGCTAGAGGACAACAGACTTCTTCTTCTTCCACTCTGTCTCATCCTGCTTATGCAGGGTCGACGTTGTTCAACCTCATGGTTGAGGTTGGTTGGTTTTGGCACATTTTTTTTACGGCTGGATGTCCTTCCTAACGCCAACGATTCTATTTGATTCAACGTCCTGGATTAGGACGGGGGTTTTACCCTTCATTCTCTGGGAATCGTACCAGCTACCCACATTAACATCACCCAGCCTGGGTGGGGCTGGAAATACCCGCCTCACGTGTGTGGAGGGAACATAATTTTAAAGTCCGCTCCAACCGGGGATCGAACTCGGGACTACGGACAGTAGTCACAACCGTTAAGCCACTAGCCAGCCGTAACAAGCCAGGCTAACTTACAGTTTTCCAAGGCTTTATTTTTTTTTTTTTAAGTGGGGTTTAACGTCGCTTTCAACTGCCATGGTCATATCACGACGGGGGTTTTACCCTCCATTCGCAGGAAACTCACAAACCTGCTACTCACATTGACCTCACCCAGCCTGAGTGGGGCCGGGAAAAGCCAGCGTCACGAGAATTAGAATTTGAATGGTCACCCATCCAAGTCTTAACCTCGCTGGATGTCGCTTAACTTCGGTGTTCTGAAGGGAACCGGTGTATTCAACATGCCATCGACGCTGGCTTCCAAGGCTTTAATTTAATGGATTTTAAAGAAAAAGCCGAATGGTTGATCGCACATAGAAATACGAGGTTTGGCTATTAAGTTCGTAGACGCGAGCCGCTACGCAAAAGCTGTCCATGCTAGGAAGATATGATGAACATGTTTAGAAAGCTTCAAGTCTTGTGTTTTGATTGATAGCTGTCACATGCCTGTACTGTAATTAGTTCTGTTGTGATAGCCCGACGCGCAAGACACCTTTTTTAATATTGCCGGAATTTTGATTGATACAAACGTTGAGCAACGAGTGATTATTGAATTGTACGTAAAACTTGCTGGTAAAACTTTTTCTTTGTTAAAGACAGTGTACCAGGAGTCATGTTTGAAAAGATCAACGCTTTATAAGTGGTTTAACGGTTTCAAGGTGGTCAGGAAGATGTTGAGGACGATCCACGTCCTGGTCGCCTCAAAACCTCAAAAACTGACGAAAACATTAAAAAAATTGGTGTTATGATTCGTTCTGACCGTAGATTAACTCTAGGACTAATGGCTGATACACTTAAAATTAATAGATAATGTGTGAGACAAATTTTGCAGGAAAATTTCAACATGACAAAAGTTTGCGCAAAAATGGTGCCATGCGCCAGTCCACAGTGCCTTCTCCGTGAAGACGTTCCTGGCCAAGTACAACATCCCAGTGTTGGAACACGCTCCTTACTCACCCGACCTGGCCCCGTGCGACTTTTAATTATTCCCAAAAATCAAATCTACCCTGAAAGGTACCAGATTTGACAGCGTAAATGACGTTAAGAAAAAACCGGCAAAAGTCCTGAAAGGCCTCACACAAAATGACCTCCACCACTGTTTCGATCAATGGAAAATTTGCTTAGAACGTTGTAGGGATAGAGGAGGGGAGTACGTTGAAGGGGATAACTACTAAAGTTGGGTAAGTAAAACACACATCGTTTTATGGAAAGAGTCTACGAATTTAATAGCCAAACCTCGTATGTTGTTCAGAACGAGCTGACTACACATACGTATGCTGGAGACCATCACTATCCCCAGCTGTAGCCAAGCGGGTTATAAGATCAAACAAAATTGAGGAGATGAAGAAAAAAGAAACCAAGGATAATATATCCTAATGAGATACATTTTTATTTAATTTAAAAAGGCAAAAACTTACAAAAATATAAATTGTTATCAAAATATTCACAAAATTGTTTTAATTTTTTTTTGAGGCAGTGAACTTGATATAAAGAAGGGCCTTTCAGGCTCAGGCTTGTGTCGGCTTTGGTTGTGCAACAATTTGATAATATACCTACCTACTTATATTACAGCAGACCAATTAAACAGCCACAAACCACTCCTTGGAATGTTAGAGGGCCCTAAATAAATATTTCGGCGAAATTAATAACTTCTGTAATACCTTTGTGGCGATAAATCTCGGATGCGTACTGGGGAAACCCGATGCTAAGCAATGACATAATTTACCGATTTGAACTACTAAATTCGCCCTTAGCTTCCTTGTAAGCAAAAACCCTTAAATCTAAGACCTGACCATTCTTTTATAAGTTCTACTATGTTCTTTTTTTTTATTAGAACCAGTGCATTCAACGGGCCATCGACGCTGGCTGACTTATTTACTGACCCAGCTAGAGAACACCAGAACAATTTGGCGTAGCGGACTACAATAACATCATGTACTGGTTATTTTGTTCTACGTTCTTTTACCACAATAACGTAAGGAAATGGTTTAATTTGATCTAAATTCTCTAATAGGTACAAACATTGCAAAATTATTCTCAGTCTTAAACCGTTTTTACATAATATATTCTAAAGTTCACAATTACTTCAATTTTTGGTTGGATTGGTAGGTAATCCTAAAATACCAAATATTTAATACGTTTTATTCTATAGGAAAAATAGACAAAAATACTATATCAAAATCTATAAATAACTTAAAAAAATAAACAGAGATTCATAAGTAGACTCAATAATAACAGGGACCACAAAATTTAAATCGAACAATACACAGGTATCCAATACAATAATACATAGGACAATGAAGTCCATAATATTTAGGCTTCTGGTAAATGCATTAATAAATAACTCAATTCACAGTACAGTTAAAATACAAATAAAATGAAAAATAAATGCATCATAAATTTAATTTTTTTAAAACATAAATGCACAAAAAATTGAGCCCTTATTACCTAAATTTAAATGAGGCACATTCTAATTTTACATTAAGGCAAATGCAAAATGCCTTTAGAAAGAAAGGGATTAGGTCCATAGCTTTGACCTTTAGAGATTCGTAATAATTTAAATTTGAGATTCTGATGTGGAAAATTTGAGATTAAGGTCGCGGGTTCTACGAAAAACACCTAACCTAAAAAACGTTAGTTCCAAAGGATTCGTCAAGATAGCGCCAGTAGAGTTTAGAGCTTGACGAATCCTTTGGAACTAACGTTTTTCGTGTTTTTTAGATTAGGTGTTTTTCGTAGAACCCGACCTAAGGGAGAAGAGATAGCGTGAGATTGGTTAATTATCACAAGCACGAGGAGAAATCTGATGGCAATAACAGATCAAATATTACCTCCCATCTATTCTAATACTAGAAAAGGAAGTAGATATTGTTTTCGTATTAAAAAAAAAAAAACATTTTTTCGCTCCGAATTCAATTTTTTCATATATCTGGACGTTTCAAAACCTCCTGAGCATTTTCTTTTTAAATTAGGGTTTTGTCAACAAAAGAAAATTGATTCTAAAGGTAGGATCATACGATATGGCAGAGCGACATATAATATGGCAATCTCCTTTGTCATAGCGTGTGATCGGCCTTTGTTTACATGACCATAGAACTATTTGGGTCTATGGCGACAAGTTTTTTCTATGGTGCCATAGACGTATGGCAGGATATACAGGGTGTCCCACCAAACTTGGACACCTCAAATTATTCGGCCCCTGAAAGAGTTTTTGAAAAATAAAAAATCCTAGGGTACATGTCCTAATTATGCGGTTTCAGTCATGAAATTTTTTTTATACAGGGTGGTTCAAAAGTCAGAAATTGAGGTGTCAACTTTCGATTTTTAAATGGATCGACCTGAATTTTATTTGATAAATTTACTTTTAAATGGTTCCTGAGTACTTTTTTAAACAAAAATTTTACATACAGGGTGGTTTTTTTTCGACCAATTTTTTTTCTAAATCTCGAATAACTCAAGTTCGTTTAATTTTTTCGATTACAAGAATAGTTAGTGTTTGTGTGATGAAAACACACACTTTCAATTGGCATCAAAAAAATTTATACAGGGTGGTTCACAAGTGAAATAATGACTTGATTTTTTTTAAAACTAAGTTTTTTTAATTTTTTATTTGGGATTAATAATTCTAACCTAATTTTACACATTTTTTGTTAGTCATATCGAAAAACAAAACTAAAGTGTTGTACAGGGTGAGACATAATTTTTTTGTGACACCCTGTATATGGGCAGTCAAAGAGACGTAAAATTAAATATAAATAATAAATGTGCAAGAAAAACTTTGATTTTTAATGATATTAAAAAGTTATGGTGTTTTAACTAATATTGTCACATGGACCACCCTGTAGATATTTTCTTAAAACATCATATGGGTAGTCGAAATTGTCTAAAATTCAACGAGGAGTCCAAATCTGAAAGAAAAAAATGGATTCAAAAAGCCATTTTGAATTTTGTGTCTACACCTACCTACTTTTTATTTCTAGTTTTAAAATCATTCTGTTTGTACACCAAATTGAAAATGGCTTCAAAATTCATGTTTTTTACTTGTTTTTCCCCACGATTCGAAGTCTTCGTTGAATTTTATACAACCTCGAGTACCCACATGATAGTTTAAGAGAATATCTACAGGGTGGTCCTTGCAACAATATTAGTTAAAACACCATAACTTTTTGATATCATTAAAAATCAAAGTTTTTCTTGCACATTTAGTTTTTATATTTAATTTTACGTCTCTTTGACTGCCCATATACAGGGTGTCACAAAAAAATTATGTCTCACCCTGTACAACACTTTAGTTTTGTTTTTCGATATGACTAACAAAAAATGTGTAAAAGTAAGTTAGAATTAATAATCCCAAATAAAAAATTAAAAAAACTTAGTTTTAAAAAAAATCAAGTCATTATTTCACTTGTGAACCACCCTGTATAAATTTTTTTGATGCCAATTGAAAGTGTGTGTTTTCATCACACAAACACTTTCTATTCTTGTTATCGAAAAAATTAAACAAACTTGAGTTATTCGAGATTTAGAAAAAAAATTGGTCGAAAATAAACCACCCTGTATGTAAATTTTTTGTTTAAAAAAGTACTCAGGAACCATTTAGAAGTAAATTTATCAAATAAAATTCAGGTCGATCCATTTAAAAATCGAAAGTTGACACCTCAATTTCTGACTTTTGAACCACCTTGTATAAAAAAAATTTCATGACTGAAACCGCATAATTAGACCATGTACCCTAGGATTTTTTATTTTTCAAAAACTCTTTCAGGGGCCGAGTAATTTGAGGTGTCCAAGTTTGGTGGGACACCCTGTATGGCATTCGTGTGAGTGCTTCATCACACACATGGTCTACAATATGATATGGTGACGACTGGCAGGCTTGTCTATGGCAAGGGGGAAGACATACAATGCCATAGAGTTTTTTGCCACATTATATGGCATCGTGAGAGTGCCATATATTATACTAGCGGGCTGTCGCCCGCTTTGCGGTCCGAGGCATGGCCGTGAAAGCAAAAAATCCTTTTTCGCCAATGGCAGGTGTTGTAGTGGGAATTTCGAAAAATCTTATTGCACATCTAGACTATAAGACAAAGCTACCTACCAAATTTCAGCTTCCTAGGACTTACGGTTTGGGCTGTAGAGCGATGATCAGTCAGTCAGTGGTCAGTCAGTCAGTGACTTTGACATTTATATATTAAGATGTGCCATTCGTTTTTTTTTTTTTTTTTTCTCGCCATATAAAATATGACATCTGTGCCATATAGTGTGATCCTACCTTTATTAAACTTCTTTGAACCCGAGACCAGTTGCTTTAGTTATTGTGTGGTGAGGTGGTTCGAAAAATATTTCCATTGAAAGGTCAAGCCTCCTGGTCAGGTTCCTTTCGCCGTGGCTTTCGTCTGGGGCGGCTCAAACTGGACCAGTCGCGTGAGCATGGAGGTGAAGCAAGGGATCTGCTTCTTGGCGTGCATCTCGCTGCTGTCGGGGACGTTGGATTCGAAGTCGAAAGCCACCGCGCGGACCACAGAGATGATTTCAGTTTTTCATATATCTGCACGTTTCAAAACCTCCCGAGCATTTTCTTTTTAAATTACGGTTTTGTCAACAAAAGAAAATTGATTCTAACTAAACTTCTTTGAACCCGAGACCATCCAGGTGTCAAAGTTGCTTTCGTTATTGTGTGAGGTGGTTCGAAATATTTCCATAAAAAAAAACATTTCTTTTGCTCCGATTTCAATTTTTTCATATATCTGGATGTTTCAAAACCTCCTGAGCATTTTCTTTTTATTAAATTAGGGTTTTGTCAACAAAAGAAAATTGAAACTAATCATCTTTGAACCCGAGACCATCCTAGTGTCAAAATTGCTTTCGTTATTGTGTGAGGTGGTTCGAAATATTTCCATTGAAAGGTCCCTTTCGACGTGGTTTTTGTCTGGGGTGGATTGATTCTAACTAAACTTCGTTGAACCCGAGACAGACCATCCGGGGGGTGTCAAAGTTGCTTTCATTATTGTGTGAGGTGGTTCGAAAAATATTTCCATTGAAAGGTCTGGCCTCCTGGTCAGGTGGTCAGGTCCCTTTGGACGTGGCTTTCGTCTGGGGCGGCTCAAACTGGACCAGTCGCGTGAGCATGGAGGTGAAGCAAGGGATCTGCTTCTTGGCGTGCATCTCGCTGCTGTCGGGGACGTTGGATTCGAAGTCGAAAGCCACCGCCCGCACCACAGAGGTGAGGATGGTGAGCAGGTCCTGGGTGTAGCAGGCGGCGTTCAGCTCCTTGCAGAGGGCTTGCATGAACCAGGAGCCCTTCTGAGTGTTGCGCCACGAGTAGAAACCTAGGACATAATGCAGAAGAGTTACATCACTGAACAAAAATTCAAAGGAATGACCTTTTTTAAATTATAGTGTTAAGAATTCATTTTATACCAAAAACATATTAATACCAGAAAGTAAGTTACTCTTTAACAAAATTATTTCAGGTGAACCCCACTTCTGGTAACTTGTTCTTGGGTACGGGAAAGATGCACGGCTAATTGTAGTATTCACAATATTTGTTTGTACCGAAGTTTTTAAGTAGCTCATTGAAATAAGTAGTGTGTTTGGTTCAGGAAAAAGGTAATAGGACTGAACATGGGTTTCATTTAAAAAAAAAAAATAAAGAGCTAGTTATTTGTGTTATTATGTCACAATTTTTAGTGGGTAGCATCGACATTACGAGAACTAATGCTATTGCATCACATTAAATATTTATATTTTATTTGTTAAATAATACTAAAAAATTTAAATACAGTTTAAAAAAAATTCAAAGGGGCATTCTTAAGCCAACGACTGTAATTGGCAGTCCAGTGTGGAAATGCCTCGAGCCTGGTAGGTACCATGTGTCGGGAGAAGAACGATGAAATGTTTGTTGTATGAAGATACAGTTAAATAAATACACAGTGTTATCATCATCTGTCTCCAACCAACCATCATATTCCAATATCAATCTCGTAATGTCGCTACTAGCCCACTCTGCAACTATTCAATGTAATCCGACCCCGTAAACTTATTCGAAAAGTAAAGGAGGCTCTTAGTAATGCTGCGCTACCCACACCAATATTGTAGAGAGGAAAAATCACACTTTACGAGTTTTAGGCCGAAATTAATAGACGTTTTTGTAATACCTCTGTGAAACTAGTTACGGATTGCGTACTGTGTAGGTTATAAAGATAGGGAAAACCGACGCTTAGCAATGACTTAAGTGATAGAATTTGTCTATTAATTCCGCCCTTAGTTCTTCACCCCAAAAAAAAAAAAAAAAGTTATCATATCTGTGTTAATCACTTTCGTGATATCACAATTACTCAAATTCGCTTTACTCAATCTACGCTGAAACCGGGACTTGAACCACCGACCTCCAGGTTACAAGTCCGCTGCCTTATCGATCAAGCTACTGAGGTCGGTTCTTCACCCCAAAGAAATCATACTATACTTTATAAAAAACGGACCTCAGTAGCTGGATCGATAAGGCGGCGGACTCGTAACCTGGAGGTTGGTGGTTCGGGTATCAGAGTAATACATTTTTTTTAGGTACATACTATATTTTTACAAATAAAATATTTCCTCGAATTTTATACCACTTGGAATGGTACCCAAGATACACGCGAATAATTTATCAATGATGTAATCATTCTTTAAAGAGATAAATAATGATTTCAATTTCACGAAATGAATAAACCTACATTTAGGCTTTTGTATCAGGTCATTTTTTTTCAATAATTTATTATGTACTGATACATAATATGTATGTATGTACATTTTGTACATACATATATGGTTTTCCTTGTCGTCGTGCTTTCTCTGGTCCCTATTCACAAATAGAGCTACTCATTTTTCCTCACGAGTTATCGAAACGTGCGTGCAAGCCACTTTTTTTATTCTAAAACCTTCGAATTTTTTTTAAAAGATTATTATTTGAACTACGTAGTTCCGAGGCTTTTGTAAACAAGTTTGTAGTTTTTTTTCTGTTGGAAACATAATAAGCCACAAATATGTTAGTGACGGTTAGTGTACCAAAATTTACAACTTTTATGAAACCTTTTTGTGATAAAAAAAGAGGGTCCTAGATGGATGCAAGTGACTCAGATCAAGTCAGAGAGAAAGGGGGAAAAAGGTCCTAAACATTTCTTTCTTTCAAAAAAAAAAACTTATGCATAAAAAAAGAGAGAATGGAAGTTCAACATCATAATTACGATTGAAATTAAAACACTAGAAAAGTTATAATCAACTTATTTCAAATTACATTGAAAAAAAAAACTTTTGCGTTATATAAAAAAAAAGTAGATCGCTCTACTTTTTACTTTCTATTACTTAAAAGGTATAGAAAGTATTGTAATTTTATACTACAACTAGCGGGTTACACCCATTATTCCAGCAGTAAACCCAAGACATTTTATTATGTGGAAAAAATCCCAAATGAGAGGACAACTTGTCATGTCCCGGCTGGGTTTCGAACCCACGACATCTGGATTCACAGAGTGCCGCCTTTACCACTGAGCTACCGAGCCCGAGTATAATTATTATTAAATATCAATTTTTAAGGAACAATACAGTTACATATACTTCTTGATTCTCATAAAGTTCAAAAACGTGAACGAAAACTGTAAAATCTTCAAGAAATGCTCTTTGCCAAGTTTCACTAATCCTCGACAAAGCTTCAGACGGTTTGGTCGTTGTGCTCTGCGCAGAAGCAGTGTGACGTTTCTTCTCGTCTCTCTGTCAACTGCCAGCCACGCACTGTTGCCAACACATCTGCAGATCTTGATGTTGCAATCATCCAGCAATCACGCCCTTCTTACATTTATTGTAATTTATTACTTTGATGTCAAATAAAAAGTATAATTATTATTAAATATCAATTTTTAAGGAACAATACAGTTACATATACTTTTTGATTCTCATGAAATTCAAAAACGTGAACGAAAACTGTAAAATCTTCAAGAAATGCTCTTTGCCAAGTTTCACTAATCCTCGACAAAGCTTCAGACGATTTGGACGTTGTGCTCTGCGCAGAAGCAGTGTGACGTTTCTTCTTGTCTCCCTGTCCACTGCCAGCCACGCACTGTTGCCAACACATCTGCAGATCTTGATGTTGCAATCATCGAGCAGCTCCGAGCAGTGACACCAGTAGTAGTTGATCATGATGCGCGTCACCAATAGGACGGCGAAACTGTACCAGGCGGGCTGAGACAGGAATCTCTCGCGACTGAGATTGACGAGCTGATAGAGACAGAGGGCAGTGCCAAAAATGTTGTGCAAAGTCTGATTTAACATGTTCATGTAAAAGTAGCGCGTGAACTGGAAGTGAAAACATTGGTTGAATAAGTTTCAGGACAAATCGAGGCGTCAAACGTTTAGTTAACTTTGAGCTTTATACAGCCACAAGCGAGACCAGTGTCTCACCAGAGGACTATAAACAGAGAACGGACTAGCCAACCTTAACAAGCCAGGCTGTGTTGCTGTTTCTCAATACATATAAAAAAACTGCAGTTAAAAACTTACAAAATGAGGAACTCAGAAAACGGGTTTTGATAAAAAGAAATCGTTTAGTACCAAGATAACTTGGCCGCAAACAAGATATCACTGCATTCATTGGCTAAATCTTTTTGGATAGGAGTTCTAGAACTTGGCCCTTTTCTTAACGGTAGTTTTTTGTGGGATATCATTACTTTTTTTAGATGGTTCGTTTCACAAACATGCAGAGCTCAGTACATGCAGTTTTATTATTTTTTATTAAAAAATTCAAGATTCTTCACTTTAATATACTCCCTAAAACGACAAAGATTAACAGCATAATAAGTATGAAAGTTCCGGGTTTCAGATTTTTTCCTTATTTCAGATATGAGGGTGTGAAAAATCGGGTGAATCAGTTCGTGTAAAGATACACTGCCCGGAACTTGGCCCGGCGCACTGCCGTGCGCTCAGATGGTAAAATGTCGATTGATCACTCTGCAGACACTTTGAAAGCGACAAAGGCTGCAGTATGCAAACTTGCTATTTGAAAACATTAAATATATTATAAAAGCAACTGTTTTACTGACCTCTTCCTGTAAGAACAGAAGTTTCTGGTGAAACCTTAGGATTTGTTTCAAGTAGTTCTGTTCATAGTACGTTTCATGTCTCCATTTCTTTTGAGTGTAGTTCTGTCGACTTGGACCATCACGTTGTGAGCCAAAGTCCGCTTTATTTAGGCCATGTTTCATTTTCTTGTTCCTGGTTATTTTTTTCAAACGGAAAACAAACGAATTCTGTTCAATATCTACATAGAGGACTTCTTTTCCTTCAAAATCGTACATTGGTACACCTACTTTTTCAAGGTGCTTGCATAGTATAGAATATTGGCCAAGAAAGTCATAAATAACAAACGGTATCATATTGATATTGATTAATGCAATGACGATGAACACAAAATCCGTGTACATTACATAGATTTGGAATATTTTGTTCGACATCAAATCCTTTTTTTCTATAAATGGAAATTGGAACTTGAGATTTTGACCGCTGACCAGTTTGTCGATCCCATCCAAGATAAAAATGCCAAGAAGCATAAACATGAACACCTTAACAATGATTCGAACTTTCCGGTCAAATTTGAGAAGAACCTCTGGATAAGCGTGGCTAGATGTGTTTTCCATCAAGTCCTTCAGGTTTTTCAACTGTTGAAACCTTAGGCGAAAGTAAAGGGTTTGCAAGTAGAAGCTGCATATGGTGATGTCTTCATGCAGACACTGGGAGACTTCTGAGTCCAACCCTGTTACAAGCCACAAGCTAATGGTATTGAACAAATGACCAAACACATAAATAACAAGAAGGAGCGTCTGCAACCAACAGTAAACTTCTTGCAGATCGTTTTGCCACTTATGTTTCTTGAGATTAAAATTCACCAAGCCTCCTTTTTCAAGCAGGACGGTGAGAACGGATATGGATGCAGGTTTCTTCAAATTTGAATACATTTATACTGACCCAATTATTTACCAACGAGAACCAAAAAGAATTACATCTATGGATAAAATATTCTTCGTGCAGCCAAGAAAAAATCAAAGATGTATCAATATATTTGGGCAAGGAACTGAGTTCATCCTACACTCTCAAAAATATTTGAAGAGCAATGTCTTAAAATTCAAAGGAATAGATACTTTATTAACAAGTGCTCTTCATGTATGAATATGTGAGTAAATACCAGAGGTACGGGTGTTTTGTTAATGATGATATTTAGCTGGCGAAAGCTGTTATGTCTTGAAGAAGTCAGTCGCGGTGCTACGAGGGAAATGGTGAAATTTTCCAGTACATTCGTTTTTTTACTGATTAAAATAGAGGGATTAGCTGTTTATGACATGATTATTCGGAACTATTAAAATGGCGGGTAGCATAAATAAGTACACTTTAGTGTGCTCCGCTGATATTTAAGAAAATCCGAAAACTATATCAAAAAAGTGCAAGAAATGGGGCTTTCGACTTGCTGCTACAGAAGTGAGAAAGTCAGAAAACCCCTTTTCAACAATGAAATACTAATTTGAGGAGAACTGGTTAGAAATTTTTGGAGATACAACTGGAATAAATCGGAATATAGCGATATTGGAAGGTTGATAAGTTTTCATCGCTAAATATGTACGATGTAAACTATTAACAAGGAAGTGACATGTCCACAATTGGCAGTGTTTTTTTTCTATATATATAAAAAAACAGTGTACATGCTGACGGGTTAGTGGGTCCTACAAACCCCCATCGCGCGCCTCCACTTTTAATAGAAAATGTGTAATTGATAACATTTTTATAAAAATGCTTTTGTGGCACGTCACCTTCTATTGACTGAAAGTTAAGTGTCTTTAAATCTAATGACAATAATTCATGAGTATAAAAATTCAGTTTCTACAGGAAGGCGTAGGTACTTACGTATCTAATGTACATATATCCATCACATACTACCATCTTCTTTACATTACCTAGCATTGAACTCTTCATTGCTCTCTCCAAACTTTTCGTTGGGATGCAGATTTGAAAATCTAATTTTAAAGATTTTAAACTGTAATTTGGATTTTACCTTTTTAATGTCGTCCTGGTTAACAATTCTGGACGTAAACACTTTTTTTGGGTTAATGTCACTTTCAACTACATGGTCATATGTCATATTCTCTCAAATCACAATAAACACATTTAGGGTGGAATTAATAGACGTTAGTAATAAATCTATGCAGCTAAGTCTAGATTTTAAAACTAAAGCTAAGTCATGACACTCATGACTGCGAACTCGATTTTGTCTAATAATTTCGCCCTTGAGTCATGACATTGAAAAATCCTGGAGGCAAACACTTATCTGAATGACTAAATCTGTCCGTCTGTCCCGGTAGCTCAGTGGTAAAGGCGGCACTCTGTGAATCCAGAAGCTGCGGGTTCGAAACCCAGCCGGGACATGACAAGTTATCCTCCCACTTGGGATTTTTACCACATGATAATATGTCTTGGGCTTACTGCTGGAATAATAGGACTTGATAGTCCTAATCGGGCAATTTAAATAAGGCGATATTATTATTATTAATCCTCCTAAGTCGACACAACAGAGTTCAATATGTCCACAGTAAATTTCGTAATATTCTTACGAAAATAATATGGAAAAGAGTCTTGCTGCAAGACCATTAGAGAGAGAGAGAGAGAGAGAGAGAGCAGGATATTTTATAGAATCTAGAGGGAGTTTACCAAAATTATGTCACTTTGAATGTCAGAAGAGGAAAAAAATGTCCTTTAAATATGCTCGGTTAAAAGAATAAGATAATTTAAATAATAAATGTAAGAGACATTTTAGAATTCATATTATATCATTATTATTATCAAACACTTTATTAGATATAAAAGGCATAAGTACAGTACAAATAATAATTATAACCATGAAAAAATGGAAACAATATACAGGAAAAAGAATAGAAAAAAATATGTCCTAACTAAAGGGCGGGGTTATTGTCTATGGCAATCTCTTCCACCCAACCCTTACTGTAGGTACTTATTATTGTATGTTCAAATTATCTATACAACTTTTAGGTTTGTGGTAATAGTCCATTCAACGAATGAGTTGTAGAGTGCGTGAAAGGGAGGTACTTAAAACTCCATCTTCAGTTTTACAAAAAACCAAGAAAAGTGACATTTTTGTTGAAAATCGTTACTTTTCTTGGAGCCTATATTTCGAAAAAGGTTAAGTTATGAATTTCTAAAGTTTAACATAAATCAAAATTTAAGAAAATTACATTTTTGTTTTCATTTTATTTAAAGTCATTCTTTGATTGGACTATAAAATATAGTAACAATGTTATTCATTTTAATCTCTCTCTATGAAATTATTCACACCATTGAAATCATTTTATACCATTACGAAATGATTCGTTTGCGTGTGTGTGTGTGTGTATGTAGGTTTAAAACGCCATAACTCGAGAACCGCAGGTCGGATTGAGCTGAAATTTCGTATGGTTACCAATGACAGGCTCATTGGCGTTATGGCGGAAAAAAACGCCCATTTTCCAATAGTTGAGCTTTTTTCAAATACTAGCATATCCAAGCATATTTCTCAAAGTTTAATTCCGATCGAGCTAAAAATTGGTATGGTTCATGATGAAATTAAGATTTTCAAAATGTCCACTTTTTAAAAGTTGAGCTTTTTCACACTCAAATTTGGCCGTCCCAATAAAATTCAGGAATGAGAATTCCTAGAACTGATCCTTTCTGCATTTTTAACCTTCCATAAATATTTTTTTTCGGAACACAATCACTCACCAGGTATAGTAGAGTAAGCAATGAGGAACAGAATCACTCACCAGGTATAGTAGAGTAAGCAATGAGGAACAGAAGCACTCACCAGGTATAGTAGAGTAAGCAATGAGGAACAGAAGCACTCACCAGGTATAGTAGAGTAAGCAATGAGGAACAGAATCACTCACCAGGTATAGTAGAGTAAGCAATGAGGAACAGAATCACTCACCAGGTATAGTAGAGTAAGCAATGAGGAACAGAAGCACTCACCAGGTATAGTAGAGTAAGCAATGAGGAACAGAAGCACTCACCAGGTATAGTAGAGTAAGCAATGAGGAACACAATCACTCACCAGGTATAGTAGAGTAAGCAATGAGGAACAGAAGCACTCACCAGGTAGAGTAGAGTAAGCAATGAGGAACAGAATCACTCACCAGGTATAGTAGAGTAAGCAATGAGGAACAGAAGCACTCACCAGGTATAGTAGAGTAAGCAATGAGGAACAGAATCACTCACCAGGTATAGTAGAGTAAGCAATGAGGAACAGAATCACTCACCAGGTATAGTAGAGTAAGCAATAAGGAACAGAAGCACTCACCAGGTATAGTAGAGTAAGCAATAAGGAACAGAAGCACTCACCAGGTATAGTAGAGTAAGCAATGAGGAACAGAATCACTCACCAGGTATAGTAGAGTAAGCAATGAGGAACAGAATCACTCACCAGGTATAGTAGAGTAAGCAATGAGGAACAGAAGCACTCACCAGGTATAGTAGAGTAAGCAATGAGGAACAGAATCACTCACCAGGTATAGTAGAGTAAGCAATGAGGAACAGAATCACTCACCAGGTATAGTAGAGTAAGCAATGAGGAACAGAACCACTCACCAGGTATAGTAGAGTAAGCAATGAGGAACAGAATCACTCACCAGGTATAGTAGAGTAAGCAATGAGGAACAGAATCACTCACCAGGTATAGTAGAGTAAGCAATGAAGAACAGAATCACTCACCAGGTATAGTAGAGTAAGCAATGAGGAACAGAATCACTCACCAGGTATAGTAGAGTAAGCAATGAGGAACAGAACCACTCACCAGGTATAGTGGAGTAAGCAATGAGGAACAGAATCACTCACCAGGTAGAGTAAGCAATGAGGAACAGAATCACTCACCAGGTATAGTAGAGTAAGCAATGAAGAACAGAATCACTCACCAGGTATAGTAGAGTAAGCAATGAGGAACAGAATCACTCACCAGGTATAGTAGAGTAAGCAATGAGGAACAGAACCACTCACCAGGTATAGTAGAGTAAGCAATGAGGAAGTCAGCGTGGAGAGGTATCCTGTAGGTGCTGGATGAGGGACCATCCACTTGCGTCCGGAGAGTTACTCCTCCATCCAGACCATCTCCTTGGCAGGCCTGAAATGAGTAAAAGGAAATGTTTAAATGGAAATATACATGTACATTGTACATCTAGGTTTGATGGCAGAGATTGCCTCAGGCAATAATCACGCCCTTTGTCAATATTATTCTTGTCAATAGAGAGCTATTATTATTATTATATCTAGTACAACTTCTCATTTTTCTGTTTATATTGATAAACAATCACAGCGGGATATGAGAAGGGAAAAACAAATTTTCTATCTTTAAAAAAAAATGCATCGGTTCTCGTAGGATCCGCAAGAGGTCCGTTAATCCGCGAGGTGAAGACTTTGTGTTTTCCCCCATTAGCGAGACTAGTGTGAATGTGTGTGCTCATCCAAGAAATTCCGGCCTTACCCAGGCTGGGTGAGGTTAATGTGGGTAGCTGGTACGATTCCCAGCGAATGGAGCGTAAAACCCCCGTCCTGTCTACCTCTAGTCAGGACGTTAAAACCAAAGAGAGTAGACATCTTCTCACCACCGTGACTTCGGTGGCAATACCTATCTCACGGACACGGAATTATTATACTATCCAAGAAACTTCTAGAGGTCACCATTAAATGTCCGCTTTAGAGCTATGAAAATGATCTTTGGTCAGATATTTTCTAACGGTCAGATAACGGTCGTTTCGCGGGAGAACGCCCCCCAAAAACAACAGTGCTTGCTTAAATAACGGTAAATATAATTTGTTTCATTAGTTCTCGAGATATTTGAATGTATTGTTTAGATTTAGAATGAGACACCCTGTATATTGTACAATGTACATGTATATATAATATAATTTGTTTCATTAGTTCTCGAGATATTTGAATGTATCGTTTAGAATGGGACACCCTGCATATTGTACATATATTTTTGTAAATATAACCCAAGCACCTACCTGTATAAAGAACAGTTTCGGTTTGCCAGCAAGCGTGAGGCATTTGTCCGCCGTGAATCTGGACCATAGGTTGTCAGGCTTGTAGGCAGTGTCCTTGGCGTGCAGAATGCCATTCTCACCGTGCGACAGAACTGCCATCACGAAGCAGTCTGCATTCGAGAAATCTTGAGAGGCGGCTGAGAGAAATGAAATGGGTGAATCTCTTTATTTATTTTAATTTTACATACATATGTAAAACAAGTCTGGCTGAGAGACTATAAACAAGTCTGGCCGGGGGACTATAAACAGGGAGTAGACCAGCATTGGCTTGGTTCTGGGGGCCCTTATTAGCCTCCTTGTAAAGACAGTGGTAGAAGTGCTGAGTCATTCCTTCACTGTCTGGCTTCCATCGTTCACGATGACGTCATCCTATGATGATGTCATTATGTTGTTATACAGAGAAAAAAATAAAAAAAGTGCTATTATACCACAACTAGTCGCTGTGCAGCTAGGCCTACGGCGCGGTGCGTCCATCGAGGCATGGCCGTGCTGGTGAAATAAAAATATTAGGTAGCTTTGTATTCGTAGTAAATAATATAATTGCTTTTTTCACTTCTGAACAATGTCCATCCAAAAATATCAATAACCAAATATGTATGATTATGTAATCTTTTCTATGATACTACACAAAAGGTTGAACTAAAGATAATCAAAACATTTTTTTACAATTTTTTCATTGTTCTAATTTTTGAAGGATAACAACAATTTATTAAAAAAGTTCAAAGAATTTTTTTTGTTTCAATAGAGACCCTTGGTTAAATAGCACGCGCGGACGAAAAAAAAAAATATTCGTGGCAGGATCAGAAAGATTTAGTAGAAAGATGACTCATTTCAGAGGTCTATTGGAAGGTCAGATTTGAATGTGAAAAAGCTTAACTTTAATAAATGGACATTTTCATATTGTGATATTGCCGTCTAATTTTCAACATTTTAGGATACTACCAATAACCAAATACCTGTATTTTATTTTTGAGTTTTGTATTTAAGGTGCATGATTCACAGCGACGATAAAACTATAGATTTATGACGGGGAATGGCACGAATGACAGACTAAGTCGTTAAAGTGCAATAAAAAAAGAAGAAGAAGAAAGAGAAAACCAAACATGGAAAAAATTCCTGCCCCGCTGGGAATCGAACCCAGGTCACCATGCGTACAATGCCTAGCGCGCTAACTCACTCTGCCACGGTGACTACTGATATGACCAAATGACCATGCAGTTGAAAGCGATGTTAAATTTTTGTTTAAAAAAACGCTTGCATACGAGTCTGCAACCATTGGGACATTTTCATCTTTACTATTCAAGGTCCAAAACCCAACTGACCAAATTTCGTATTGTGCGCATGACACATACCTTCTCTCTTCTCTCCCTCTACAATTCAATACTTCGCCATTGTGCGCATGACACACACTTTCCCTCTTCTCTCCCTTTACAATTCAATATTTCGTTACATAATATCGTTACATAATTTCGTTACATAATTTCGTCACATAATTTTGGTTATGTGCCAGAGCAAAGACATGAAAATGTCAAAAACGCAAAAGGCACGCACGTCGTGACAGTGCAATAAAAAAAAAAGAAGAAGAAAGAGAAAACAAAACACGGAAAAACGCAAAAGGCACGCACGTTGTTACAGTGCAATAAAAAAAAAGAAGATGAAAGAGAAAACCAAACATGAAAAAACGCAAAGCGCACGCACCATCGTCCACAGCCGCCACAATCTCCTTGAACTCGGCGTCGTGGAACGGCTTCACCGCAAACCCGAGCCGGAGCAGCGTGGAGTAGAGGTTCTCAAAGTCGGCGCCGGTCCCCGCCCTGGCCCTCAGGTGGGGCGAGTCAAAGTTCTCGTGGTTGAAAATGAGGGCCAGGCCGCGATGGGCGTGGTTCATGCGGTAGAAGGCCGCGTCCCGCTCGACAGTGGAAATCGCGACCGGCCCTTTGATACGAGTCCGGCCGAAACTGAAAGACGAAAGAATAGAATAGAATAGAATAAGTATAAGTAGTGCTTTATTTAGACTGTCAGCGCAAGACAGGTAGTCCCATTATGCCAACAGTTTTGAAATTACCTTGTTTTTTTTTTTTTAAAGCTTTATTAGGTAGAACAAAAAATATAGTAAACACAATGAAATATAAAGAAAAACAAAAAGATTAAACAAATATACAAGAAGGAAAAAAAGAGAGAAATGTCCTACCTAAAGGGCGGGGTTATTGCCTGTGGCAATCTCTTCCACCCAACCCTTGTTTATACTGTCGAGGTGAGACTGAAAAGCCCCTTTATTCCAGCAGTCTGGATGTTCATAGTATAACAATATGTTCGAGGTTTACCCACACCACTGTTGTGTTACATTGTGGTCCTTGTCTATCTGGGAGACGTTAAACAGGGAGAAGTCCAGTGGTTCGCTAGAGCTAGAGGACTATAAACAGAATTGAATTGAATAAAATAGTTCTTTTTATTTGTACAGTAATAATATTTCTTAATATTATCTCCTAAGCTTATGCAAACTTCAACATTGTGGTCCTTGTCTAGCTGGGGGAGGTTAAACAGGGAGAAGTCCAGTGGTTCGCTAGAGGACTATAAACAGAATTGAATTGAATAAAATAGTTCTTTTTATTTGTACAATAATAATATTTCTTAATATTATCTCCTAAGCTTATGCAAACTTCAAACTTCTGAGAACTGACTGTTAACAGAGCGCTAACCACTTGGCCATGGTGACTACTGAAAGATACAATAAAAATAATGTCCTACCTAGAGGGCGAAGTTATCCCCTGCGGCTACGGCATTCTCTTCCATCAAACCATTTTACTAACCCAAAATAAAACCTTTGTTGCGTTTTTATTTGTTTCAAGAAAGTAACATTCTGCAAAGTTAGTATACAGGGTGTATGAAAAGGTTATGTAAAAAAAGAAACCACGTATGGTAGAGCTAAAATAAAAGCCACTTTGCTTATTAACTCCTATACGGAAATGGACCCTAAGGTCCCAACACAAGTTGGCACTTAATAATTGAAAATTAATTATTAAAAATCGAATTATTTTGCGATTGACTTCATTTTTTGCATGACGTCTCCGATTGTTATCATGCTTCTTTGGTGAGTATTTGGCACTTTTTCCGCGATCAGGTGGGGAGTTATGGGGCGGTCATGTGGTGGCCCTAGCAACCTTAGGGTCCATTTCCGTATAGAAGTTTATTAAGCAAAGTGGCCTTTATTTGAGCTCTATTATAAGTGGTTTTTTTGTACATGACCTTTTGATACACTCTGTATAATGAACTATCAAGCAAAAGCCTCCTCTTCACTATTTTACTTCTCATAAATTTCTAATACATATTAGAAATCGGAAGTAGGTATTGTGTTCGTTTTTGTAAAAAAATTAACATTTTTTTGTGGGTAGCATGAGATGAGGCTCATCTTTTTTACTCAACATTAACAATCTAATATTAGTTTCTTTGAATCTGATAATACCCTCACTGCTTGATAACAATCTTCTAATCTTCGTCTTATCTTGCTCAAGCAGGGTCGACGTTGTTCAACCTCATGGTTGAGGTTAATTGGTTTTGGCACATTTTTTTTTTTTTGGCTGGATGCCCTTCCTAACGCCAACGATTTCATTTGATTTAACGTTCTGGATTAGGACGGGGGTTTTACCCTCCATTCGCTGGGAATTGTACCAGCTACCCACATTAACCTTCCACCCAGCCTGGGTAGGGCCAGAAATGCTTGATAACAATATATTATATAATAATATTGCCCACTCACAAGATATGAGTGAATCCCATATTATCAAAAGGAATAAGCAAAAAAATATGACCAATTCAGCTTAAAAAACAGTTACTTTTCGTAAATTTTATTAATAATTATATCTTGCAATTTGATTCACAGATCATATCAAAGCCACTAAATTTTTGACAGGATTCAAATTTTCTATGCCACCAAGAAGCAAAACCAAGTTGTATAAAGCAATTCAGGTAGAATACTTACCAAAGTTAGAGCAGGAAGGTATTATATGCTTAAAGAGGAACTGTACTTAACTATTAGTAAGAAAAATCAAGGGGTAAAATATAAAATCTCAAAATTGTAAGTTTATTTATGTATAAATGATATTATACATAAATTATATCCTTAAACCATGCAACATCAGGGATTGTCCCCATTATGTACAAAAAATATAAAACAGGTTTAAGGGGGTTCAGAAATAACTGATATGAAAAACTTGCAGCTTGAAAAAGTGTCAAAATCATTCTAGACTGAATTTGATACCAAAATGTTCAAGCCAATGTTTAGAATTCTTTTATTTAAATATGTCCAATGTTGTTAAATTAGAGCACAATACATAAACTGTATATTTAATTAAATTCATCATAGACAATACAATTACTGACAGAGTATCAATAACATTGAAAAATTAGGATGAAGAAGAGCTTTGAAAATCCATTACTTGATTTTTTTCTAATCTCTTAGTATTAAGGTGATATTAATAAAGAAAATATAAGTAACCAGTTCAATGTTACCATTTTGGGTATTTTAAGGTATGGAAAAGATTGTATGGAAAAGGAGTAGGCAGAGATTAAAGATATCCTTTAATTATTAGATCTTCTAACACTAGTTTTACAAAAGAGGAAATAATAAAGAATGTACAAGAAAATCATATATCAAATGTACAAAAATATTGTGATTTTAATTGAATATGGTAGGGCCAGAAGATACAAAGAGAAGGAAGTTGTCTACATTGTTCCACATTAATTTCAATTCCATGCAATCAAGAACTTTGATCAATATTAAGTGCAATAGCCATGCTCAATATTGAAGTAGTCATTTTTATAATCAGTAATACAAAAATCGAACATTTCTTTAGATGAACCAGTGACTGCATTAGTTATTGCTAGTTAATACTCTAAGCTCTAAAAAAAAACCTTTACTTAGTATTGAGCAGATAAGCAGTATTTTAACAAGGTTCATAAATTTGGAACACAGATGTATATTTTAAAGCAGAAAATTTCCAATCTAACAGATATTTGAGAAGAAATGCAGCCAAGTTAATCCTGGTTTTAGTTTACATGTGCAGAAAAAATAATAGATAATAATCTTTGCTCACCAACTTAAATTCTTCAGAAAACAGGAAGATTCATTGGAACTGTAATTGAAATGGTGGATTTACATTGATTAATTATTAGTTTTAAAAAGATAAATCCATTATATATACATTACTTTTCCAAGTAAATATTGTATGGAGACAACTTCCTTTATTTTTGCTCATTCACTTAGATCACGGCTGGTCTGATTATTGTCATCTTCTACCTTATAAAATGACTAGACCCACATTGCGTCCAGTTGGAACAGCAAGTAGTTACATATTTTTACCACCACAATTTTTTTTTACACATATTATATTTAATAAAAGTTGATTATTATTATTATTAAAACCCCAAATTTCACTTAAATCAATGAGCAAGGGCCTCCTTCTGAAGGGTGTTTTTTTTATTTATAAAGTTGATTAATAGCTAACAAAGAATTCATTAATCCATCAAGTTTCTTTGGCCACAAGATTCATTGTTACCACTTCACCAAAATACCACCAATTAATAAAACTTAAACTGAATTTAAGAATAGATCATTACTTGTAGGTCAAATTATTTAGTCTAAGTCAAAGATACATTTTAAACACACATCCTTAGATTAAAACTATGTACAGTTTAATTTCTCTGCTTTAGGTCACAATTGTTTTAAAATGAAATTTTTGTTATAATTATTTTACATTCAGGTTGCCCTTTACACAATATCTTAAAATATCATACCATTAACATGGATATACTCACTTGAATCCTATGACATCACCTTCATCTTTGGCAATGTTGCCATTTGCATGTTCACCACCATCTACTTTGCAGTCTCCGTTACTTGCTGTATTGGCAGTGCACCCCTCACTTGACGCCATTCCCTATGAGAAAAGAGAAGTTTTTTTCAGAGTTTTTTCAACATGAATTTCAAAATTGCAATTTTCATTTCAGTAATGAACTTGTATGTCAAAAAATTAATGGATAAGACCTTTAGTTTGACTTCCTCAGCTAGGCCAATTGCAAACCTATTTTTGAGACTGCCAAAACATTCAAGACTCAAAGAGATTAATTTTTTTCTTCATTAGATTAAGACTGTATTCCTTGATAAGCCTTGGTACCAAAATGAAGGGTAAAACCCCCATCCTCAATAACTCAAATCACAACATTAAAACCAAATAGAATCAATGTGGTCACAATAGATCTTATTAAGTTCTGAAACCCTAAAATCAAATCAATAAATAACAATACTCAAAACTTTCAGGTTTCAAGGAACAAGACCAATTTTCAAAGATAATGCAGGCAAAATAATAAATATAATAATGAACTCACAAAAATATCCTTCAGCCAATCCAAAAAGGAACTGAGTTTTGCCCCAATTTTGAAGCCTGGAGATGATTTTTGAAGAACTGCCTTCAGCAACTTTCCTACAGTCACAATTAATGGAATCAGGGCTTTCTATTTTCTCACAGTGGAAATGGACCTATAATATAATAATATGAGACCTCACAAAGACGGCCACTTTGCTAACACAGCAGTTTTTTTTTGAGAAGTGTTTTTAATGAATCACACAATTGTAGGAATCTCATTAACAATGTGATTTTAAATACAGTTAGTTATAACTCGTGTAAAACACCAGAATGTAACTTAAATTCACAATAACTTCTTGTAATTTTACATCGCTTTAATTAAAAGAAATATAATAATTATTTAAAATTTGAGCAAATTTCTGGTTTGTGTATTTATATTTTGTTCATTTTGTGTTTTTGTTGGGCTACGAACCAAATTCGATTATCGAGTTCGTGTTCGATTTCAATTTTCGATTCGAAAACAGAAAAATAAATTCCTCTAAATTATTTTTTTAAATTTAATTTGAAAAATTATAAGCATTAATTGTTAACAGCCTCTACTGTTTTACTCAAGAATTAATTGAGAATTTCCTTTCTTTTTGTTTGTGCACTTCAATTTAAGTTTTAACTTCCATGTTCCACAAGTCCTGTTATAACCTAAAATTATTATATCTATTTCTTTTGTAAGTTAGCCTGGAGATCAATGACTATTTACCTATTAGGTACAATAATCACAGTCACTGATAAGTGGCAATAGTAACTAAAATTCAAATTGAAAAATTCAGAACTTCTGTCCCCAAGTTGAAGCATTAAAGCTCCACTATGTTAGATGATGATGATGACTTTGATGTTGAAGATGTGGATTTCTCCTGTTTCAACGATCAAAATGTGAGCAACATTGTGTCCGGCAAACATTCATTTTGTCTCACAAGTCCTCAGAGTAAGAGTGCCAAGAAACATGCCTTGGACTTTGTGCATTCTTTAGTTGATGAAATACCATCTGACACAACCAGTGAGCTACCACTGCACCAAGGACTCTGTAATGTTCAAACTCTGAGTAAAAACAATAACCATTCCCCAAGAAACATGCAAGTTACTAAAAGAAAATTCCCTGGACCAGCTGGACTGCTTCCCAAAAAGGTTAATTTTCAAAGTATGTCTGTGTCTGACTGTGACTTATCTTCTACTTCATGTGTTAATAACACAAGAGATAAACATGATATTGAACTAGCTAGCTCTCAGTATGGCTCTATCTTTGAAACAATAGCTTGGAAATGTGCACAACAAGATATTGAGCAGTCTGGTTTCATGGGTATTACAAACTGTAATGTAGCCCACTTGAAACGATATGCATTCTCTAGTAAATCCAAAGCATTAAAATACCCATTTCTTGTGTTAGCAGTTACAAACATGAATACAGGACAAGAGTTGTTTGTATCACTCCAAGATTCCTCTGGTGTAATTCAAGCACATATAAACTCTGAAGTGCTAGAACAGTTCCCTACAGAATTGAGTAGAGGAAGTGTCATTGTTTTGAAGAAGGTGGGTGTCTTGAAAACAGGCCAAGCTCGGGGTGTGTCTCTCCTCATTACCCCTAATAACCTAGCTGTGATATATCCACCTGACTCTGGCATATCTAAATTATCACTGCTAAAAGATTCTTGTCAAGATGTAGAATTTTCAAACATGGATGTGTCCCTGAATTCTAGCTTGGATACTTCATTTAGTAACAATCCTTTGAAGCAATCATTGAGTCATAACAGAACAGCAAACTTAGATATTAGAAACCTGAGTAGCCATTCTACTCCAAACTCTTACCAACAGAAAAGATTTGTCTCAAGAAGTGCTTCACCAAGAACATCAACTCCAATTGTAAAACAATCCTTTCAACCAGTAACAAGTATTCAAAGCCCACCCACAAATCCCTCCTTAGCATGTGATAAACAAAAATTGTGTACCTTTCAGTCCAGTTCAAATTTAGGATTTCAATCTAACCAATATTCAGAAAATAACCAGTCTAATTTAGTTCATAGTACATCAGGAACAGGACCTACTAGTTCTGTCACTTTGAGTATTCTGACTCAGAATGGTATAAGTCAGGGTGAAGATTTGTCAAGTACTGTGAATAGTTTATTAGAAGGACTTGAAGATTCTATATTTGATGATTTTTAAATTTATATCTTGTTATTAGGAATTGTTATTAATTTAAGTTTTTGAAGTATATTTTTTTACAAGAAATAATATAAGATTTTAACATTTTTTCTTAAAATATTTTGTTTTCCCTCCATAAATAATTATTGATAGGAAAATTAAAGTCTGATCATTTTTAAATGATGAGACTTAAAGTAATTATTTTGTTTGACCTAACTGCTGTTGAAGGGAATCAATTATTGATTTAAAGTTTCAGAGAAAAAAAACTTTCTTTAGGCAATGTTGCCTTAAAAAATTCAGTGTCAACTCTACCATTTGCCAGGCTTGAAAATTGAAATTATTATTCCACAAATGCCTTTTTTAAATTGAAAATTTGCTTTTATAATAACTAAATTACCAACCTCAGTAGCTTGATCAGTAAGGTGACAGATTTATAACCTGGAGGTTGGTGGACAAGTCCCTCTTTCAGAGTAGAATTAGTAAAGCGAGTGATTAGTTGTGATATCACGAAATTGATTAACACACATAATATGATGACTTAATAACTAAAATAATCCTGCTGTGTGGGTCACGGTTAGTTCTTTTACCATTTTTGGTCTAAATTAGAACAATTTTTGGTCCATTTTTACCTAATTACTTTTAATTCCGCAGTATAATTTTTTTTTCTATTTGTGTGAGAAAAAAAATTCTTGTATCAACACCTAAAGAATAAACTGGAAATTAATACTCTTTTGGGCTTCATTATGTAGATTGTGTTTTAATTCAATTTTATTAAAATTTGTTTTCTTATGAAATTTGTAAACATTATTGAAATAGGTATATAATCTAAAGATTATGTCTCAAATATGTGAATTTTATTTCATAGAGAATTTGCTGATCCTAAGATCTCAAGTATGTCATATTAATTAACCTGTGAGTACACGCGCTAAAAATCCGAACGTCAATACACGCGCGATGAAAAAAATTCTCACACCTGGTTTTGCATTGTATTTCGTTCTGCTTGAAGAGTTATATAATATTTTTAAGATACATTAAGTTGACTTATGTATTTAAAAGATATTTAAAGTAATTTTAGCAATTTTTTTTCCAAATGGTTGCAGTTCGAACCCCTGATTTGAATTTTTTTTTTTCTTCCCAAAATTTGTTCATCGTAAGCCATAGTGACATAAGTTTGTAGGGCAATTCACAGTATATCTTATAATCAAGAATATTATGTAATTATATTTGTTTAGGTACTTCTAAAAGCTAAAAACAGAAACGATAAAAAAATAAATGTACTTAGATTATACCAGGAGGTAAGTAGGTAGGTAGGTACCCATTATAGTAGGTGGAGAAAGATTACAAAGAATACTAATTATTTCAGTATCTAGCAAAAAAAGTGTAGGAAGGTACCTAACTACCTAATATTATTACAAAGAAATTTAATTAATGTTAGTTAAAAGTTTATATTTTGTTAGTTAAAAATCATTATAATAATTATTATAACAATAGTGAACAATCACGAATTTGGTAGATAAACACACTAATTTTCTTTAAAAAAATATATTTCTTTATATAAAACAATTGTTATTATTATATTAATTAATTATTAGAACTAATTATTATAAATAATTAATTAAATTAAACTAAATAGTTAGTAACAGAAAAAAAAACTCGAACAAAAAAAAGTTACGTCAGTACACGCGCGATGAAAAAAAATCTCACATTTCAGACGGATCTGAACTTTTCACCACGTCACGGGCAACAGAAATTGAAAATAGCTCAAGGGACTGTGGATACATCTAGATAAACATTTTATCAACAGCTACTCCAGGTCCCTACAGGTTAGGACCAATATCGATCAAGTTCTAGCGTTTTTGCCGAGCGTGTGAGAATTTTTCCCTATGTGCGTGTACTCACGGGTTAATAGTTTAGGAAATCTACCCTACAAAACTCCAGTAGTTATGTTATAACTACTGGAGTTTTGTAATAGTTGCCAACTATTAAACCAACCTACCACGAAAATCATCGCTCCTCTCGAACTAAATTATCTAGAAATTTTCTCTAAATTTAGAAATATTTCCGTTTAAAATAAAGAGTATATGGTAAAGATATCTACTTTCTTCCAAAAGATACTGTCTATTGTATTTGTGCTTTATTTAAACTTCATTATGACAAACAAGAAGACTGCATGTACGAAGAAGGAAGACGCAAAAGTAACTAGATCGAAATCAAAGAAAATTATCCTTTCAGACTCTGAATCTGAAAGAGAAGAAGAGGAGGACATGAATCAAGTCATGAAGGCTTTGTTCACGGATTTCAAGAAAGAGATCAAGAAAGAATTGAAAGAATTTGAAAAAAGCATGAACTTCAATAGTAACAAATTGGATGACGTATTAGAAAAGTTAAATGATATGGAATGTGATATAAAGAAGATAAATGAAAAACAAAATATGCTGGAAGCTGAAAATGAGAATTTAAAATTGAAGATTAAGCATTTGGAAAATTCAATTGATGATATAGAACAATACTCAAGAAATAAGAATATACAAGTAGATGGAATTCCCGTACAGAAAGATGAAAATCTAAGAGAAATGATACAAGAATTGAGTAAAAAAATTGATGTAAATATAAAGAAAGAAGAAAATTGATGCAATTCATCGAGTTCCAACGAGATCTACTAAGAATCCAGAGCCAATCATCGTCCAATTTCTCACCAGACAAATGAAAGAAGATATAATAGCCAAATCTAGAGGAAGTAATCTAAATACAAATGACCTTGGGATGAACTGTTCAAAAACCATTTACATCAATGATCATCTATCAAAAACGAAAAAACAATTAATGTATGAAGCCCGCCAATTGAAGAAATCCAAGGAATACAAGTTTATATGGTCAAGAAATGGTAAAATATTTGTACGAAAAACTGAAACAAGTAATATCATCAACATCAATACATTTGATGATTTACAAAAAATAGTTTAAACCTCAAACCATCGATCATATTCATAACATTTTAATCTTATTTTAAATAACCAACTAAATAATGAATTTCACAGATCTTGATATCTTAAATATTAATAATGAAACAAAAGTTTTTGATAATTTTCAAGATTTTAATCATTCAGAACTAAAAAATATCAATAAAAATGAACTAACGATAATACACATTAATATTAGAAGTTTATCTAGAAATACCTTTTTAAATTTACAAACATATTTGGAAAATATATTTAAAAAAATTGATATAATAATTTTAACAGAAACCAATTGCAAAGAAGATGAAATAAAATATTTTGAACTAATTGGATATAATATGGAATACTTTTGCAGAGAAAAAAAGAAAGGAGGAGGAATAGTAATATACACCAAAGAAAATATAAAAATAACAAAAATACAAACAATAAAATTTGAATTTGCAGAAAACGTTGAGATTGAAATAAACAGTAAGAACATAATATTAAATGCTATATACAGACCGCCGAATTTAAATACAAAGAAATTTTTAGACGAACTTAAAAAATGGATTAAAAATAAAGACCTAAGAAACAAAGATTTAATAATAATAGGTGACATCAATATTAATACTCTTGCTGACAATAATGATGTGAATACATATTTAGAACTACTAACTAGTAATGGTATACTAAATACAATAACAAAACCAACAAGAGAAGAATTATTAAATAACATGTTAAAAACATCATGCATTGATCACATCAACATAAGATCTAAAAACAAATTCCAATCTAGCATTATATTTG
Organism: Bactericera cockerelli; assembly: GCA_024516035.1. Classification (NCBI taxonomy): domain Eukaryota; kingdom Metazoa; phylum Arthropoda; class Insecta; order Hemiptera; family Triozidae; genus Bactericera; species Bactericera cockerelli. Next base: position 31,446,024 of record CM044960.1, read on the forward strand.
AAAAAATCGCTGATCATTATTTCATATTTACAAAAATAATGAGTAATTTCGAAAATGATAGAAATAAAGAAATTGAAATAAACATTATAGACAAAGAAAAAATTGATAAATTTATATCAGAATATGATTGGGATAATTTAATTGAAGAACAAGAGAATATAGAAAATATCTACAATAAGTTTATCAATATATTTCAAAACATGTATAAAAAAGCAAATAAAGTAATCAAATTGAAAAAGAAATACATTGGTAATACTTGGATTACAAAAGAGATCAGAGATATGATAAAATTAAAAAATGATAAATGGAAATTACTAAAAAGAGACACGAGTAATAATGAATTAATGATTGAATATAAACAAATCAAAAACAAGATTGTTAATAAAATAACACAAGCAAAAAGAAAAGAAATAACTAATAAATTTAATGCATGTCATGGCAACATTAAAAATACTTGGAAAATAATAGACAAATTAAGAAATAAAATTGATAGAAATACAGAATCAACAATAATAAAAAACTTCAAAGCACAGACACAAGATTTGAACCATATATCAAATGAATTCAATAAGAGATTTAAAAATGATATTATTGAATTGAAAAATAAGAAAGAATTAATGAGAACTGACTTGACTTATTATAATAATAATGAAAACTTAAATGAAAGAGAACCTTTTAAATTAAAAAATATTGAAATAAATGAACTAGATAAAATTATTAAAAACATAAACCCTAATAAAGGACCAGGCTTTGATAAAATCAGACCTGAAGATATAAAGGAAAACTATTCATCACTAAACAATATAATATTATACATCATAAATAAAATAATAGAAGAAAAGAGCATACCAAATATTATGAAAATTTCAACCATCACTCCGATTTATAAGAAAGGAAAGAAAAATGAATTTGCAAATTATAGACCAATAGCTGTTCTATCTATAATCGAAAAAATTCTTGAAAAACATATACATAACGAATTATCAAAATATATAGAAAAGAATAACTTAATCAGTGAAAATCAATATGGATTTCGAGAACGTAAAAGTACAACAGCTTTATTAAACAAATATTCAGATGAAATAAATCATGCATTAAGTAATGGAAAATACTGTTTAACCCTATCTATAGACTTAAAGAAAGCATTCGATACAATAAACCATATGAAAATGCTTGAAATAATTAATAATATAGGAATAGATGACAATACAAACGCATTAATGAGAAATTTCTTTGAAAATAGGAAACAATTGGTTAAAATAGGTAAAACTTACAGCACTGAAGAAAATATAAGTTGTGGTATAATACAAGGTGGAGTATTATCGCCAACACTTTTTAATCTTTACATCAATGATATAAATAATATCAATATACAGTCTAAAATCTTACAATATGCAGACGATATTTTAATATATACAATAACAGAAAATATTAACGAAGCATATGAAAAAATACAAGGAGATTTAAATAAAATAATGATATGGCTTAATAAAAAAGATATTTTTATTAACAAAGAAAAAACTGTATCAATTTTATTTGAAAATTACATGATGAAAAGATATACTATACCATCTACAAATACTATTAAAATACATAATAATCAATGTATAGATGACAATTTTATAGATAACAATTGTACATGCGCCATTGTAAAACAAGAAAATTCAACAAAATATCTTGGTATAATTTTACATAAAAATATGAAATGGAATGAGCATATTCACTACATCAAAAAGAAATTAAATAGCATAGCCTACCAAATGCACTATATAGAAAAAATAATTCCAATACCTATCAAAATAATACTATATAAAAGTTTATGCGAATCTGTCTTGAGATATGGCATTGAAAATTATGGTTATACATCCCAAGAAAATATTAAATCAATTCAAACAACTCACAAAAAAATCATTAAATCTACACTTTACCCTTTTACATCAAAACTGCAAAGAAATGATAAAATGAAATATTATAAAATACTTAATTTTCAAAACCTTTATAAATATGTCATGATATCTAAAAATTACTATGATGAATCATACAGAAATATTCACGAAACGCTTTATCACATTCGTAATATTCAATATACAATACCAGCATTTAGAAATAACTATGGAAAAAGTACATTTAATTACCAAATACCACATCTATTAAATCAATTACCACCAGCCTTAAAACAATTAAATAATGAAAGAAAAATGAAAAAAGATATTCGAGAATATTTATTGGAAAATAATGATTTATAAATAAAAACAGATACATACATATAATATCTTAAAATAAACTGGTTAAAAAACACTTATTCAACACAAAGAAAAGAAAGAAAGAAAGAGAAAAAAAAAACAACAACAACAACAGAAAAAAAAAAAAAAAATAGAAGAAAGAGAATGGAAACAAAGAGGAAAGAAGATGAAGATTGAAAATTGCTGAGATAAAGTTCCTGAAAAGTACACTAGTACTTCATGGGAACAAAAACATGTATATACAAAAGATAAAATAAAAAAAAATCTGGTGTAAACATCACACGACTTTCCTTATCTTCCAAAAAGAAGTCGAAATCCGCCACTGGTGACTCAACGGTAACAGATAGTTAAAATTCAGTGCCAAATTCGTAATCAGCACCTCAAAACCATTGGATTTGATATGTCGCAACCCCCATCTAGGGTGAATAATAAAAAAGTTAGTCCAAGCGGGTCCCCTCAAAATACCGGTAAATAGGGGCCGGGTTCCAAAAAGTTCAAGATATCAAAAAAATGATCAGAGTAAACCCCTATTACTTTTTTAATCCGAAAAAATGTTGTTCTCTAACTTTTTTTGTATCTTTAACCAATTCAAACAAGCGGCGGTTGCGGCCAATGTTTGCGGCCCTGCGGCCGCATCTTGCGGCCGATTTCAACCAAAAGTTTCATGGTTCGTCTGGTGTATAAAATTAATTACCATACCAAATTTCAAGTCCCTAGCTCTTACCGTTCTTGAGATATCCTGTTCACACACACACACACACACACACAGACACACACACAGACAGACGCACGGACCAATGGCTGAAAACAACTTTTTTGGTATCCTGAGGCTATGATTCATCCAGAAATGTGAAAAACTGGATAGGTCAAATTTTCGACGAATACAATACTTTCCTTATTACCTATAGGATAAGGAAAGTAAAAATAAAGATCATTATTATTATAAAGATTAAAAAAATCAGTAGCTCTTTTTCTACCTATTTTGACTGGGCTACATCAACTCTATTTCGAAGCTACTATCGAGTATCGATATTTGTTGTACTTGATTACTCGATATTTGAAAGGCCGTTGCTAGAAGCCCGCCGATTGAAACTGAGGTTGACCGCTACGCAGCGTTCGTGTAGCATCCTCTCAAAGTTTGAAGCTTCCTAATATGAGTATTGGCAGCTGAATGGTTAGTTGGTTGGGAGCGCTTCCAAAGCCGAACACGGTTGCTTTTATTTTTTTGGATGTCAGCCGAACAGTTCCATTATTCGCGGAATTACTATTAATTTTTCAGTCTAAATGTTGTGTTTCGTTAGCCAGCTAGGATAGCTTGGGTGAGGGGCTTAGGTTAGGTTGAAATTAGTGCAGGGTTAGACCGGGTCGCTGCGCGACCCGGCCTAACCACCTGCACTAATTTCAACCTAACCTAAGCCCCTCACCCAACCATCCTACCCAACAAACTGAAGTCAGTGATCTATCGTGCAATTTCACCTCGTTAACTTTACCTAACCCTACCTTTGCCCATTAAGTCTCATAAAAATAATTATTATTTTAGTTTAAAAATTATAATAATAATAAAAGAAAAAATCATTAATAAAAAAAATGTTACATCAGTTTAAAAAATAAAAAAAAAAATTGACGAGAGCATGATTTGAAGCAATACCCTCAACACGCGCATCATTAGCGACATGCTTATACCGCATCGCTACCCAACAGTTGAGAACGAGTGTCAAAATAAGTATTACATAAGCATGAGCAAAATTCCGCGAATAATGAAACTGTTCGGCTGACATCCTTGATAAGGATGCTACACGAACGCTGCGTAGCGGTCAACCTCAGTTTCAATCGGCGGGCTTCTAGACACTTTGTATTTGAAAATATTTTGTAAACAAAGATTCCCAAGGAGGTAAAGAAAATAAGGAAAATGGTGCAGACAGAATTTAATGAAGCCATTTTTTTAACACTTTCATCGCCAAAGCATTTACCGCTGGCGCCCAAGCGAAGTCATCGAGATCTTACGATGTAAGACGTATACGTCTTACGAGGCCCCAGCGGAAACTAGTGTAAGACGTATACGTCTTACTTAGCTTATAGTTCAGGGTGGAGCGCGGGAAAACTAATTAATTAGAGAGAAAAAAAAAAAACAAATTTACATGTGAGAAAAAGTCTCATTTTTTTCTCACATGTAAGCATCGGAAATTTAGGGCGGAATTAATAGACGTTTTTGTAATACCTCTGTGGCGCTAAGTCACCGATTGCATACTGTGTAAGATAGGGAAAACCGACACTTACCAACGACTTAAGTTATTGATGTTGTCTATTAATTCCGCCCTTAGTTTCATTTGGTTTTGAACAGCTTATCTGGGAAATAGGCAACGTCACTCTGATTACACTGATCAAGCCGTTTCCTAAAGTTTTCGTAAACTCTTCCGACCATTTCCACAGGAATTCCGTCAATGTTGGAACTAATACTCGTATTGTTTTTGAGGTCTTCTATGGTCCTGGGACGATCATTGAAAACCTAAGTAGTCCCACAGAAAAATATCTGGTGTGAAAAGACGACTTTCCTTATCACCATTTCGCCACTGGTGAGTCAACAGTAAGAGTTAGATAAAAGTCAATGTCAAATTCGTTATCAGCACTTCAAAATCATTGGATTTGATGTCACAAACCTCATCTAGAATTAATGATGAAAAAGTTAATCTAAAAGCGGGACCGTCAAAAATACCGGTAAATTGGGGTCGGGTTTCAAAAAGTTCATCATCATAGGGTGGCGTCATCGTAAATGATGGTAGCCAGACAGTGGAGGAATAACTCAGCACATCAAAAAGTTCAAGGTATCAAAAAAAATGATCTGAGCTATTAAAAACTTTTCCCATTTTTCTCTTTCAAATGAACCCCATAACAGACCCCTCCGCTGTCTCCACCTGGTACTGTAAGCTCCTTGAACTTTATTGTTTACATTTAAAATTTGAATTTTTCCCTCCAACGATAAAAAGGCAATTTTTTGATTTTCTTCATTTTCATGTGTGGATAGGTAGGTAAACCGCTTCTAGGTATTGCTATGTAACTGCTAATCTACAAAATCTACTTCTGCTCCCCAAGAAATACCTACTAAAATAAATTAATTAAATGTTTAAATATTAAGGACTAGGTACTACAAAGTACAAACTAATAGATGAGAATAATTTTTATGTCTATAAGTTTAATTCAACTAAACATAGTTCGAATAATAAGATGACTAATTGGTAAGTAATTTAAACATACCTGTCTCTTGTTAAATTAGAGGAAACTCAATTTATACACCATTCCCTGGATGCTCACTTAACAGCTACACATTTCACGAGAACCTGACAGGGTATGGAAATAGCCTGCCTGAGTGTTCACTTATAGTCCTATACCTTTCCTAGACTACATATTACTTGCTGTCTAAACAACCTTAACTGTAGGTTATTGTTGTAACCAGCTGAGCTTCAGCTGGGGGGTGTGACGGTCTACAGCCAACTAAAATGGAAAAATTCTGTACCACATATTTCCATGTGTGATCAACCATCGTGAGAACTTGGGCTATTTCTTTGCAAGCCATTAAACTGATTAAACACTTGGGAAACTGCAAGCTAGCCTGGCTTGTTCTCTGTTTATAGTCCTCTAGCAAGAAGTTAATCTACCTAAACTGTATCGGTAGGCTTTTTTAGATTTGTGATTTACAATAATATGATGAAAACTGTTGCATTCAACATGAAATTAAAACCAGCTGATTTATTTCTAGTTGTCTCCAACAAACCTCTGGAGGTAATATGAAGCATAAGAGGCTATTTCTTGGGTTTTACTAATCCTCTACTTTTTCTGTATGCTATCTACCAGTTTTAGTATGCTATCAAGCAACAATATTGTTACCTAACAAGCCCAAAAAATTAGAAAACCACCTTCCTTGAAAAATGAAGTTGTTGTGATCTTTGTTGTAGCTTTATCAATAAGGCAGTGGACTATTAACCTGGAGGTCAGTGGTTCAAGTCCTGGTTTCAGCGTAGATTTAGTAAAACGAGTTTAAGTAGTTGTGATAACACAAATATGATAAGTTTTTAAATAATTATACATTTTTCTTAACTCTACTCTACATCTGAGGCCTGATTCTACATGTATTTGCCTAACCCTATTTTACACCTAAGGCATGGTCCTACATGTATTTTTGTTATCATAAAATTAAATTTTCTTTTTATACCTACCTAAAAAGATAGAGTGAGAGAGGGTGAGAGAGAGAGAGAGTGAGAGAGAGAGAGAGTGAGAGAGAGAGAGAGTGAGAGAGAGAGAGAGTGAGAGAGAGAGAGAGAGAGAGAGAGAGAGAGAGAAAGGGTGAGAGAGAGATGGTGTGTGTGAGAGAGAGAGAGGGTGAGAGAAAGAGTGAGGGAGAGAGAGAAAAAAAAATTGGAAACTATTCAAATTAATTATTTTTTCTCAATTTCCAGGAATCAATAATGATGTGCCACAAGTGTTCATTCCTTGTTACAGTTGATTGTAATTATTTATTGAAGAAGAAATTCTCTTTTGTTGTCTGACTAACTACATATATCAGGGGATTACCATGGGTAAGTAGTAATATTTTTAGTAATTCTTGTTATAAGTACTTTAGTAGTATTAGTACGAAACTAGTATAAAATACTCTAGTAACATGACCAAAATGGTACTCTTGAACGAACATGTCAAAATTAAAAATCAACTGAAAAATTATAAGCCAGAAGGTTGAGGGTTTGAATTCCAGAGCCAAACAAAATTTGTATTCCTAATATCTCATTCAAAACTGATGTAGGTATTTCGAGTTTGATTACCGGTTGGGGCAGACTATTTAATAAAATTCTCTTCCCTTTAAGCATGTGTAGCTCACCCAGCCCTACCCAAGCTGGGCGAGGTCAATAGAATAGAATAGAATATACCTTGTTTATACTGCCGAGGTAAGACTGAAAAGTCCCTTTACTCCAGCAGTCAAACAGGTCTTATAAATTTTATGGGATAAAATGTGGGTAGCTTTTACGATTTCCAGTGAATGGAGGGTAAAACCCCCATCTGAATATCTATCTCATATCAGGACATTAAAATCATATGAAATTAACTGGTCACAATAAATCTAATTAGGTCGCAGTGTTAATTGTAAGGGTTTCTCTGAAAACTCTGCAAACTTGTCAGATAATAATAATAGTCTTGGTTTAAACCTTTTTGCTCAATATAATGAAAATTCCTTTCCTTACTTGACCATACATTATTATACTTACTTGACCATACAACATCTATATGTACTTAATTTTTCCACAGCCAAAGCTTTGGATGTGGTAGATATTGCAGATGAAAGTCCAGATGAGGAGGACGACAAAGCTATGATAGAACAAATTAAACGGGACAGTCTGAAGCTACTGGAAGCGTCAGAGAAACTTCACCAGATAAAAGAAGATCCTAATGTTTCAACCACAGACATCTTCTATCGAGGTGAAGATGCCAAAGGTTTCTTTGTGCCTGCTGGAGAGACATATATTTATCCCACCAACTATCCCATCAGGGATTACCAGAAGAATATTGTTAATAGTTGTTTGTTTGACAACACATTGGTTAGCTTACCAACAGGTCTCGGAAAAACGTTCATCGCCGCTGTGGTCATGTTTAATTTCTACCGCTGGTATCCACGAGGTAAAATAGTCTTCATGGCTCCCACTCGCCCTTTGGTGTCTCAGCAGATGCGAGCGTGCTACGATATCATGGGCATCCCAGTGGAAGATACAATAGAACTGCTAGGAACGACTAACGTTGCTGTGAGGAAGAAGGAATGGGACGAGAAGCGAGTGTTCTATGTGACGCCACAGACGATTGATAATGACTTAAAGAATGGCGTGTTCGATCCCCAACACCTCAAGTGTTTGGTCATTGATGAGGCACATCGCGCCACGAAGAACTACGCCTACTGTCAAGTGGTGCAGCAACTGCGAGACGCCGGTGTCAAGTTCAGATTGGTCGCTCTGTCCGCTACCCCAGGGAGAGAAATACAAGATGTGATCAACTTAATTGTCAAGCTGGACATTGCGAAGTTAGAGTTGCGCAGTGAAAACTCCATAGATATTGTTCCTTACACCCACACAAAGAAAATCGATTCCGTGGAAGTGCCCCTGAGTGATCTAGTGCTTCGTGTGAGGGAAGAGTTTCTGAAAGTGATAGATAGATACACGAGAAGTTTGAAACAGAACAAGGTGCTGGTGGGTAACACGGGAACGCTTACCAAGTTTCTTGTAATGCTTGCTAAAGACAGGTATGTCAAGACCAAAGGTCAGTTCCCGCATATTAATAGAGACTTAGACAAGATGATTCAACGAGACTTCCATGTGACTCATTCCCTAGCCAGCGCTCTGGAAAACCTGACGACCTACGGGCTGCGAGCCTTCTACAACAACCTCGTGGAAGTATCCAAGGAAGACGGCTCCTGCCCTCTCCTGGGGAAAGACCAGGACTTACAGGAACTCCTTCAGCAATTGAAACCCAAGCTCGACATCAACATCATGTCTAACGACTACGCGTGGAGTCACTTGAAGTTCATTCGACTGCGGGAGATCTTGGAAACACATTTCAGAACTCATGCTGAGAGAGGAGAAACAACGAAGGTGATTATCTTCGCTAATTTTCGAGTGGTTGTGGCGGAAATTGCCGAGGTTTTGAAATCTTTGGAGCCAATGGTGAAAGCATCGATGTTTGTGGGTCAGTCGTCCGGGGTCACTCAGCAGGAGCAGAAGGATATCATGAAGAAGTTCCGAGATGGAGAGTTCAACACGCTAATCGCTACGTCTGTTGGAGAGGAAGGTCTTGACATCGGTGAGATCGACCTTGTCATATGCTTCGACTCACAGAAGTCCCCCATCAAGCTCGTGCAGAGGCTTGGCAGGACGGGTAGGAAAAGGAACGGACGCTGTGTCTTCCTGCTGACGCAAGGCAAGGAGGCACAGAACTTCAAAACTGGCATGCAGACTTGCAAAAGTTATGTGGAGAAAATCATCAATAACAAGTCCATCTACACAAGTCTAGCAAGAAATGGACCGCGTATGATACCTGCTCATGTGACGCCCTCAATGAGATGCTTGCATATTGTTGTCAAAGATAGGGTCACGCCAGCAAAAGGGTCGAAAAAGAAAGCCAAAGAAGCCGAAAAGCCAAAAGGGAAAGGCAGAAGAAAACTGGACAACTCGGAGCAACCTGCCCGAGTGGGCAAGTCAAATGCGAAGAAATCTAAAAATCCACCACCCATGAGTCAAAGCAACGATATCCGAACTTGTTTCGAGAACCTAAGCAAGAAAAAGAAAACTTACATCGACATTATCACGCAGAGCAGTGGAGAACCTGCCACTTGTTTTGACCAGGAAGATGAGGTAGTAATTGTAGAAGACCAAATGAACGAGTTCGAATCATTATTTGCCAAACTGGAGACTTGGGCTGAAAAATGCGTCACGAATGATGAACTAATTCTTGATGACGAATTCTTTGGTTTCATGGACAACTTCCTGATCAATGATACAGATCAAACGCCAGTCAATTTGATGGATGTCGACCAAATGTTGGAATCGGAAGATATTATGATGCTCGACTTCAACGAAGAACACAAGGTTTTTGAAGCTAGTGTGATGACTACACCAACAAAAATTCAACAGCGTTCTGATTCGCCTGATTTTTCCAGCTCATTCCAAATGAATTTGATGAACGTTTTATCTCCATATGAAACTAATCGTCCCGCGCAACAAAATGAGGGAACATCCAAACCAGCACATTGCTCGTCACCTATTATCTCGGATAAAAACGACCATTACCAAAAAAGTATAAAAGATACGGAACGTTTTGAAGAAGACATGCTAGAGGATGGAAATGACGATATATTTCTCAATATTAACTCATTAGTTCCAAGTCACATGAATAGTAAAATAAAAAATCAAGACATTAGTATATTTAAGAATCCTAAAGTTATCAAATCAACTGAAGAATTTTTAATCAACAAATCTACGAAGGAAAAAGAAGAAAACTACCAGTTGAAACTTGTTAAAGAACCTTTCATAAAAACAATAGACAGACCAATGGAGTCAAACCACCCAGCAGAAAAACATTTAGAGACCTCAGTTTATCAAAGCGTGGACGAACTGTTTGCATCAGATGAAGATACGAGTCCGATAGTAGAAAATAATGACATTCGTTCCTACTTTGTTTCAGAGGCAGAGATAAGAGATGGCGCTAGCTATGTGGAACCAATGTCCGTATCTGATTTGTTTGAAGACAGTTCAGGTGATGAAGACAATGTTGAAGATGAGAAAATCAGTGAAAATGGAAGAAAGGGGTATCAAGTGTGCGACGAAGAAATGATCATAAAATCTATTAAAATGGTCAACTATGAAAACACAATTGATCAAAACGATGTACAAAAACATAGTAGTATGCTCGAGTCTAGTCATCAGGATCAATTAAATGAACTAGGTATCAACTTAAAACACAATCAACACTCAAATCAACGAGGTATCTCAACTGTTTCCACCACTAAAACTCCTGGGCGGGACGGTCACCCATTGATCAAAACTGCAGATTGGCCCTGCTCATCAACTCCCATGATTTCAGGACCAACTCAGAAAAAAATATCCAACATACCTAAGCAAAAAAATGCAAACGACCCTCCTGATAGTCCAGATTTAGGTGATATATTTTTCACTCAGAGTAAAGCATCTGGGACTCGAGCAAACAAAACTGGACGTAGTCCGTTTACTCCCAAGCAGAAACTGTCCCAGTTCTTCAAAAGTCCAGACGTAAGTGAGATAAAATCTCAAGCTGTCAAACCATCGGCTATGTCTGCAGTGAAAATCAATTTAGAGTCCAAGTTCACCGGCTCCACTAACAACAACAGCAAACTGTTTGTTCCAGGCAGAAGTCAAAATAAATCAAAGTCTCCTTCATGTGAAATCATCTTTGATACTGATTCTGATGAAGACAGTGTGCCTGTGACTAAGGAAACAGACAACAATGTGACGAACCTAGATGGGACGAACATGTTCACTGTAACACAGCTCGTCGATATGGCATGTGAGCGAGAAAAAAAGCTTCAACAAACATCGATGTCAAACTTCATCAGTACTGTTCCCTTCAAAACAAACGAATCCAACCTCACAAAAAGTAGCAAAGACGTTTTAACGAGTAATAAAGAAAATCTAGTCGAAAGATCAACACCTCGTAAGCTAGACGGCATGGAGATTGTAGACAGCAGTGATGAGGAACTAATGCTACTAGGTGTGGAATTCTCACCAAGTAACGACAAATCTCTCATCAACAGCTACATAACTACCCGACATCTAGCCCATCCTAAACCTTACCTGCCACCAACAAAGTCTGTATTAACAAAACTTTCATTTGTTGAGGAAAACCAAGTAAATAAACCACCGACGGATACGAATGCGGTTGCGAAGGAAGTTGTCAACGAATCTAGCGATGATGACTTGGAATTTTTCATTCCAAAAAGAAATCCAAAGAAAGCCCCCGTCAATGCTCCCAAGTCACCGCTATTGCTTTCAAAAACAAAGATCAAAACCAAAGTGACTTCTCAAACGCCAAACAAAAACAGTAATCACCTACAACCTAAAAAATTGTCCAATTTGAGTCTGAATGACTCGGAAGAAGAACTTGAATTGCTAAGATCACTTGCAAAGTCAAGTGATCTTGGACATCTGAGCAGTAGTGAATATTTTTCTAATCAGAAAAGCTCATCTGCAGCAGGTTCCAAAAAGTCTATTCTTTCCAAAAACACCAACCCAATCAAATCCTCAGACACCTCACAACCATCATCCCCTCCTTCAAAACAGGCAGTGTTCAATCTACCTGCTATCCCCAAACCGTCTTCCTCAAAAACCTTCGCTGCGTCCGTCTCAGCAACACCAAAAGTCAAGGCACCAACCACAGCACAGCCCACACAAAGTGCCCTTTCTCAAAGCACACCAAGCTCAAACTTAGAAGCAGAATTCGGTGGCATGACTGATGCACAATTTGAGGCATGGCTACAAAGCATGAACGGCGATTCGTCCAAAGATTCAGAACTTGTGACGTCACAATATTTCGCCCCTAAACCCAGCGAGAAAAACGCCCATCAGCTACTAATGGCAAACCGATCCAATCTGAAACCCAGCGGAAGCGGAGCTAGCCTACAAAAGATTCCTGCGAAAACTTCTCTGACAAGACGAGAACAGGAACACTTTGAAAGAGTCCTGCGCAAGGATGTCAGTCTACACAATTCTTCCAGATCCAGTTCCAGTGCTCAATACATTTCTAGTGAAGATGACGATTTTGATTTCTTCAAAAACCCACAAAAGCCACAAAGCACTCACAAAAGACAAAATCAACAAGCTAGTAAGGTTCATGATCCACCTAGCAGTAGATCTACTCCTCGTAAACCCACCGGTAGCAAAGCGAGACCCAACACCGGAGCCCCAGTCATCGCAGGGAAGAAGAAGCCACGTAAGAAAAAGGCTGCCAATCCCTACATAGAGGTCGAAGCCGATGTGAGTGTGTTGGAGGGACATGGCATGTCGAGTGATGATGACCTGACCAATTCCAGTGAAGACGAAATGGACTCGAGCTTCATCGATGATGAACAAGACAAGGATCACACCATGGCCGTCTACTTGAAATCAGTCAGGTTAGTACACTTTCTTGAAAAAAATACGATAATTCAGGAGCTCCTGAATTATCGTCCATACATGTACATTTATTTTCACCCTGTATAGTAATAATAATATTTAATGTACCACATCAAAAGCTGAATTACTTTGATTTATAATAACTGTGCCCCGTTCCAGAAACACTCTCCACTCTCAAAATTTCGTCCTCATGATGGTTGATCACACATTGAAATATGTGGTTCAGGACGAGCCAACTTTGAAATAAAGTTGGCTGGAGACCATCACTCACCCCTCCAGCGCTGGCTACAACAACTCTCAAAATTTCCGTTTCAACCGTCATTCAAAGCACTCTGATTGGTTATTGTGTTCAAACTAACCCATCGAGAGTGCATTGTGTGACATTTAAAAGTTAAATTGGGGATTATGAGAGTGAGTGAGCTTTCTGAAACGAGGGACTGAAACCTTAATTTTTCATGTTTTGTAATATTTGTCAAAAAAATGATCCAAATAAAAGTTTATTTGTCATAAATTTGATTCAAATGAAAGTTTATTTGACATAAATTTGATTCAAATAAAAGTTTATTTTCATAAATTTGATTCAAATAAAAGTTTATTTGTCATAAATTTGATTCAAATAAAAGTTTATTTGTATAAATTCATTAATAAAATAAAATAAAATAAAGAGCTGCTTTGTTAAACTGTTGGCATAATGGGACCACCTGTCTTGCGCTGACAGGCTAAATAAAGCACTACTTCATCATAGGGTGGCGTCATCGTGAACGATGGTAGCCAGACAGTGGAGGAATGACTCAGCACTTCTACCACTGTCTTTACGAGGAGGCTAATAAGTGACAAGGGCCCCCAGAACCAAGCCAATGCTGGTCTACTCTCTGTTTATAGTCCCCCAACCAGACTGCTGGTCTACTCCCTGTTTATAGTCCCCCAGCCAGACTGCTGGTCTACTCCCTGTTTATAGTCCCCCCGCCAGACTGAGCACTACTTATACTTATTTATTTATACTGTCCAACATTCTCTCGCCACTTCTCAGATCTCCTCCGAACGGTGGCGGCGCCGGCGGCTCGAAGTTCAAAATCCCCGTCCTGTCGGATGCGGTGCTCGGCATGGACGTCTATTCACAAGCCGTCCCGGCAGACCAGGCCGAATACTTGCACGATTCCTTCTGTGTGGAGGATGAGGAGGAGGAGGAGGAGGATCAGGAGGAGGCGGAGGAGAGGGAGGAGGAGATATCCCTGCTGGAGATGGCGGAGAGGAGATTGGAGAGGGAGAGGCGGCTGAAGAAGAAGAGAGGAAGAGAAGAGAAGGCGAAACCCAGGCGAAGAGTGATTCGCATGGTGTCGTCAAGCGATGAAGATTAGCGTCCAAAAAGAAGGTTTCTTTTAAACATTTCAAGTCACCTTTGCCGAGTTATACAGTGATCGTATAAATTTAACGGCCTTTATCTGAGGTGTATTAATATTGGTTTCAGTAATTTCTTTAGCCGACCTCAGTAGCTTGATCGATAAGGCGGCAAACTTGTAACCTGGAGGAGGTCGGTGGTTCAAGTCCTGGATTCAGCGTGGATTTAGTAAAGCGTGTTTGAGTAGTTGTGATATCACAAAAGTGATTATCACAAATTTAATATAGTAACAGTTTAAGTTTTTTACACGATCACTGTTGTTAAGCAACGTCCAGCGTGGTGAGAACATGGAATTTTGACCGTTTTGTTTTCGAATTCATCTATGCCATCTATGGTCATCTTGGGAATCCACGTTCTGCTGGCTATTTTTGGCCCAACTCAGGCTGGTTGAGGTTAATAATTAGGGTAGCTGCATTACGAAGTTTCGCATTTCAGGGGTCACTCAACCTCATTGTTCTAACCTCGTTTGATGTTGCTTATCTTCAGCGATCTACTGAGAACACGTGTTTGAACCTAGCGAAAAGGCGCCTTATGTTAGTTTGTAATTTTTCTTCTTCTTTTGTAAAATGTTTAACTTTTTACTTCCCATTTTGTGATATTAGAATTAAATACAAAAGAGCATTTATTTTGTTATTCGGAATCTGATGGTAGATTTATTTTGCAGTTAATGATTAGGAGATACTTTCAACACTAGAAATCTTTTTATTTCTAGTCCTAGGGGTGATATGTTAGTACGCCTCCTCGTGGTTCACCCTGGGCAACGCATTGACATGCGGCTAAAGTACTGACAATTTTGGCGATCAGACAATCACTGCCATCAGATTTCTTCATCAAGTTTATTACAACACATCAAGTCTTCTCACTTTGAGATGTGTAATAAAGCCATACGATAAATAAATAATTCTAGTCCTACAGCAATATTTTTTATTATTAATCACATATCCCATTGCCAAGGAGCACAAGAAAAAGGACTCAGTGATATTGATCCGTCTCCGTAAAATAGACACATATACCTATCTCCCGGTGGTGAATGAATTATATGGACTCAATAGCTTGATCGATAAGGCGGCGGACTTGTAACCTGGAGGTCGCTCTTTCGAGTCCCAAGTTCTGTAAAAATTAGCGTGACTGAGTCATATTTGAGTTGATCACGGAAGTGATTAACTTAAATATCATAAAAAAATCTTTTTTTCTTTCAATTTTTTGTCTTTCATAGTTAACACTTACTACAATGATTTTGACAAACACTTACAATTTGTACTAATGTATCATTATTTCAACATCAACACATATTTACCAATCCCTCATTATCAACCTCGGATGGTCAGAAGAAGCTGGTATCATTGCTCACGTACAGATATAAACGGCTATCATCCTCGATAATTTGACCGATAATTGGAATTTATTGGATTTAAATTCAGACAATATGATTATCCGTCAGACAGGTGTTGAGGTTTTGATGTGTTGGCGTGTGCAGGGCCAAACATCTTTGAATTTTTGGTATTACCTAATCCTAGAGAAGTTTTTCAACCTAAATAATGAAGGTTTAACCAGGCTCTCTGTCTTATCTTTCTCTTTTTTTTTATTTTTGCTTAACGTTTCAATCTTCCCTTCATGTTTAAGCAAAAAAAAAAAAAAACATTTTTAGATTATTCTCCGTGGTACTGAGGCTACCCTAGGTCTAGTGCCGTTGGGTTCACGCACCAACTTATTGTGGCAAGGGTAGAAGTGATCAGTCATACCCTGTTTCCGACTGTTACGTGTTGAACTGTCAGATCCCAACAAGAAAGCCGATCCTAATGATCAGGTGTACAATCGCAGCCTCTAATTTGACTATCGATTCCTATCCCTGGCTTGGACCAAATCGATTAGCTAACAACACCTTATCCTAGATGGTCCAACACCAAGTACCTTTACTTCCCAGCGGAAAAGAATATTGATATTTTGTTATTTCCAAGTATACCCAATACCTATCTATAGAATATTGGAAGGGTTTTTTCTTTCTTTTCGAAGAAGCTGTTTTTATTGCTGAAAAAATAGTAAGGCAGTTAAATTTTTCTTTGATCATTTAGCGGACATTATTATAATAATAATACTCTTTAGTGGAGGGTAACCACCAGGCGAGGTTAATGCTCACAGCATTTTCGACCACCTTACCCTCAGAGTCTTATTATTATGTGGTCACAAACTCAAATTAATGAGGAAAAACTCATGCACTGGGTGGGATTCGAACCAACGGACCCCTACGCTACCTGGATTACCAGACTAATGCGTTAACTACTTCTCACTTTTCTGTTTATACTGACAGATACTGATACCCACCAAGTTCTATCGTCCCTGAACGTTGCTTTGCTTAAAATCAGCGGTTTTTTTTAAATGATATTTATTTACAGAGGAGACTTAACAATCAGAGTCCTTGCTCCTAATCAGCGGTTTTATGTGACCTAAGGCCGAACCATGAAACAGGATTAAATTAAGACAAGCTATAGACCCTCCCTCAAGTTGGAGTTTCAACCAATCACAGCGCACTATGGCCTGACTTGAGGGATAGTCTGGCATACTATCTTAAATTTAATTCTATTTTTCAATTTGATTTGGCATCTAGTGTTACCTATCTATCAATTTCTATCAACGAGCCATAGATACTGGTTTATGAAAATATTGGTTTAAACATTTCAGAAGATTCACGCAGTGAAAGGCTCACTAATCACATTTACCCAGTTCGATGTCTTGTTGTGGCAAAAGAAATTACCGAGATGAACACTTTGGTTACTGGGTGACTAGAAAGCATATTATAAACAGGCAATGATGAAAATTAAAATACAAAATTTAGAAAAATATAAACAAGAACAAAAAGATAAACAAAATAGATAATACGAATAAAATATATACAAATGTTCTAACTAAAGGGCGGGGTTATTGCCTATGGCAATCTCTTCCACCCAACCCTTTTTTTTTATTCGACCCCAAGTATTCACGGGTTGAAGTGAAACGAACTTGTTTGACATGCTATAACTAAAACCCCTTGTATCTAGTGGTAAGCACAAGAAGACTTGAGAAAAAACTTAGGTCACGTAGCTTTGAGGTTTATGAAACTCACAGGATTCTATAAACGGCCTCATTAGTTCTTTGCCTATGCTGGGGTGCTCCTTACAATTTTGGCTAATCATATTATGGGAGGTAATGATTAGAGTGGTGATTGATGGGTATTGGACTCGCGTTCTACGTGCAGAAAAAATAGAAAAAAATGTAGATAAAAAATAAAATTACCTACATAAAGGTATATGAAAAAGGAAGTGATAATCATGAATTCTTAGAAGTCATCAATTCAAAGAAAAAAGAAGCTAGTTTAATATAACTTATAGCAAGAGCTTTGTATATTTGTCAGTTGTAAATGATAAATTAAATTTAAAAAAAATACAAGGAAAGTAAAAATCTATCCTAGTAAGGTTCATTGTATCTCAGGGTCGAATTATACAACAGTTAAACCAGGACTAAAGTTAAGATAAACCCTGAAGTCGGGCTATAGTGCGCTGTGATAGGTTATCACTCTGACTTGAGCTAGTGTCTGGCTTATCATTAAATCCTGGTTTTTAATTCGAGCCCCAGACGTTTGCATTTGTGTTGGTTAACAGATTCCATTGAGGTATTTACATTACTGCTGTTTGAAGCCAGCTGTTTCAACAATAACTGCTTCAAAAATCAATTTTTTGGCCAAGGACTTCGATTGCAATAGACCTCTCTTTAAATAAATGTTCATTAACAAACAAAAAATCAATTATTTCGTAAATAAAGAGAAATTGAGCAATTTTTTTGCACAGGTGCAGGTACAATCTACTTTTATTTGAACTCTGGCTGACGAATCAATCGCTTGTGAAAGAAAACACAGATTTAATCTAATTGTAGACTCGGTGCAGTAATATTTCACCGGTTGAATTTTCAAGTTGGTAAAGTCACCGGTCAAAATGTTCAAGGCAATAATATGGTTTTCCACTCTGAGCTCAAGCTTGTTTTTTCTTCGCGCTGACTTGGGTAAGTATAGAAAATAAATCAACTATAAGCCAGCGTCGATGGCATGTTGAATACACCGGTTCCCTTCAGAACACCGAAGTTAAGCGACAGCCAGCGAGGTTAAGACTTGGATGGGTGACCATTCAAATTCTAATTCTCGTGACGCTGGCTTTTCCCGGCCCCACTCAGGCTGGGTGAGGTCAATGTGAGTAGCAGGTTTGTGAGTTTCCTGCGAATGGAGGGTAAAACCCCCGTCGTGATATGACCATGGCAGTTGAAAGCGACGTTAAACCCCACTTAAAAAAAAAAAAAAAAAAAAAAAAATCAACTATTTTCAAACTTTATTGCCGAAAGCGTGAAATACACTTGACCAGATAACGGCCATGCCTCAGCCTGACGACGGAGTACCTCACATTCTCTGAAAACTTACAAACCAACTACCCACATTAACCTCACCCAGTCTGGGTTGTGCCGGGAATAGCACGGAATAGTTTGAATTTGAATAGCGGGGGTTTGAATTTGAATGGTCCACCATCCAAGTCTTAAACTCTCTGGTCGTTACTTAACTTCAGTGAGAGAAGGAGAACGGGTGTATTCCTGCTCTGCAGTGGCTGTGACAGACCGAAACCGGTGTAATGCATGTTCTATCAATAATTTTACTAGCGTTCTTACATCTCAACACGAAATTTTATTTGTGGAATGTTGCAATAATCGTATCAAACCATAATTTTATTTTTACAAACCCTTTCGCCACACCCAGTCACTTTCCAGCCAACTCAATTGCGTCCATTCAGTACACGCTAAATTGTTTCTTTACCCAGTGTATCACCCAAAATCATGAAGAATTCTCCCGAATCTACTGTAATTAATAATTTCGTACAGAATAATTCTCTCGACGACTTCCTTCTGGGTCGAACAAACGCGATCCTGAGAGACGTGTTCGATCGTGTGGACGAGGCTTACTACGAAGATCGCCATGTTGACTATCTGGTGGACGTCTGTCGGACGGCGCTAGACAAGATGGCGACGCTGTATTGGTTCAGGAAGGATCCGGGAGAACGCTGCAGGATGCTTCCTTATGACCTGCCCCCTGAAGCTTCCTCCCCTGACTCCTTGTGCACGCGGCTGCTTCCCCTGAGAAAGCACACCCTGACCATCCACCACAGAAAAGATGATAAAGACCAGACTCACCAGGGGAGGAACTCGTGTAGGAAATCAGTCAGGACCGAACAAAATGAGACCGTGGGGCGCCGGGAGCAACAGAAAAAACATTTCAAATCCGGTTGAGACTTTTCAGTCTGAAAATCTGTTTTCATTAAAGAACTGATACCACTAGAAGGGATATCACCTACCTATATTTTTATAAAAAATATTGTAAAAAACCATCAGTGCTATCATTAAACTGATACCACTATAAGGGATATCACTTACCTATATTTTTATACAAAATATTGTAATAAACCATCTCTTGTCACAAAATTAAGATGAAGAAGAGGTATTATTGTGTCTTATAAGGACTTTCAATATAATTAATTCAATTTATCACCTATAACTGGAGCTATTGTAGATGCTTGTGATCTGTGTTGTAGCTTGCCCATTCCGTAGTATGCCTTCCCTCTGATGGACGAGTAGTGACACAATACTTCCCATTTAGGTCCTGGGTCAACACGACCCTACCGGAAGGTATCCCTTACAAATAACTGAAGTAAAATTCAGAGTAGAATTTTTTTGTTGTCTCGCGGCGGGATCAAACCAGGGACCATTATCTAGTATCCATGTGAAAATTCGGAGCAGACAGCTCAAAATGACCTGCTGCGTGCCCTCTACATTGCCAACTATTTTAATATTTTTTAGAGAATTGGGACAATTTATATCAAACACAGGCGTAGGTTAATTCCTATGAGCCACCGAGAAGGTTTTTCCATCATCATTATCATCATCATAGGGTGGCGTCATCGTGAATGATGGTAGCCAGACAGCAGAGGAATGATTCAGCAAAACCACTGTCTTTACAATTAGACTAATAATTGACAAGAGAAGTTTTTTTACAGTATAAAAATCACAGAGAAACCTACTTGTTGGCAACGTCCCTGAAACCGCCGAATGGCATTACTTCAGGGATGTTGCCAACTATTGGAAGTAAGTATAAGTATGAAGAACACACGAAAAGTGAATAAGGTGGTAAGTTTAATCACAAAAATCTTTTTTATAACATGGTTGGATATATTTTTTATTTAAAAAAAGAACAGAACATTCTCATCATCTAATTTGCAATGTATGAAAGGGCAGCTTCGTCATCAAATCCATACGAGGTTAGTTTGAATCTCGTGCCTCGTACTCGGAGAGATACAGCTCTTATGATTCCAATCTGTGTTCTTATTTTTGCCCAGTTTAAAACATTTAAATAAAAGAAATCACAAAAATCTACCTTTAACATTCACTTTTCAGGCTACAAAGGCGTGGGTCTGTATTTGGTGAACTCGAGTGCCTGTCCAATGGCGAAGGAAAACTTTGCTAACCCTTGTGATGGTGCGACTCCACCCTGCACAAACGACCACATTGTCAACCTTGATTGGGCGAAGTCCATCCGGGGACCCTTCTACGCCGTCAACCTTACCGGGCTCGTCAAGAATCTCAACTTTACAAGCATCTCGTCAAGAAAATGTGAGACCGCACTATCCATCGTATGTCGTGTGAAGGTTGCGACCGAAGATGCGCTGTTTTTTACCGAGATATTTTGTAAGCCGAATGACTCCAGCACCACCTCGAGTGGGTGTGAGTGGGGAGACTATTACGACAAGAAGACCAACACACTGGACCAACCCCCGGGATATATTCCAGCGCCTGCGAAGTACGGACATCACGTGTATAAGACGCACGCGGATCCTGCTCCCTAGGCACTATTCGGGACAGGGCGATAATTTGAGGAGCATACGTGCAAAAATGAACATCTCCGGAAATATGAATTTTCAGTGTGAAGGAAAAACTGATATTATGAAAAGTAAAACAATATAGAAACAAGTACCTATGGATCTGTTCAGATTTGATTGATACGGTCGTTTTGAAAGCGCATTACTATGGGATGTGATCGAGTAAGGTCGTTTATGGTTTAATTTAGAATCAATTCCTAACTCCATTTCTGTATTTTTGGAGATATTCATTTTTGCATGTATGCTCCTCATTTAGTAAAGGTGCTGAATTATGAAACAGGATTAGATTAAGGCCCAAAAAATGAAACAAGATTAGATTAACTAAGCCTACACTATCCCTTATCACGCCCTCAACCAATCACAGGAGCAACCCAAAGATGTAGCTGCACTCCTGGAACTGGATCTAAGAAAAAAAAAAACAACAACCTCGAATTTTGATGACCTGTTGCCTGCTGCTACAACAACAAGAAATCACAGCGCTAATAATAACATGTTTAGATTTATTTTGTGAATTTGATAATTTTTAATAATATTGTCTTCTTCTTCTTCTAATATTGTATTGTATTGTATTGTAATTAGTAAAAATAAATAAATATCTAGAAACTAAGAATTCTCAAGCAAAAAAAAAAAAATGTTTTGTAATCCTAAACTGACATTTATCTCAAAGATAATTCAAACGTTATAGAAATACGAGTAGTTCTTTTAATGAAATTCTTTCATCAGGCGCCATTACGCCACTCATAGAGTTCTTTGTGAGGAGACAACTTAACAATTCTACTGAAAAACTAAAGCAAGAAAAAAAAAGCTGTAAAAAACCTAAACAAGATAGTAGATTTATTGTTCCTCTTGGAGTCACGAAGCCACATCCCTCGGCACTACAGTCATCGTAATGTTTCAGTGGCCCGTCAATAGTCCGTAATTATAGGGCCCAAAAGTGGCCAGCACTCATCGCGATCTGTCTGTGTGAGCGTTTATTTATTGGTCCAAATTGGGCACTCAAACTTTTCAGTTTCATGCAGTTTATCAAGCTTGCCGGGAGGCGAGCGCTCGTCAAGTAGCGCCAGCCAACCGGCCTATATTAAAACGTTTAATAATTGACGCGAGACATGACATTACCAACTTTGGTACCTACTATTTTTACTTTCCATATCTTATAATAAGGAAAGTATTGTATTCGTCGAAAATTTGACCTACCCAGCTTTTCACATTTCTGGACGAATCATAGCCTCAGGATACCAAAAAACTGGTTTTCAGCCATTGGTCCGTGCGTCTGTCTGTGTGTGTGTCTGTGTGTCTGTGTGTGTGTGAACAGGATATCTCAAGAACGGTAAGAGCTAGAGACTTGAAATTTGGTATGGTAATTAATTTTATACACCAGACGAACCATGAAACTTTTGGTTGAAATCGGCCGCATTCTGCGGCCGCAGGGCCGCAAATATTGGCCGCAAGCACCGCTTCTTTGAATTAGTTAAAGATACAAAAAAAGTTAGAGAACAACATTTTCTCAGATTAAAAAAATAATAGGGGTTCACTCTGATCATTTTTTTGATATCTTTAACTTTTTGGAAACCGGCCCCAATTTACCGGTATTGTAGGGGGACCCGATTGGACTAACTTTTTTATTATTCATCCTAGATGGGGGTTGTGACATATTAAATTAAATGATTTTGAAGTGCTGATCACGAATTTGGCATTGATTTTTAGTTATCTGTTACCGTTCAGTCACCAGTGGCGGCATTCGACTCTTTTGGGAGATAAGGAAAGTCGTGTGATGTTTACACCAGATTTTTTATTTTTTTAATTTGGGTTTAACGTCGCTTTGAACTGCATGGTCATATCACGACGGGGGTTTTACCCTCCATTCGCTGGAAACTCACAAACCAGCTACTCAAATTAACCTCAACCAACCTGAGTGATGCCTACTTCTAATTTGTTGTTTAATTGGTTCTTTTTTAAAGTTCTTCACTTTTACAATATGGAACTTATTGGATGAAGTTTTGTTCAAATGTTGTGTTTTGCATTTAAATAATGCTTGTCACTATACTCGTGAGACAGCGTCGATGTCACCTTAGAGACATCACATCTTGTAGGATCAGTGAAGTTAAGCAACATCCAGTGAGGTTTGGACTTAGAGGATGATTACTAGCCTCACATCGCGTTAGCTATAATCCTTCTTACTCTGAATGGGTGAGTTAAATAAGGAGGAGGAGAACAAGAAAAAGTAGGAGGGGGAGGAGGGAAAACGGTTAATTCCGGGGGGGGGGGGGGAAAGTGAAACAATCCAGCTACTCAAATTACCCTCACCCAGTCTGAATAGGGTCGGAAAGAACCAGCAGAACGTGCATTACCTGAATGTTGTTGGAACCAAAACGCAAAACGGTCATCAATACTCCACAGAAAAAGAGAAACAAAGATTGATGTTCCATGCGCCTAATTCTCTTCGACGGTTTGGATTCAGATATTAAACCCGTGTAATTTTAAGGTGTGTAAAATTCACCGAAAACAGACTGTCTCCTCCCTCCTCGGGGCGACAAAGAAAGTTTGATTCGAGATTTCCGCTAATTATTATGGACAGGCCATTTGTCACAATAAAATTGAAGGGGCAACATAAATTCGCATCTCTCAAGCGATTGTTGTAAAAAAATATAAATGTACCCGAGGGCTGGCGAATTTTGCAAAGTGGTCTGACAAGATAGAATTAAAAATTTCTGACAAATTTATGACGTTTTTTTTTCTCTTGAAATTTGACGCTTCTAAATTCTTAAAATTAAATACTAATTATTTGGTCCTCAATATGAATACTTAGTATCGATATTGGTATGTTTGGGTGCCAATTACTTATGACAAGCTTTCAGTATGTTAATTTATGGAACTTAACAATTACGGAAATTAATTTGCCCATGACTTGAATACCTAATTTGTTATGAGATACCTGTAGACCTTCATAGGTGTTTATTAAATTAAGTATCTACCTTTATTTTGTATTAAACATGTAGATTATTGTAGATACAACACCTTCTCGAGGTAGCTTCTGGTGTAAAGATAATGAAAGTGGATACTTTTCAAATCACACGTCAATAAAAAAAAGATAGGTCGGAAAATGAAACAAATTCGTCTAACCAAGAAAAACACTGGAAAATTATCCTCAGGAGCCCAAAGAAAGATAAAATTAAAGGTTTCTCTCAGCAACGTCCAGAGAGAATAGACCTTGGATGGGTGATTATTCAAATTTGAATCCTCGTGATTCTGGCTATTCCCGGCCCCACTCAGGCTATTTAAATGCAAAACACATTATTTGAACAAAACTTCATCCACTAAGATTCATATTGTAAAATTGAAGAACTTTAAAAAAGGATCAATAAAAGCACAAATTAGAAGTAGGCTGAGTGCGATCAATCACTGAAGCTGAGTACGTTCAATCTAAGTAGCTGGTTTGTGAGTTTCCAGCGAATGGAGGGTAAAACCCCCGTCGTGATATCACCATACAGTTGAAACCAAGAAGAAAAAAAATGGTTTTTCTATAGAATTTTTTTTGGCTGGGTTTTTGTTTTCATGACAAAATCAAGAGGAACAAAAAGATTAAAACAGGAAAGTTCTAAAAATCATTTTTCAAGGGGCGCGGCGTAAAAGCTACTGGAAGTGATTTTTATATGATTCATCTGTTTCTTACTGTTTCTTTTTTCAGTTCTGACTCTGTTTTCTATTTTTGAAAAAGTCAGATTTGGTCAGCAACGAATTACATAGCCAGATTATTCTGCCGGTAACTGTAGTACCTCTATGTATTAAAATATTTTCATCCGAAATTATCAACCTACTGAAAAAGTTCAAAGTGTTTGAAAACGTTACGAAAAATGAGCTTTGAGCTATATAACACGCGTGAAGTGTGCGTAGTCTTACAAATTGATTCTCCAACGCCCAAATATTAAATTATGTACGTAGGCCGAACCTATGGTCCCCAGGGCCCGACCATACTAATTAATGACCCTCATTAAGTCAAGTGCCCAAAGTTTGGCATCTCTCTCTTCCTCTCTTACTTACTGTATTTATCTCTCTCTCTTCCTCTCTTACTTACTCTATTTATCTCTCTCTTTCTTTCTTTCTGTCTCGTTCTTTTTTTTCTCTCTCCTCTCACTCGCTCTTTGTGTCTTCTTTCTTGTTCTTCCTACACCAAAAAATTAGAATAGTCTGGTACCTAAATTGACGAAGTGTTATAGCTCTTCTTGGAGTCACGGACTGACGAAGATCCTCTGAGGGAAAAGACCTTCGTCAAAGGTTCTAATATTGGAAGTACATCCACCAAAAAAGTGAGGAAAAATAGGTAATGAGACATATCGAGATATGTTCAATGAACACATTCTCCTAATGAGAGAAAGAGAGGGAGCGACGGAAAGAAAGGGAGGGAGAGAGAGAAAGAGAGAGAGAGAAAAAAGAGAGAGAGAGAAAGAGAGAGAGAGAAATGGAGGGAAATAAAAGAGGAGAGAAAGAGAAAGAGAGAGAGAGAGAGAGAGAGAGAGAGAGAGAGAGAGAGGTTAAAAAGTGAAAGAGGGAGCACCAGCACATCCACCAAAAAGTATTGAAAAATAGAGAGAGAGAAAGAAAGAACTTTGGGACCAAATCGATCATTTCTAGAAGAGCTTCAGAAAAAAAGTTCTGATGGAATTCAACAAAATGCCCGAAGCTGGCAACTTCAAATTAGTTTGGACTGGACACCCATTATTACCGCTAAGTGTTATGAGTTATTATGATTGAGGTACAGTGTGTTTCTTCTTCATTTTCTTCTTGTTCAGCATTATTTCTTATAATAAGGTACAGGTGGTTAACGCGCTGGTCTGTTAATACAGGTAGTGTAGGGATCCGTTGGTTTGAATCCCACCCAGTGCAAAAAAAATTCTCATTCATTTGAGTTTGTGACCACATAATAATATAAGACTCTAAGGGTTAGGTGGTAGAAAATGCTTTGAGCATTAACCTCACCTGTTGGTTACCTTCCACTAAAGAGTGTTATTATTATTAATTCCTTTTTGAAAGGTGGCTTCACTATAAAATATCAACAGGACAGTGGTTTCACTATAATACAGTAGAATCCCCTTAACTCGATAGCTCCCGATAGGTCGGAACTTCCGTTAACTAGAAAGAGTTCTTCGGCCCTCATCAAATTTCGCCTTAATTCGATGTTCCAACAGCTCGAAATGACACTTCTGTCCCTTGAATTTTCAGCTAGTGGGATTCTACTGTATCACCAAGTTAGTAATCTAGGTATGTTGAAGAAAATACAGCAAATTGCATAATCACAAGATTCTAAGGCGCAATGATAGTATATGATTTTTAAAAGTTTTTTCATGTCTTCGGTCCTAAATTTGTCGTAGGTGTGCCTAGATCCCAATTTACATGTGCCATTTCTGATGTTTCATGATGATTTGTGTTGTTTTTGCATAATTCCTCTCTAACATCCAGGTCATTCAAAAGGGATAACGCTTTTTATGATCAGAAAAAAACTTATCATATTTCTGTTGATCACTTTCGTGATATCACAACTACTCAAACTCGTTTGATTAAATACACGATGAAACCGAGACTTGAACCACCGACCTCCAAGTTTCAAGTCCGTTTCAATCGATCAGGCTACTGAGTTCGATTTTATTGATCTGAAAACAATTAACTGGTGCCATCGACTCTGACTTTCTATATTTTAAAGACATTCGATCGTAATTAAAAGCTAGTTAATCAAAAGTCTAAACGCTGTCATAACTATTTTTATGCCTCATAATTTCAAGTGTACTTGGAGCCCTTTGCTAAACTCACATGAACTTTAGTGCGAAGTTTAATGGGCATTGGGAAATTTATAACTTCACGAGAGCAATTATCAAGTTCAAGCTTTTACGATTGTGTCTCCTAGGCTAAGGTTAGCTAGAATCGTAAAGAAGCGTTTTCCTATTAGGTAACTGGAAAATTTTACACTTGTACAGGGTTAGCCATTAGACAAGGAAATCGAAAGAGCTTGTTTTCTGGATAAAACTACTTTTTGCTTCCAATTTTTCCAATCTCTCTGACACGAAATCATTATATTTATTACATAATGTATTAATTAATTTCATAATAATAGGTACAATTTACATGATGTAAAATTATGATGTCAACAAATCAGGGGGAAGTTATTTAAGAATGTTAGCAGAGTATATTTTTATGTAGGTAATATTATCAATGTAGAAGTGGCTTTAGGAGTTAAAACATTTAATAGTGTTTCAAAAATATTATAACTTCATGATTAAAAATCCATAGGACAGCTCCCAGCTATGAGGGCCACTTATTTATATTATTGGTTCATACTACCCAACCAGGACTAATGAGTCCCATTATTCCAGCAGTAAGTCCATGACGTATTATTATATTGTCAAAATTCTAAATGGGAGGATAACATGTCATGTCCCGGCTGGATTTCAAACCCACGACCACTGAATCAGCAGATCGAAACCTTAACCACTGAGCCAATGCTTTGTCACCAGGTTAATGATAATTAATAATAATAATAACAATCTTTAGTGGAAAGTAACCACCAGGCGAGGCGAGCATTTTCTACCACCTAACCTTCAGAGTCCTATTATTATGTGGTCACAAACTCAAATTAATGAGGAATAATTCATGCACTGGGGTGGGATTCGAACCAACGGATCCCTACGCTACCTGGATCACTAGACTAGCGCGTTAACCACTTGACCACCAGTGTTATACTCGGAAGTAAAATTAATTTATTGAAAACAATAAACAAGACAATTCCGAACCATCGCGTGAAGAAAAACTTGTTTTTATTATTATTTCGCACAAGGTTTTGTTCCTAAACGATGTTTGCATGTTTGTCTGAGAGTTTTGCCCAGTGCCCCGGCGTGATTTATGGATATTGCCCGAATGACTTTGCCTGAGTTGTGGCGTGGTCTATGGTTTATGGTAAAGATTTTGAGATGATGAGTAGGATAGCTTTTTTTTTTTTTTTTTTTTTTTTTTTTTTTTTTTAACTTGGTATAGAAATTGATGTTTCATTCTAGCTATTACAATAAGTGGCGGATATGTTATGAGTTGTGGTTTAATATCCCTCTCAATTTTCAAGTTCATATATTGAGGCGGAGGTGTTCCTTCATTCGCTGGAAACTCACAAACCAGTCACATTAACCTCACCCAGCCTGTGTTCGGCAAGAAGCTAGTAAGTATCACGAGAGTTTGAATTTTGGTTAACCATTTAAGGTCTAACACCCGTGCTGCTGGCTATTCCCGGCCCAACTCAGGCTGAGTGTGGTTAATTTGAAAAGTTGATTTGTGAGTTTCCAGCAAATAATTGGGTACAGTCCCGGTGGTGATATGACCATTAATAATAATAATAATGATCTTAATGTCTTTATCTTTTACATATACATTCTTATGTTCCCATGAAATACTAGTGTACTTTTCGGGAAAGTGACGTTAAACCAAAAAAAGGAAAAGTTTTTAAGTGGGTATATCCTGTTGAGGAATCCTCATCTTTGACCCATCGATCCAGTCTGATGAGTCCTCTTGATTGAGAGTAAAATATTACACAAAATCAATCACCTGAAGCCCAAAGTGTTGGGACCATTAATTATGAACGGGGTAAAGTCAGTTCAATTCCGTCTGTCCGATTAGGGACAGGTGTTATGAAAGAAAAATGAGAATATCTACCAACATTCTTGACCTTTTTTACTTGGTCTTCTTGGACTAAGTATAATGGACAACAACAACTTGACCTCTTGAAATATATCTGGTAAAAAAGTCACTGTTGTTGAATGGAGCAGAGCGCTAGGCTCGCACAGTGACACCTGGGTTCGAATCCCGTGTAGATAGAGAATTTTCTACTCAGTACTGTGGATGCCCAGCATCTCATACCTCGTAAGGTCATATGAGCAGTTACTTTTATGAGAAACGCATAAATAAATAAACCTTTATTTTAACAGAAATATTACATACATCAAAATTAATACATATATCAGAACAACTGGTTCCAATTCAGCTTATTTGCTGAGGTACTCTACGCATAGTGGTGGTATTATCACAGTCAAAATAAGAGTACATAGTATTTAGAAAAGTGATGGAAGCTCTAAGCAATGCTGAGCCTTCCACAAATATTGTGAAGAGGCTCTTGTTTCACCACAAATAATGTATACTCACTTAACTTACTTGCCAACCTCCGTGGCTCAGTGGAAAGCATTGGTTACTGACCCGAAGGTTGCGGGTTCGAGTCCCAGCCGGAGCGGAAAATTGTGACCGAGTTTTTCCGGAAGGGCATGGGTATAAAGGTAAAATGCCCTCAAGCGATGCGAAAGCGGTTCAGGGGCACCTTAAAAAAAACTAAATCTACTTTCAAAAAATCTTGAGGAAATTAAAAAAATGTTATGAACCAAAAAAAACCCTTAAACCTAAAGGAAGGATAAAAAACAGACCGATTAGTTCTCATTAATTTCCATCACCGAGTCGGGGATCTCTCAGATCCCCGAAATCATCCCCCGTCTTGTCACGCCAGATTTCAATCAGGGATCGCGGCCCATGTGAGCTTCGAACCCGGCACTCCAGATGTGGTGCTCTCTTCGTGTGACTAATTGCCCGAGCTCCTATCATTACTCAAAATCACCGTGTAATGAACCTGGGCGGGACGCAAGGGAGAAATGAAGGTAGCCGAAAATAGATAAATTATTACGGAGATGGAAGGGAAGCTCGTTTTTTTTTCTCGAGAAAATTTAGATAACGTGTAATTTTGATTTTGAGTAAAGAGTCCCTTTTCTGTTGTATAAACCTTGTTGTAAAATACATCCAAAAAAATTTGTTAAAAAAAAGAGTTCGTTTATTTTAGCATTTGTTTTGGTGCCATCATTATAAAGTCCATGTCTCTTAATAAATGAGAATAAATTCATGCATTGGGTAGGATTTGAACCAAGGGATCCCAACTCCCTACGCTATTTATATGTATATTAACAAACTAGCGTCTTACAAAAATATTGCATAATTCGTTACTCGAACCACTAACCTCCAGGTTCGCATTGTCTACTGCAAAGATAGAGTTACTGAATTTGCAATAGCATTTTGTTCAATAAGTTTATAAAGGAATTCCAGGTGTATATTAGGTATCATAATTATTAGAATAGTATAGGAGTACCTATTATATCATAATATAATAACCGACCTTAATGACTAATGATTAATTTATGCAATTAGGTATTGCATTTTTAATGACCTTCACACTAGCTATTTTCATTTTTTTATTACGAAAAATTATCATGGCGTTAAGTCAGAAATACCATTAAATTTAATGCATTCTTATCTGACTCGCTCTTCTGTTCTCAAGCTGAATCTTCACCCTATCAGCCTCCTGTCTACACTAGAGTGCTGTGGTAGAGTATAAAATACAGTCGAACCAGGATTAATATGAATTCAAGGGACCGACAGTATTTTTCTGAAGCTCTCAGTCTTCAGTATGAAACAATGGGAACTCTTTGCCCCTTAGTACAGGAGAGTTGGCGTAGAATCTGTGAAATGTTCATTTTAATGTCACACGAGAGAATTGAAAAAAAATCCCTGTTAATTTAGGCCCAAAACGATGTACGACAATGGCTCATTGTGTAGAGTAGGGTTAAGAATAATAAATATAGGGCCATGCCTCAGGCCGTAACTCGGGTGAAGCCGAAAAAAATAGGCAATTAATCAGATGAATCACTCTCAATTTCCAAGTATGCCGCCCGTCGGGTCAATAAGAGAGCACCCGTCACACTTCCTGGAATCCATTGAGGGGGCAACCGTCTGCCAGGAGTACAAGACAAATAAATCCTATCCAGAACAAAAAATACTTCCAATACCTATATAGACTTGTGAAGTATAGCTATAGATATAAAAAAACAGGGATATAAATTGTATACAAGCAGACACCGAGATAGAAGAAATATGTCACAGAAAACACTTAGTCAGGACTTGGGTGAGTTTACCGCCGGACTTAATATTGGACCACCTAACATGAACCTTTCGGTGCACAAGGACATGTTCTGCTGGGGTAATGATAGGACAGTTAAGTGTGTGTTTCTTGTTTTAAGAAATAAAACATGGTCATTAAAAAGCCAAAACAGATAAGTTTAAAAAGTTTTCTTTGTTTTATTTTTTAGTTTGTTGCAAATGTCCAATGTTTATTGCAAGATCGCAGATCTTATAAAAGAGTAACAAGAAACATAATGCCCAGCCAAAAATAATGTTACCATTTACAATTATTTCTCAAATCTTAGCCATTTAAATAAAAAAATTCAGTACTTAAGAATGTTGCAAATAAAGTTAGTTTTCTAAAAAAAAATCAATGTAATATTTTTACCACACCTTCTTTCGTTTTTGAAAGTTTAATTTCGTTAACTTTTATTTAATTTTTGTTTCTGCTGTTCCTGTTTCTTTTCACGTTTTTTATTTTAGTTCCCGACCCTACTGATGAAAAATTTGAACAACACCAGGAAAAGCCACTCTTCTGCAAACAGAATTCACATTCACTCGCTTGGCAGCCTTCAAAACACCAGGAGTTTCAAAGTCTCAATGACTTCATCCAAATCTATCTAAATATGAAAAGAAACTGATTGATTGATTGAAAATGTTCTCCTTGCCAAAATTATCCAAGAACCGAAAAAATGTGTAGAACCAAAATAAAGAATAATCACCTACAGGAAGAAATCTGTACCGAAAGAAAAGAACCCACAATTCGTACATCAGAAGATCGAAAAGATGTTACAAAAAAATATTTGGCTAGCATTCTCGCACTCAAACTATCTTTTATGCACTTCATACTGATAAATATTCGAAGTTGAAGAACCGAAAGGGCCCCATGATAAAAAGTGACTTATGGGCAATGTCGTCTTGGAAATCAGCGGGACACTGCCAGGGCAAATACCAATTCCAGAAGTCACACAATACAAAATAAAATGCCTCATTGTTGTCATAGCAACATGCGTTATGCTTCTGAATAAAATGCATCATTGTTTGTCATAGCAACATGCATTATGCTTCTGGAAAGGTTTGACCAAAACAGTAAACTATAAAACATTTACTCCATGATCCAGAAACCTTTTCCGTATAAGTCCGGGAGATATCTAAATTAATATTTTACCATTATAAGTTTTTGTTGAGTAGGCGTTCTATGTTATGTCAGACTAATGAGATTGTTTTATAGAGGAATACCTAACTACTTGTGTAAATATTAAATGCAATATTTGGGAGCTAGGTACATGGTGAGTATTGTAACAGCAATCTCAAGTTGAATTTGTAGATGATGCAACTCTGTATGGATGTTCATAGTGATCATACTATTTCAATGTTAGATACAAGCAACAAATCTCCAATAACTTTGTTGTTAAAGAGACAAAGACCCAAAAAACAACAATAACAACATTACTAATAGGTAAAATAAATAAACCAAACATGATATTGTATGTACATCTTCTAGGGATAAATTTATAAGGAAATATTGTGGTTTCGACCAACTCAAGAAAATCGATTAATGGTTTAGAAACACTCAGGTAATAAAGGTCAAACAGACACAAAAAAAAGCACACTTTGAGTACGTTTCCAAACAGAACCAGAATATCTGAGGTGGTCCTAAGTTACCGACTTTTTGTTCACCCTGCTACTAAGAATTACATGCCTAATATTCTAGCAAAGGTAATCAAATAAATAAAGACATCACCAAACACACACATAAATAGAAAATAAACCACCCACCCGGAATTAGAATAAAATCCGTCACAATCAAAACAATTTAACCCTTGATTCCACCAAGTGCTAAGTGCGTTTTTTCTTCTTCTTTTCATTAGGTCTGTACGAGAACAAAATAATAACAGGTATTGATATAATAATCGTCTAATATTCAAGTTATACTTTTATTAACAAAAAAATTGTGAGTTGGCTCCTCAATCAATGCATACACTTAAAGACAAGAAATTCTTCAGAGCGACTAAAAAAATAGTACAAAATATATCAAAGTTCAAGAGAAATTGGTGCCATTTGGCTATTAGTACAATTATATTATGTTGTTTAATTAAGTAAAAATACTTTTACTTTACTGTTGCAAAATCTTGCCTATTGAGTTTGCCAAGCAGCTAACGTAGTTCTTACAAAAGTTTACCTCATTATACTTATACATTATGGTACAAACTTACCTTGTTACATTAAGAGGTACCAGCGACAGTGTCCAAGGGTTAACGAAGTAGACAGTCTTTTCAAATTATAATTTTCTTTTATTTTCTATGATTGGTTCTCTATTCCTTTATCATTCCAGGAAATGTTTACTGCTTTCTATTTAGGAACACAAGAAAAACACAAACAAATAAATAAAATGGTTAAGCAGATAAATGGATAAAGATATTCCAAAAAGATATAAATGCCCCAGAGACCCAAATGTGCATCCCGGAATCTGGAATCCATTCTTTCCGTTTGTCATCATCTTTTTTGTTGTTATTATGAATATTGTCTTTGTTATTGACTCACCGGAAGAAATCAAAGATTTCACATATGATGGAAACCAATTACTTACTTTGGAGCCTCTGTCTATTACTCTGGACCGTTACTTTCGAGCCTCTATCGGACTCTTCAAAAGCTTTATGAACAATGTTACAGTTTCTGAGAACTTACCTTTTATGTTAAAAGGTTCACATGTTTTATAAAAAATGTCTCAGGTACAAAGAACTGACATCAAAAAGACTCCAAAATTAGAAGTTAAAACACGTAAGGCTGGGTGGTATTAAAGGGACTCTTGTGACATTACCTTACCTATATGCCTGCATTTTCTACATGAATTTGAAACTCCTGAACAAATTACTTACTAGAAGTATGAAGATCATCTTTTTGGTTTTGTTTGTGTATCGTTTATGTTGTCAACCTTTTAGATGCACCAAATAATATCAAGGATTTAATAATGTTGGACCTGGATTGTCTGGTTGTGGCCACTGTTGGAGCTCTCAAACTTACTAGACAATGTTTCAAAAATACCTTACACCTTTCATTCAAAAAAGATGATTTAAAATTCGTTTTAAAGTTCGTAGGGTATCCAGCCATATGCCGACCTAAAGTAATTTTGAGGAAAGCCAAAGTGAAAGAAGAAGATAAAAAAGCAGTTCCTGTGTCTCATAAAAGTAGACAAGTCTCCGTGGTCATCATCCAATAACAAGAGACAGAACAATAAAAAAGAGTATAGGAACAACACAAAACAATTAATTTCTGTCATTAAAAAACAATTTCCCCAAAAAGACTTTACTAGATCTATTTTTGAGCAATATTAACAAACTGCGTCGGATAAAAGGTGTAAATGTTTAACAAGACATTTCAAAGCATTCTTGTTAGAAAAACAAACAATCAAAATCAAAACACTATTTATAATCCAAGACGTCAGTCTACAGGTACACCCACCTACTCGTATTTTTTTAAAGATGATGATGAATTTCACCTATTTTGAGTAGGCGCCAAAAAAAGGACGTTCACATCACAAAAATCAATCAACTCTACTGCGAGACTACCCAACAATCAGGAAACCAAGGAACTCACTTTCAACATAAAATTTGAAAAAACTGGGAGTCGTTTGAGTAGACCCTAACTAGGAGTTAAGAAACGCCCAGTTATCTGGCAATTTGAGAAAAAGGTAAACTTTTTTTGAAGAGTAGGTACTTGCTACTGTTTGACCTTTAATTTACTCCCGTATAATTGGGGGAGTGGGGTGGATTTCTTTATTTATAAACTCAACAACTTTTCAGCTCATATCAATGTCCATAGTACAAACACGGACTTTTATTGTATTTTGAAGATTTTGGATTAAACTTTGTTCGATACTATTGTAACGCACGTTGAGCAAATGAGCAGGTACTTACCAGAAAACCATTAAAGATGATATTTCATCTTGAAATGCCCTGTAATTGTAACAGAAGAATTCTTACATTCATTAATATGTCAGCTTTTGGAAACAAAACGTTCACTTCCAAATCTACTTAACAATAAGCACATGTAAATTGACGTATAAAATAATCAGTAGTCCACCTGGACTCTCAATCAATTGAAATCATACATCCATTTGACGGACACTAATAAATCATCCATACTTCACCAACATCAAAGAGAAACGAGCGTCCAACGGAATGATTATCCGGTTGAAATTAATAACAATTATCTTTCAATAAAAAGAGAACGTTTCGATGATAGGAATACAATGGAAGATGCTCTAGATGAGATAAGTCTGGACAAGGCGAATGATGAAGCGCATTTCAATATGAAAGACATCGCGAGCACAATGCCACAAGCGATGAAAATGATGATATGAAAGAAATCCATATCATTGTTTCAATGCCACAAAGGAGAAATGGTACTACGAAGAAGAAAAAGAATGGAAACAATCATCACGGAAACAGAATAGGCGAACACTTGGAAGAGAATCATTATGAAAATGAAGTGATAATTAAAAACCCAGCGCCATTATGCGAGAATATGATCCGGCCGTCTTGAAGTTTTGGTGTTGCATTGCCTGCCAGTCACACACAAGCTTAAATTAAAGATAATGCGGATATCGATATCGGCTGGAAGAAAGCACATAACTCTGTAAAAATTGATGGAGATTTTTGAAGTTCTTGCAATATAACATTGTTGTTTTGTGTAACCCTTCTGTTAAGTTTATCGAGTAGCGTTATAGCGTACGATTAGCTCAGTGGTGAGTTCCTCGATTAGCGGAAGAACGCGGGTGCAAATCCAAGAGCCGACAAAAAATGTATTCACTATCTGATTACAGTTGTTTGGTGGGAAGTATTGTGTCACTCTTTGCCCATCATGTTTGCGGTTTTGAGAAGACATCTGATCATACAATAGAAAATGGTAGTACTATTCCTAATTTATATTTAGATCAAACTTGATTTTAAATAATGAAATTCAATTTAGTTCATAATTACGTTAACTTACAGTGTACATATTTACATAATATGTGTATACTTATTCAAAAGACCACTAGATATTCAAACCTAAAAATGTAAAACATCTGATATTATTTTAAGGTCAGTTTCGGAGGGTTGTGTCTTTCCAAAAGGACTTATCTCTAAAGACACCTCCCAATATGAAGTTAGAATCAACTATTCAATCACTTGCAAAAACTTGAATTCCAATTCTGAGAAAGCAACGAATACTGAATCAGAGATGAATTTATACGGAGAAATAAAGCGAGCCAGAAATTCATTAGAGATGCAATGGGTACAACAAACCCTACCATGTTTCTGAGACAATACATCAGAGACCCAATTCATTATTTTTCCTAGAGGGGGGTCTTCTCTTGAAGTTTGTGCCTTGGAAACTTGGAACTCCTACGGGTCTTGTGCCTTACGATTATTAATAAAATAGAGAGATGTGCCTATTAGGAGCGGAGTATTGTCTATGTAAGATGGTGTGGACCCCGTGGTACAAAAAAATCTTGTACTACGTATTGTACCAATCGTAGGAGTCCGATTGTTCTGGCACCAGTTAATGTCTTTTCCTACACAAAAGGGATTGGTCTGAAAAGAGAGCATGTAAAATGCTTCCATAAATCCCCCTTTAAAGAGACGAACACTGAAACAAACCTAGATTTGCTCATAAAATTATCATTAACATAATTCAAGCAATGTCACAATGTCATGGCACATGAGATTAATAGATAGTGGTTGGTAGATGTACCTACCAGTGAGAAGTTCATATTAGAATAATTCTTGTTTATACTGCCGAGGTAAGACAAAACATCCTTTGACATCATCAGTAAAACAGATGTGTTGCATTTGATAGGTATATACTATTTAGAAGGTCTTTGTTTACTGTGCTATTGGTGAACTGGGTCCAGAGACGAAAACCTAATTCAACCGATTAATTGAGGCGGTGCGGTGGCGAAAAATACAAACGTTAGTTTGAACAGATATTTGGTAGATAAAAAGATGGCAGAATCAATGCCTGATGTGTCACTCATCAAAAATAGACTGTGCTTGATGAAAACCAAGAAAGGGTATCAGTTTTTATGAAAATGAAGAAAATTAATAAACATTTTTACCTCAAATATTGAATCTGTTTCTAGCTCAGATATTTTTAAACTCGTAATTCGGCGAGTCAATTACCTCGAAACAGGTGTCTAGGTATCTTCTTATACTCAAGTATAGCTTTTACAACTTCTCAGTTTTCTTTTTGACTGACTGACTCAAAAAGGTGTTAAAAGTCGTATTACTGGAAGAAAGACATCACCTACTTTTCGAAATTCCAATCTTGTGCAGCAGTCGACCATCGGGAATACTACAAAATCAAGACTCACCATGATTTTTATAACTTTCACAGCCAAATCCCCGAAGACTCTGAAAGTAATGATTTGTCCTAGTTCAACAAAGACTTGAAACCACACGTGAAACGTCTTCATTTCAATCAGTTGAATAAAATTCTCTTCCTCTCACCAGTTAGTGACTACCAGAAACCATCTTCTTTTCTTCCTTTGTATGCACTTGGCCTTCGTCCTTTCTCCCAGATGCAAACCTCACGACCCGGGCTCGACAGATGTCTGAAGTCAAATTGTCAAAAGAAATGAAGACATGTTCCCGAAATTGTGATAAGGGTGTACCCTGTGGAATCCGGGATTAAGGGATCGTCCCTGCAGGGATCCTGTGGTTGCCCACTCTTAAATATGTTCCACTGATTTAAATGAATAATAGATTAGCAACAGATGATTCTTCGCTGTCGGTGGGAGCACTTTCGAAGGATTTGCTCTTTATATTGCTTGCAGTGAGGAACACATTCAATGAATTTAGAGAAAAAGTAGGTATTCTGCTAGTTAACTATGGAATTTTCAAAAAGATTTGTGCGAGTCTATATTTAAACACGTAATCTAGGCAAAGCTAGAGCGTAGGACAAATATAGGTATTTCACTCACATAGACAACGCTTGGATATCTACATCAAATGGACTTTTGTTACTTTAGTGATTCTAGTTTTGAATTTTCCATTAAGCAGAAAGAGCAGGAAGGTATAGATTTTTTTAAATGTGCCAAAAAAATAGAAAAGCTTTGACATTCACATTAAAAAAAGAAAAAAAAAGACCAACTGTCTTACGTACGTAAATAATTTTCTTTAGTCGTGCAAGTACCAAGAACACAACAAGTAATAATATTAAAGACCATATGATTTTTGAGCATTCTTTTTTTGTTAAATTAAGAAAACCTTTCTGTTCTTTTCACAAAAATCCAAAATCTGTTTAAAATATTGTTTTGAAAATCTCAAAAATCATTGGCTTGGAAATAAAATGAATCAGAATCAAATCTGGTTTCGATACATTTGTTGTTTTCGAGATATCTGTTACAAAGGTTTCCGAGATATCTCCTTTTGCTTTTTTCATGCTCGTGGAGTCTCTTAATGAAATTTTCTTTATATTTCGTTCCACCTTCGATTTTAATGTACTCAAAAAATCAGTGAACTAAAATTGAATATTTTGTGGCTCTTGAAATACGGATAATATTGATACAGATTAGAAAGCAATAATATTGATACAGATAATAATATTGATACAGATTAGAAAATATAGACATAGGTAATCAGAACCTTTAATGTAGAAACATGTTTACCTAAATACACAATTAAAAAATGATACAAAAGATATGATAATAATTGATAGGTCGCATTGACCAAATGACCAAGGACGAAGCTTTTCATAGATGATCAAAAGTATCATGTATCAGTGATAATCACAATCATTTAACTCAACTCGTTTTGCTGATATTTTGCCGATCGAAGGAATCGAACCCACCATTCTTCAGATTATCAATCATGCTACTGGGGTCAGTTGGTTGGTTGGTTAAGTAAGATGAACTAGTAAATTATCAAAGACAAAATGTTGAAACCACCAATCTACACGGGACCAACTCAGTACCTAAATCTCATTGTTACTTAATACAAATAATAATAATAATGGGTGCAAGTAGACATTAATATTAATAAAATTAAATAAAATCAACACACTTTCCTCGTATTTACGACATCCCCTAGAAGCCGCCCACAATTTTAAAACCAATCAAGCGATCTTAAGCTGTGGGTTTTTGTTATTTTTCACAGATGCTTATGCATTTTTATTTCATTTTCGCGAAATGTAGAAAAAAATGCTTTTTAATGTTATTACTTCAATCCTCACATTAAACCGATGCTCTTATCCACCTAAGTCCTAAATCTTTTGACGAAGACTCCAAACCGGTAAAATCGGTATTCGTTCAAAGGACTCCGTAATAACCGTACCAAGGATCATTGTGTTCGTCCTTTCATCCTGAAGTGGGTATTCTTTTTCACCACAAGGTGGATTAATAGACTCCGATCTTTATTATCCTTACTGTGTCTCTTAAGCTGAGGTTATTTCGTCAGGATTACATTCAAGTCTTTGTCGTTTTAATCGGACTAAACGTAGCTCAAGAGAACACTCCTAATCGGCTAGTTTTTGTTCTCTTCTGTCATCTCTGTTGGATGACGGATAGTACTTGAGTGGTACTTAAGAGACATCAAGTCTGGTGGAAACTTAGTTTTTAGGCTCACTCATGCGAAACTTAAATTTTAAAGAATTTTGGGCTAAAGAAGGGAGATGAGCTTGAAAAGTGCAAAAATTAAAATCAACCTGAGAAAGTGGTTCAGGCGTCTCCTTTTAATTAATGTGGGTACCTCGTGTTGAATTTTCCAGCGAATAGAGGTTAAAACCCCTTCTCTCGAATGACTTAGAATACGTAGATGTTTAAGAGACGTAAAAAAAAGATTTCTGGACGCAAAAGAAGATACTAATAATAATATTGCTCTTAAGTGGAATGTAACGACCAGGCGAGGTTAATGCTCAAAGCATATTCCACCACCTAACGGGCACCTAACCCTCAGAGTCTTATTATTATGTGGTCAGAAACTCAAATTAATTAATAAAATTTCATGCACTCGAACCAAAGGATCACTTCGCTACCTGGATTACCAGACTAGTGCGTTAACCACTTGACTATGTAATCCTTTAGACGCAGATGAAATGACTTCTTGACTGTTCAGGAGTCAGGAGCCGGTAGACCTTATTGTAATGACCCAACACAAAACAGAATCCAATGAAGCTAGGAATCATTAGGACGCGAGGATTCTTAAATAGGTAGCAGACAGGGTGTCTTGAAATAATTTACCAAGTTAAGTGCCAAATTATAAATTAGGATTACAACGAAAATAAGGGAAGAGTGTCCCTTAACTATCTACACCGTAGCACAGGGGTCTTCAACCTTTTTCAGTCTCTGGGCCATATTTCTTTTCCGGAAAAGTCCGCGGGCCACTATTAGAAACATAATATAAGGGGGGGGGGGGGTAAATGGTATGTTCACATGAGAAGAATAGACCAAGAACGAATACCAAAGAAAATGTTTGATCTACAACTAAATGGAACTAGACCCCGAGGAAGACATAGAAAGAGGTAAACAGACATGGTCAGAGATGGCATTACACTTGGTAGTTTCCACTGGCAAGATGTAGAACGGGACGAAGCTTTCAAAGACAGACAATAGTGGAGAGATTTTATGAATCGACCCGTAATATACCTAGATGGAACGTTTCGAGATATGCATGTAAAAAATACCCCCTCAGTCAACACACCCTCTCAGTCAACACAAGTTTTAGACCAGGTGTCTAAAACTTTCGACGAGGGGTATATATGTTAATTTTTTGGGTTAAGTTTACATATATTGTACAAAATAAAGTATAAGACATATTGAAAAAAAAAGAAAGGAGTATGAGGCTAAGATCTGTTAAGAAATAATAAAAACACAAGGATTTCTGTACCTAGGATGTTTTATTTAGTTGGCAAATGCCAATTACGAGTCAAAGAATCTGCCGGGATTGGAACTACAGCTCTCAGGAGACTTTGTTTTCAGCAAAGTTTGGATTCTTTGGGCTAGGTACGCCATTATTTTCTTGACTTCACTTTCAGGAAGAGTGGGGTGGGTGGGAGTACGGGAAAGGTATGCGTCCAGGAGATTCTAGATTGCTTCCCATCCTTCACCACATTTCCACCAGAAGCAAATGCCGCCATCTGGAATGATGTTTTTGGTTGTTGGGGATCTTTGTGAAATCTTATTTCTCGTAAATTTCTTGTTTGCTGTGAATTTTGATTATGAAGGATGTATTGATATTGTTTCTAGTGCCTTTTTTTTGGTTTTTTTTTATTTTATTTTTTTTTAAATTTTTTTGTGTTTTCTTATAAATTATTTTTCAGTACCAAGGATGTTTTATTAACTGGCAAATGCCAATTCCGAGTGAAAGAATCTGCCGGGATTGGAACTACAGCTCTCAGAAGACTTTGTTTTCAGCAAAGTTTGGATTCTTTGGGCTAGGTACGCCATTATTTTCTTGACTTCACTTTCCATCAGGAAGAGTGGGGTGGGTACTGGAAAGGTATGCGTCCAGGAGATTCTAGATTGCTTCCCATCCTTCACCACATTTCCACCAGAAGCAAATGTCGCCATCTGGAATGATGTTTCTGGGTGTTGGGGAACCAGGGGATCTTTCTGGAATCTTCTTTCTCATGAATTTCTTGTTTGCTGTGAATTTTGATACTAGTGTTGTGGTGTTTGGCAAGCAGTGTCATAACATCTAATTTTGAAAACTTGGAATTTTGAACACCAGCACGTGAAATTTTGAACATCAGCACGTGGAATTTTGAACATCAGCACGTGGAATTTTGAACATCAGCACGTTGAATTTTGAACATCAGCACGTGGAATTTTGAACTTCAGCAAGTAGAATTTTGAGTATTAGCACGTGGAATTTTGAGTATCAGCAAGGAGAATTTTGAGCATCAGCACGTCGAATTTTGAACATCAGCAAGAAGAATTTTGAACATGAGCAAGTAGAATTTGGAGTATCAGCAAGTAGAATTTTGAGCACCAGCACGTTGAATTTTACACATCAGCAAGTAGAATTTTGAACATCAGCACCTAGAATTTTGAGTATCAGCAAGTAGAATTTTGAACATCAGCACGTGGAATTTTGAACATCAGCACGTGGAATTTTGAACATCAGCACGTTGAATTTTGAACATCAGCACGTGGAATTTTGAACTTCAGCAAGTAGAATTTTGAGTATTAGCACGTGGAATTTTGAGTATCAGCAAGGAGAATTTTGAGCATCAGCACGTCGAACTTTGAACATCAGCAAGAAGAATTTGGAGTATCAGCAAGTAGAATTTTGAGCACCAGCACGTTGAATTTTACACATCAGCAAGTAGAATTTTGAACATCAGCACCTAGAATTTTGAGTATCAGCAAGAAGAATTTTGAGCATCAGGACGTAGAATTTCGAGTATCAGCAAGTAGAATTTTGAGCATCAGGACGTAGAATTTCGAGTATCAGCAAGTAGAATTTTGAGCATCAGCACGTAGAATTTTGAGTATCAGCAAGTAGAATTTTGAGCATCAGGACGTAGAATTTTGGGTATCAGCAAGTAGAATTTTGAACATCAGCAAGTAGAATTTTGAACATCAGCACGTAGAATTTTGAGTATCAGCAAGTAGAATTTTGAGCATCAGGACGTAGAATTTTGAACATCGGCAAGTGGAATTTTGAGTATCAGCAAGGAGAATTTTGAGCATCAGCACGTGGAATTTTGAACATGAGCAAGTAGAATTTTGAGTATCAGCACGTAGAATTTTGAACATCAGCAATTAAAATTTTGATCAGCAAGTAGAATTTTGAATATCAGCAAGGAAAATTTTGATCAGCAAGTAGAATTTTGACATCAGCAAGGAAAATTTTGAACAGCAGTGTCAGCAACGAAAATTTTGACAATCAGTGTAACTTATTAATGTAGTTCTTGGGTATAGGTACTCTTAATTTTTTTGTGTTGTGATGTTTGTTGGAGTTAAAATAACTTTGAATGAAAATTTTTAATTCTTTATGTGGCCAATTAAAATAACTATACAATCATAGAATTTGGCCAACATGAAACGAATCTTTTCTAACAATATAAAAATCATTTCTACAATTCAGGTAAACTAGATAATTCTGGAAACTTACTTGTGTGATTATTGAACTCGCTACTATTCTCTACTCCAGGGGTCTTCAACCTTTTTCAGTCTCTGGGCCATATTTCTTTTCCGGAAAAGTCCGCGGGCCACTATTAGAAACATAATATAAGGGGGGGGGGGGGGGGTTGAAAAAATTTCAGAAAACTATTTTTAATTTCAGGAACAAGTAAGTGTTGGTATTTTTATTTTAAAAAAAATTGTTTCACTCATTTTTATATACAAAAAATAGAAGAAGAAAAAAAAAAAAAAAAAAAAAAAAATTGAACAGGAGTCTCTGATCAGTTTCTGTTTAGAAAAAAATCAACTCTGTGAGCGAACGAACTTAGGTCTTCCATGGGATGGTTGGCATTGCATGGCATCCACCGATTTGACAATATTGGGTTGAAGTTTTGTTGTAGCGATCCGGAGAGAGTGTTGGTCAATGCATTAGTCTTGTAGGTGGGAAACCTGGGTTCGAATCCCATCGGATTTGTCACTGCTCGTAACTTTTTCATAAAAAAAAAAATCTTGGCCAGCTAGTGCTGGAAGAAATAGGAAATAACATGAATGAGCTCGCGGGCCACCAAAAATGACTCGGCGGGCCACAAGTGGCCCGCGAGACACAGGTTGAAGACCCCTGCCGTAGTATATTAGTGGTCAAGTCGTCTGACTGGTAATCCAGAGGTCGTGGGTTCAAAACCCAGCCGGGACTTTTGACCTCATAATAATACGTCTTGGGCTTACTGCTGGAATAATGGGACTCAATAGTTCTAGTCGGACAGTATAAATAAGGCGATATTAATATTATATCAAATATGGGACGTTCTTACCTTATCTTCGTGGTAATCCTTTCTTTAACCCTATCTGCCCAGATAGGGATTCATTTCTTAAATTGACAGCATTGATTTTGAAAGCCTCACCATTTTATTATTAAATTTGGTTCTGCTCTAACTGAATCCGACCCCAGTAGCTCAGTGGTCAAGATGTCCGTCTGGTAATTCAGAGGTCACAGGTTCGAAAGCCGTCCAGGTTAACATTATGACAAGTCATCCTCCCGTTAGTGCTTTTTACCATATAAATAATTATACGTCTAGGGTTCCTGCAGGAATAATGGTTACTTATGAGTCCTAATCGGGCAGTAAACAAATTATCATATTTGGGTTTTTAAAAAAAATACTACTCAAAATGATACTGTTAAATTTGGGACTATCATAATGAACATGGGACTCCCACCACCGATCTTCAGGTGACAAGTCTGCCGCCTTATCAATCAAGCTGCTATAGGGACGGTATATGGGGTTGGGTGGAAGAGATTGCCATAGGCAATAACTCCGTCCTTTAGTTAGGACATATGTTTATATAAATATTCTATATACTTTTTCCTTTTCATTGTATATATTGTTTCCATTTTTTTCATC
Organism: Bactericera cockerelli; assembly: GCA_024516035.1. Taxonomy (NCBI): domain Eukaryota; kingdom Metazoa; phylum Arthropoda; class Insecta; order Hemiptera; family Triozidae; genus Bactericera; species Bactericera cockerelli. The sequence goes on from CM044960.1 coordinate 31,490,749, forward strand.
TTTATAATAATTAATTGTACTGTAGGTACATATGTTATTTATATCTAATGAAGTGTTTAATAATAATAATAAATAAGGTTTATTGAAACGAAAAAAGACCTGTTAGAGATGGAAATACCTGAGGAATCTATTGATGATAGACAACAGTTCAGAGCAAAAATTCAAGATTTTAAAGGATTTAGAGAAAAAGAGAAGATAAAACAAGAGCTCCATGGACTGAAGAAAGAAAACAGCAACACAGAGAAATAATGAAGAAATATTGGGAGAAAAAGAGAAGAAAAAAAAAAATGACTGGCTACTGTAGCCAACTACTGTACCAGCTATAGCCAACAAAAATTTACAAAATGTTTATTATTATTTACCGTGGTCCTAGTTGGCCAAATTTGAAACTAAAAATAAAAAAATCTGGTGTAAACATCACACGACTTTCCTTATCATAATTATAAGGAATTGGAACAGGACCAAAAGCCACTGGTGACTCAAAGGTAACATTTAGCTAAAAATCAATATCAAATTCGTAATCAGCACCTCAAAATCATTGGATTTGATATGTCACAACCCCCATCTACGATAAATAATAAAAAAGTTAATCAAAGCGGGTCCCCCCAAAATACCGGTAAATTGGGGCCGAGGTCCAAAAAGTTCAAGATATCAAAAAAATGATCAGAAGAGACCCCTATTATTTTTTTAATCTAAGACATAATTGTTCTCTAATATTTTTTTGTATCTTTAACCAATTCAAAGAAGCGGCACTTGCGGCCAATATTTGCGGTCCTGCGGCCGCAGTCTGCGGCCGATTGCAACCAAAAGTTTCGTGGTTCGTCTGGTGTATAATTACAATTAGCATACCAAATTTCAAGTCTCTAGCTCTTACCGTTCTCGAGATATCCTGTTTACACACAGACAGACAGACAGACAGACAGACGCACGGACCAATGGCTGAAAACAACTTTTTTGGTATCCTGAGGCTATAATTCGTCCAGAAATGTGAAAAACTGGGTAGGTCAAATTTTCGACGAATACAATACTTTCCTTATTATAGGATAAGGAAAGTAAAAATAATGCAATATTATTTTTTAATATTGCCTTATTTTTTATTTGCCTTCATCTTAACAATTGATGCAGTGGACCACCCGGTCTATTCACACAAGAATTTCAAATCAAAGCTTCATCAGAGACACAGGGAAGACAAATGATCACAACAAGAATGATATTATTGTTTCAGGAGAGAATGAGGAGGGGGAGACAGAGAAAGATGATTAATTACTCCGCCAGCACAGGTGGGGCTGGGAGAGGAAGCATCTCCCTAGTTGGTATGAATTAATTAAAATCTGATGTGATGTATGTCTGTCTGGAAGCATGGGATGTCATTAGGGTAAGGTTGCCATATTTGGGGAGGTAACTTTTGAACGCCTATAAAATGAAAACGGTAAAGTCTTTTTTAATTAAATAAAGTCCAAATTACACAGAATAATGTTTTTTATTATTCCTCAGAGTTACAGAACAATAAAAAAGAAAAAAGTAATTAAAAAATTAACATAAACAAAACACTTCAAAAATGGCAGTCAAAAATTTGTGATCCTAATTTGGGGAGGTTCTAATTTTTTGAAAATTTAGGATTTTTTCATTGATTTTTTAATACTTTTGGCCAACATTCCTTTACTGCAATATTCACAAATGAATTTCTCATCTTTTCCAGCACATAGTGAGTGTGCCCAGTGCCCACCTTTCACAAATGAGACACATGATCCAGCGCTCACCATTTCTTGCAGGACAGTCTTCAGAATAAAGTGTTTTTAAGGTCATCCCCAAATTGGGCAAAGTGATATGCAAGAACAAAAATAATTTTCTATTTTTACACAGAATTAAAAGAAAACTTTAGAGCTGAGATATGAAAGAACAAACTATTTTTATATGCATTATTAAAGAATAAATATAATTTTCTTACCTTTTTGTTGACCAAACTTCACTATTTTTAACTTTTTAAAAAAAGTTTTAAAGAGCCCAAATCACATTTTTGTAAATATTTTCTCTCGAGCAATTAATTTAAACTAGATTATGATCGGGAATCACATGGAAGTTGTTTACATTTGTAATTCTGACATTAACCGCAGGCAGCAGCATTTCCTTGAGGAGAAACACCGCCTCCCCAAATTAGGAAACCTCCCCAAATATAGCAACCTTACCCTACTGTTCGCGGGGTAACTACCTGGATTATTATTATTATTATTTAGCACTATTTTAATGTGGACATAATATTATATACAACAATTACAACACAGTAATCACAAAGAAATATACAATATAAGGACAAGTAAAAAGAGAAAATAATGAAGAAAAAATAAATATATAATTATAAATACATAATATATTATGCATATATTTATTTGGATATGTTTCGGATGGATTCATAGATGGACTAAGGGCCGAATCGTGAAACAGGATTAGTTAATCTTAGTGGACACTATGCCTTAACCTTGACAACAACTGTGGAGAGCATATCCAAGCCGGGCTTTGTAGCTTTATTTTAGCTCTGTGGCGTACCGGATCCGTGGCTTCGTGGCGGAAAATATTGTTTAAAAATACCTACCAGCTGATAAATCTAAGGGTCGGCTTGGATTTACTGATCCTGCTTCATATTACGGCCCTAAGTGTATGGAATCCAAAAAATAAACTTAGAGCCTTATTTATGAACAGAATACACCGTCTCAAACATAAATTTCCTTATTATGGGTCGCTTGCTTTAGACATTGTTCAGGAAAAATTAGACTTATGTAGGTATGAGGTCGGTGAAAAATAAGATATACTCGTAGATATAAAAGTCTATCAAGGAAAATGATCGAGTTATACCTATAATATAGTTGGATAAATTAGACTCATGTAGGTAATTAGTTTGAACTTATGCTTGAAAGTTCCCTCTTATGCGATCAACCTCGGGTATAATTAAAAGTTTATACACGAGGAACACTGTTTGAAGAAGTGAGCTTTGGAAAAGCTGCATGACTATTATATGACCGGGTACTTGAAATCAATCGTTGAGGTTTATGAGGAAAACTGAGTAAAAGTTATGAGGGCTTGATGAAACTTTTTTCTACCTTCCAGACATGGGGTTGCTCCCCAGACATGAGGTTCTTTCTGAAACTTTGAAGTTAATAACTCGATTTGAAATCATCAACTTCACATAACAAACATGAAAAGTGAAAGTTTTATAGAGTTGATAAAACTACCTTTTGGTAGCGGCAGTTGAGATGATCTCAACAAATAAATTTAAAATTCATGAAAAAGAAGAAAAAAAAATTACCAAATCTTAAACCTTAAACTTCATATGATTTCCTAGTTCTCCTAGATTTATAAATAATATGCATATTATTCTGTCCCGGTAGCTCAGTGGTAAAGGCGGCACTCTGTGAATCCAGATAATCCAGATGTCGTGGGTTCGAAACCCAGCCGAGACATGACAAGTTATCATCCCATTTATGGGTTTTTTTACCACATAATAATATGTCTTGGGCTTACTGCTGGAATAATGGGACTTTATTAGTCTTAATCGAGCAGTATAAATAAGGCGACATTATTATTATTATTATATTATTTACTGTTATTTGAAGTAGTCACCGTGATGGTGGAGTGGGGTAGCGCACCAGGCTTGCACACACCTGGTTTCCACTGCCCATCTTGCTTGCCATTCCTGTACTCTCCTAGCTTTGATCTCGCCCTTCTCTTCCTTGGTAAGTCAGAACATAAGTTGTTGTTGTAGCCAGCTTGGCTACAGCTGGAGGGGTGAGTGATGGTCTCCAGCCAACTTTATTTCAAAGTTGGCTCGTCCTGAACCACATATTTCTATGTGCGATCAACCATCATGAGGACTTGGACTTTTCTTTATAAGCCATTAAACCCATATAAAACTGCAAGCTAGCCTGGCATGTAAGGGTTGTAAGGGTTGGCTGGTCTGTTCTCTGTTTATAGACCTGTAGCGAGACATAAGTAAGCACTAAAGCTAGGTATAGATACACAAGGAAAGCACATAAATACGTAATAATTATGTCATCTATCGTACTATGACCCTGGACTTATATTTCCGCGCTATAATAATATAATCCGTACCAGGACTTAATGGAATGTAAACAAACTTCAGTCGCGTGTCCGTAGGTCAATGTCGCCAAAGACGCAAATGATGGGCACTTAAGTTGGAACTAATAGGGACTTGAGTGTATGATATAGTGTCTCTCAACAGTATTAACAATAATATAGGAAATTAGTTAAATTAAAAAATTGTAAAGTTGGGTACATCGTGTATATAAAAAAAAAAAAATTGTTGTTGAAAAAAATAATTTGGTAAATGTTAGTTATCATATTTGTGTTCATCACTTTCGTGATATCACAACTACTCAAACTCGCTTTACGAAATCTACGCTGAAACCGGGACTTGAACCACCGACCTCCAGGTTACTAGTCCACTGCCTTATCGATCAAGCTACTGAGGTCGGTTGTGAAAAAAAATGTAGTGGAGGCGTCAACTTCACCTTTCAAGGAAAATGTCGAAGACATTCAACGAACCCATAAAGAGTATAAAGACCCTCCATTCGCTGGAAACATAACAACCAGACTATAGCCACAGTAACCTCACCCAGCCTGGGTCTGGTCGGTAATAGCCGACATCACGAAAATTCAGGTATGAATGGTCAGTGGGTTTTTCAAAAGATAGTTGTGCCCCGGAACCGCTTTCGTATTACTTCAGGTCACTTTACCTTTACATTCATGCCATTCCAGAAATGGGAAAACTTGGTCAGAATTTTCCGCTCCAGGTGGGATTGGAACGCACAACCTCCGGGTCAGTAACCAATGCTCATATTAACTAAGCCACGGAGGTCGGGGATGTTATATTAATAATACAGTCGAATCTGAATGTAAGAGAACTCAAGAAACCCGAATTTTTTTCTCTCATACATCCAGGTTTCTCTTTATAAAGAGGTTTTTTCCCTTATAGAGAGGTAAATTTGACCTGGAAATTGTTCTCTTTAATCCAAGGTTGACTGTATCAATTATTTTAACTTTTCCTTAACCCTGAACAGCCGAACACCCTGTATTGATAAGGACCGAGGAATCTTCAGGATGCTCTCCATACAAGCAGAAAGCAGATGTACCCAGGAGAAACCAGACATGATCATGCTGGTTCCAAGTACTGATAGCAATGACGTGTTAATGGAATCCTGTGATATGAAACACAAGTTTTTTAAACATGTCATATTATGTACCTAGTGTTTTACTGTAAAGTTCATGTTTTTCTAGCATAACCATTTGTTAACATCTGATGTATAGGAACGTGCACTGGAAGTCAAGTGGTTAACGCGTTAGTCTGGTAATCCAGGTAGCATAGGGATCCGTTGGTTCGAATCCCACCTAGTGCATGAATTTTTCCTCATTCATTTGAGTTTATGACCACATAATAATAAGACTCAGTGGGTTAGGTGGTAGAAAATGCTTTGAGCATTAACCTCGCCTGGTGGTTACTTTCCACTAAAGAGTATTATTATTATTATTATAATAACTATTTGTTAAGATCCGAATAACGGATCTTATTTTTAATGTTAGTATATTTAGTATATATTTTTAATGTTGAAGCAAGAGTTTCTTCACAATATTTGTGGGTAGCACAACATTACTAAGACATTCCATTACTTTTCTAAATACCTATAACCTCATTTTAAGTTTTACTCTGTTGATCCCGCCACTGGTCGTTATTCTTAAATGTAGTCACCTGGGTTTAGCGGTAGCATGCTCGACTTGCACTCAGGTGACCCGGGTTCGAATCCCGGTAGGATCGCATTTTTTTCCCCGTTCTGTACTTTGGATGTTGGGGCCTACCCTAGCCTTGTGAGGACAATTGGGGTATTTTTAGATTGCGCAACGAATAGTGGCGGCGTTGCAAGATTGATATTGGAATATGATGATTGGTTGGATATTTTCTTCAGCATATTTTCTTCTCGTAATGTCGATTCTACCCACTAGAAATTGTGACATGATAACACTAATAACTAGCTCGTTTTTATTAGTAGCTACTCAGTTTTCGTCACGAGTTATGATTGGATTTTGAACATCCAAATTACAGAGAAGAAGATAAACTAGTAGTAAATATTTTTTTTTCAGTCAAAGTTGGGAGATGAAACTAACTGCTGAACGCTGGCTGGTCCAGCAAGGAATGCCACAAGTTGAAAGCCACTTCTCCGCCTAGGCTAACACGAAATCAAATCATCAGAAACCCGAAAGTGTTTTTTTTTATAATTCTAATGAAAACAATAATCATTTTGTATTCATTATAATAATTAACAAAAAACAACATGATAATTGCTTTTCCCCTTCTTGCTCCGCAATCTCCAATATTTATATGAGTAATAAATATTTATTGGATACAAAATATTACGAATAATTGGAATCCGAGAATAAAAGGTAAAGCAAGGTTAGGGTGACCACAACGCGAGACCCCTGACTGGGTGACAAAGTGCCGCAGTAAAAAGCTTTTCTGTAAACAATGTTCAGGATCTGATGGAAGACGTGTCCGCAAACTGTGCACTGGTAGCTGGTAGTACTGTTGAAATAATGGGATTCATTAGTCCTAATCGGGCATTTTAAATAAGGCGATTAATTATTATTTAAAAAAAACCTAATTATGTGTTTGCTTTATTTGGTAATACTTAAATAAACATGATTGAGAATTTGGACACGTATGAAACAGGATTAGGTTTTATCGAAGTGGACACTATTCCTTAACACGCCCTCTAGTGGGAATGTCAACCAATCACAACTTAGTGTCAACTTAGATTAAGGACGAAATTAATTGACAAATTCTATAGCTCAAGTCATTGCTAAGCGTCGGTTTTCCCTATCTTACACATTACGCAATCCGTGACTTCTCCACAGAGGTATTACAAGCGGATAAGTCAAAAACAGGAGCTGCTCCCCCAAATAAAGCTAGATAAACCTTATCTAGCAACAGTAAAGTTGCAATTATTATTTGTTACAGAGAGGTATTACAAAAACGTCAATTAATTCCGCCCTGAATCTACTCCTGTTTCATAACATAATAACGGTCCTCAGAGAGCTTACGAATAACCCTGAATGAGTCCACTTTAAGTCCAATTGTAAGTCTAGAACCACCAGAAGAGAATACATATTGTATTTCATACCTTACCCTTAATGGCTGTTACCAGTATGAACATAAGTATTGCTCATTCCTGTCGTCCAACATGTAATAAATACCAACCAGAACAAATCTTAATACTTATTACTACACAATCCGTAAAATGTAGTATCGAATATTTTATTAATTACCTTCGTTCGTACATAATTATCTAATGTTAGTCACCGTGGAAGAGTGAGATAGCGCGCTAGGCATTGCAAGCATGGTGACCTGGGTTCGATCCACAGCGGGGCAGGAATTTTTCTGATCTGTACGATGTTCGGAGTCCATTCATATCTCGTGAGGAAAAATGAGTAGTTACTTGTATGAGTAACGACCAGTGGCGGCATTACCAGAGTAAAAAGAAATTAATGTAATAGAATAATTCGAAATGTGAAGGAGGCTCTTAGTAATGCTAAGCTACCCACAAAAATTGTGAAGAGGCCTTGTGCGTCACCACAAATAAAATCATACATGCTCATACATAATTAACTAATGTATGTTACAGTTAAAACCTGTGAGTTGTACTGGATATCTGTTCAGAAAATTTATGCTCATTATCATCATCATCATCATAATTATATGGTGGCGTCATTGTGAACTATGGTAGACAGACAGTGGAGGAATGACTCATCACTTCTACCACTGTCTTTACAAGGAGACTAATAATTGATAAGGTTCTCATTCTGTCAATGAAGATAAGCAACGTACAGCAAGTTTAGAACTTGGATGGGTGACCATTCAAATCCAACCCCTCGTGGTGCTGGCTATTCCCGGCCCAACCAGGCTATGTAAGGTTTATGTGGGTTGCGAGTTTAGTGAATTGAGGGTAAAACCCCCATTTCGAATGACAGAACCTAAATGTTAAAGATATACGTTAAGGCAAAAAAAAAGAGATTTGCACCCATACTTCAGACATGTATTTACGACTAATACAACTAAAAATATATTCATGTACCTACGTGTAATACAACCTCTCACTTTTCTGTTTATACTGATTTGAGATATGGACTGTCCAAATTATACTTTTGCTGTAGTGAAGGGACTTTGTACTTAAGTGCTGCTTAGTTTCCAAATTCTGGAGTAATTTAAGGAATTATTACAGAATATTTATTCTAGAATATTATCAGGTAAAACTAAGTTCTACTTTTACTATTTAGTTTTGACAAAAAAGGTTTTTCACATTATTCAAGGCACGTTTCTTGTGTACTCAATGCCATCAACCTGTCAACAATTCAACATCCATATAAGCGTTTGTTTAGAAAGCAGCAGGCATTCGGGATGGGTCCCAGACCTTTTCTGGGTCGAAGGGTTGAACCCTTGGAGTTCTGGTATAGCTTTTTAACCTACGGACTATAAATTTATGTGATTTCTCTCTCTCCTTCTCTGTCCATCAGTTTCCCCCTTAAAATTATTATTTTAATCTTTATTAGGAGGACAAAATACAATATTTACAGTTTACAGAAGGTACCTAATTTAGAAAAAATAAATAAATGATAAAATGGTATGAAAAATAGATTTCTATGTAGTTTATTGTTACTAGCTTCAAATCTCTTGTGGGGAAGAGCTATTATTTATCTTTTTACCTATTTTTTTGTTTTTCTATCAATCTCTGTCTATTTTTATACTTTCTCTCCCAATGTCTCTCATATTGTCTAATTCCTTTCTATTCTAACCACCCTTAAGCACTACCATTTTCTACAATTTTTTATCTTCTTTTTTGTGTAGATGTGTTTCGCTCTCTCTTATTTTACTCCTTCTCTTCTCTCTCTTTCTCTTTTCTTCTCTCTCTCTTTTCTTCTCTCTGTCTCTCTCAAACATAATCATGAATTAAGCAAACGGCGGGGGATCGGTGTCATAAATTCTGAAGATCTCAGCAAGTTATTGTTTCTGACGAACATTGGTTACTTTAGGTGGATTTTCTGTTGCCTAATTCTTTGATACACAAAGGTGTTTTGCCCAGATGCTAAGGGCAACATTAATAGACAAAATCGAGATATTAAAAGAATTAGTTTTCCCAATCAAGACTTCAGAGGCACGCTTCCTCTCGGTAGTGAGCTCGAAGAAATGTTTTACCTTTGAAATATACCTAAACACGACATTCAGTAAGCTAAAAAAATCAAGACTTCTCCACAGGGGTATTATAAAAACGTCTATTAATATTGCCCTAAATGGCACCAAAACTGGTAACATTCATGTGATAAATCTTTTCCTTTCGAAGACACATTTTTAAGATAGCCGATAGTCATATTGTAGCTAGGCCTGCGGCGCGACTCCTGAGGCATAAGTGTATAGTATAGTAGTGCTTTAGACTGTCCTTAACCCTTTTGAAAAATGTACAAGTATTTTATATTTATTTCATACAGTTCGCCCGAAATGATTCATGTTCGTACCGTGCTTGTGCTCATTCCACCGAGAACATTATTGTTTTTAATATTATAATTCATCGCCTCTTTCCACGGTTTCCTTATTAAAACTTCAGACTCAGAGTCCTGGGTTCATATACACCTGGGACTTGATGAAAATATGAAAATTACTTCTCTGCCTTCCTCTCTTTCTCTCGACTTATTTTGAAAAGTAGATAAATAGTAAAGAGCTATTTATTTGTGTTATTACTCATGTCACAATTTTTAGTGGGTAGCATCGTCATTACGAGAACTAAAGCTAATGTTTTATTTCTCTCTTCTCTTAACTTATTGTTATTGGTGGATGTGTTATCTCTCTCACTCTCTTCCTCTCGACTTATCGTTATTGGTGGATGTGCTATCTTTCTCACTCTCTTTTTCTTTGTGTTTCTTAAATTCTTTTGTCTCTCTCATTTAAATAAAACATTACTTCCTGATAAATGAAAAACATTATTTCCTGATAAATGAAGACTCAGAATTACGAATTTTGCAATTTCGGTCCACTTTAAAATTGACACAATAAGAAAATTCTCACAGAATTAGGTAACTAATTAATTTAAAAGCACATGGATATCGTTAGTTTCAGAGTTGAACACTTTCAACTCAATCATGTAATAATATGTTACATTTTTCATGGTGTTGAAATTTGAATGCGTTAAATTTAAGACTCAAAATTAGACATTCTTCGGACATCTCGACGAAAATTAAATTGGTCATAATAACAAACGAAAAATTTGTTGTGGCTCCACTATTGAAAATACCTGGCGGCTTTCTAAACACTTTCCGGTCTTCGAACCAAGACTTCAAGTTTGTAAGTCCTCGGGCGACGTCGGTCCATCATTACCAGAATGGAGTCTGCGCAATGGGTACTAGCTTTGGAATTTTATTAATTTGAATATTTTGAATATTCATAGCGCCTTGAAAAAGAGGTTCATTAATTGGATACTGAAAATTAATAGATGAAAAATGTTGGATATAAAAATCACTAAATCTGTACGGAATGCCCATGATGTTAAGGACATGAAAATAAAATAAATCTTCATATTCATTTGGGTTTGAAGAAAAAGTTATTCTTATTAAATCCTTTAATGATAAGGACATTTTGTACAAACAAATAACGATAAAAATCAATATACAAAATTGAGAATAACACTCGTATAAACAAGAAAAAGATAAACTACATAGGTAAAAAATATTCAGATGTCCTAACTAATGAGACGGGTGAACCTATAGCAATCTTTTTCAACCAAACCTTAAAAAAGTTGAAAAAAAAGTTTTTGAGTCGTTCTGAAGACAATATGAAATTATGAATGGTCTATTTGAAGCCATCTAGAGTTCTAGACAATCTTACAACGAACACTCTGACATGGCCCTTCAGAGCTAAATGAACTTATTATTTTGTTCCCATAAAAATATTAAAATAGGTAAATATACTTGCCTGAGAATGAACTCGGATGAAGTCTATCGCAGGATTTTTATGTACTTTAAAGCTGTATAATATATGATTAAGGACTTAGTCTAGGTACATGATAAAGAAGCAAGCTATATGATTATCTAAGGATTTGATTTTAAAGATCCGAAGACAACCTTCAGACATGCTAACAAGTTGATTGACTGCTGATTCTTTTACAAGTGGATTAAATATGTGAGTATCGATTTCTTATAAGTCAATATCGATTTTCTATAAGTTCAAATCGAATCTACTACTTCCAGGAAATTTCTAATCTTAGAAATCGGAAGTATTGTGTTCTTTTTGGTAAAAAAATATATATTTTTTTGCTCCGATTTCTTTTCATATTTCTGGACGTTTCATAACCGATCGGAGCAGATATTTTACACAGAAAATTCTGTTCCCTCCGTAAATGTGAGGCTGCCATTTCCGGCCCTACCTAGGCTGGCTGAGTATAATGTGGGTAGCTGGTACGATTCCCAGCGAGTAGAGGGTAAAATCCCCGTCCTAATCCAGGACGTTAAATCAAATAGAAACGTTGGCGTTAGGAAGGGCATCCAGCCATAAAAATGTGCAAAACCAACCAACCTCAACCATGAGGTTGTTGTTGTTGTTGTAGCCGCTTGACTACAGCGGGAGGGGGGAGTAATGGTCTACAGCCAACTTTATTTCAAACTTGGGGTCGTCCTGAACCACATATTTCTATTGGACTTTTCTTTATAAGCCATTAAACCCTTAGGAAACTGCAAGCTAGCCTGGCTTGTTAGGGTTGGCTAGTCTGTTCTCTGTTTGTACTCCTCTAGCGAGACACTGGTCTTCTCCCTGTTTAACGTCCCCGAGCCAGACTATCAACCATGAGGTTGAACAACGTCGACCCTGCTTAAGTGGGATGAGCAGATTAAAAGAAGAAGAGGAAGAAGAATAATGTATAATAATATATCTATGTATATTCTATAACCTTTAATATTTTAAGTAATTTTACAAATAGTTTTTATACAATAAATACCTATTAATATTATGACTGGCACCTGGCCTAATTAGGTGTGCGTGCGGTGTGTATGTGTTTTATTGTGCTGAAGTTGTGTATGTAATGTGTGGGTTGACTCACTATGGATTCTGAGCAGCTTCCTCTGAGTAAACTTGAAAGAAAGCGTTGAATAAATCAGTATAAAAAATTGAAATCGGACCAAAAAAATATTTATTATTTTACAAAAACGAACACAAAATACTTCCGATTTCTAACCGTTCGAGTCCCAGCGACCTCAGTGGCTTGATCGATAAGGCGCGGCGGAATTGTAACCTGGAGGTCAACGGTTCGAGTCCCAAGTTCAGCAAAGATTTAGTAAAGCGAGTTTGAGTATGTTATATTCGAAAGTGATTTACACAAATTAACATACGAGTATGATAACTTTTTTACTTTTTCATCTTTAACACTAGTTCTCTTCAGATCGCTGAAGTTGAGCAACGTTCAGCGATATCAGAACTTGGTGGGTGACCACTGAAGTTCAAAACCTCGCTGGGTAAGTTTCATTTGGGTTGTGAGTTTTCAGTAAACTGAGGTTGAAATCCCCGCCCCGACTGATCTCGATGATAGAGTAAAAATATAAGTAGTGCTTTGGCAGATCGCTGAAGTTAAACAACGTTCAGCTAGGTTAGAACTTGGTGGGTGACCACTCAAATTGAAACCCTCATGATGCTGGGTGAGTTTTTTTTGTGTTGCTGTTTTTTTGAGATTCCAGTAAACAGAGGGTAAAACCTCCGTCTTGAATGCTCTGGATGTTAAAATAAAAGTATATGTAGTGCTTTAATGTTTTCTGTTCAGAGAAGGGGGAAAGTTTGCATAAAACATCGGCGTAGCTAAATTCCTATGAGCCAGCGAGAAGGTTTTTTTTACCTATAAAAACCCCTTCATTTATATAACTTCTTAGTTGTTGCCCTGGAACTGCCGAGTGGCATTACTTCAGAAAATTGTCTGTTAGACAGTAAATACAAAACTTGTACAATACTCTGCTTATCCTGCAAGAATGACACTGAAAAGTCCCTTTACTCTCACAGTCTTTCGGAAGTACCATCTTTGCAGGAGCAATGTGCCTTACACACATGGATTTGATATTTGTTGTATAATATATATTATGTATTGTAATATAATATACTTATACCTTATCATATTATGAGTCTGTAGTCTGATTAATGTTAATTTGAAATGTTTATTATATCCCCGCGGAGACTTGCCAATGGACTTGTAATTTTTTTTTTTTTTTTGTAATATTATTTTACAATTGGATTGGCAAATATAAAAAACTTAAAGATAAATAAATGAAAACATTATGAAATAAGCATTATGAAAGTAGCAAATAACAATAGTAAGGTATGTACCAATAATAAAGTAATGAAGTACATAATATAAAAAAGAAATGCATTATGTATGATAAACTAAATATTAATAATAATAATTAAACAACATACCCACTTTACAAATTATAGGGACATAAAATGAAAATTATGTAATTACCTATATAAAAAATACAGAAAATATGAACTTTTATTAGTTTGAAGATGGAAGAAATTGGTACAGCTGTTAACAAATAAAAAATGTTTTAATCCTCTATCTGGAATCTTCAAATGGACTTGTAATTCACAGTACAGTTTTTTGACGTTCGATTCCTGGTAATGACTTGTAAAGATCAGAACAGCAACTGATTTAGAATTATTTCTTTAATGAACTATTTTTACATTTTCAAATTATTTCTACATTGACAAAGGAGAAAAAAGCGAGAGAAAATTATCAAAACATCTTATGTAAGGAATTATGACATTGCATAATTATAAAAGTTTATATTATTTATTGTAATTCTTTTCTGATTTACCTTATTATAATTATGTTATTATTGTAATTAATTTCAAATGACTTATGTTATGATTAGTATGTTAGATTAATTATAAATATCATAAGTGATAATTATTTTCTATTTCAAGTTATTACATTATCATTCAATATTTTATTGTTTCTTTGTGCATAATTATCATTTTGATGTAAAATATGTCATTTTTGAGTATTTTACATCCTGGCTTGACTATGTCAATTTTGTATTATGTCAATTATGTGGTCAATCACAAATCAGAGGATAACGTCCCATATCCCAGCTGGGTCTCGAACTTGCGACTTCAGACCCCACCTAACCATTTTTCGAGATCCGCGACTGGTTACTTTATTTACATGCATATTTACTTACCACTCTAACTTTAGAAGATAAAAGATACACATTACCTATCTCGCCAATCTGCAAATATATTTACGATGTTGCCGATACAACTGATGAACTGATAAAACACTTCTATTGCAGGTTGCAAATTAGGACGCATAAATTTGCGCGCACTCCTATCTTGTGTAATTATCTTATTTATTTATTAACATAGTTTATAATAGCTATTGTAAATGACCACAGTAGCTTAATCAATAAACCGGCGGACTTGTAATCTAGAGGTCGGCGTTTCGAGTCCCAAGTTATTATTATTATTATAGTATGCTTTATTAGGTAAGACAAAAATATAAATATACAGTAAAATTCAATGCAATTATAAAGAAAAAATAAATTGTAGATTGAACAAAGAAACAAGAAAAAAAAAAAAAAAAAAAATGAAGCTAATGTACTACCTAAAGGGCGGGGTTATTGCCTGTGGCAATCTCTTCCACCCACCTAAGTTAAGCAAAAATGGAAAGCCAGTTTGACTAATTGTGATACTACAATTGTAATTAACACCCATGTGATAACAGACAACCTAAAGTTTTTCACGGGAACTCGAACCACCGACCTCCAGGTTACAAGTCCATCTATCTACTGAGGTTGGTTCTCAGTATTCTAAGTAGGACTAGGGATATCATCTAGATCCTCAGGAAGCAACGCCTTTGAGAGTAGGTCAACCTGCTTCCTCTGAGAAATCGACAATCTCCCCACAAGATCCTGGACAGTCCACAATCAAGGATCTGAAAGGACATTAGTGTTATCCTGAAGATCTGCAAGCCTATCCTTGTTTCGCCTGAGGAACCGAACGAAGGATCAAATTGTTTTCAATTAGAAAACTGATTCTTATTCCGCGATGAATAATGATATAGCGCTTTAGATTACAGGGTCATGCAGAATACATGTTTTTTTATATAATTAGGTAAAAATACTTTATTTATATTTATTGTCTGTCCCGGTAGCTCAGAGGTAAAGGCGGCACTCTGTGAATCCAGAGGTTCCAGAGGTTGCGGGTTCGAAACCCAGCCGGGACAAGACAAGTTATCCTCCCATTTGGGATTTTTAAAACATAATAATACGTCTTGTTCTCACTGCTGGACTAATGGGAGAATGGGACTTAATAGTCCTAATCGGGCAGTATAAACAAGGCGATATTATTATTACTGCTGGCGCGATGTGAGACTAAAACATCCCTTTTTGTTAGCAGTTTAAACAAAGTCCCATTTATTGGTTAATAAGATGTAAAAATACAATCTATTTTTTTAAGAACTATGCATCTGTTACCACAATATTAGTCAGCGTTGATGGAAAGTTGAATACATCAGCTCTCGTAAGATCTTAAAAAGTAAGCAACTTCCATCGAGGTTATAGGACTTTGATGGGTGACCATTCAAATTCGAACCCTCATGATGGCAATTCTCAGCCCAACCCAGTTTGGGTGAGGTTTACCCTCCATTCGCTGGAAATTCACAAACCAGCTACCCAAATCTACCTCACCCAGCTTGGGTAGGATAGGGAATTTGTTATACCTTGTAGAAGATGATATAAACTTTCGAACAAGTGCAAGGATAATTTATGAATGGTAATCAGCGAGTCTAGAAATCTAGGATGAGACCTTGCTTTTGGCATAGATAACAGCACGACTGAGCGGAATTATTTTCAATTAGAAGGTCAGGGGTTCGGTTCCCGTCATACCTATGGGTTTTTCAATATTTTTTTCTTCTTATCACTGTATTGAACTGTGATGGTATCACCTTAGAGTTTGTCTTTCCAGTGTTGCAGATCGCATGACCGCCATCCTTCTCTGTTTTCAGCTTTTCTCATCCCTGTACCCGCCACTTTTCTTTTTGCGTCGTCCCATCTTGTTGGAGTATATCTATTGTCTTCTTACTCTCTTTTATTTTCTCGGGTGCCACTCTGTCACCCTTCCTCCTTCTACTTCTTATACTGAGTTTTATAGGGCCACATTATGAAACAGGATTAAAGTTAAGCGAAGCTAGACACGCACTCAATTCGGAGTTTCAACCAATTTTAGCACACTATAGCTCGAATTCAGGGATAGTGTCCACACTGTCCACACTCCACTTAGATTTAATATAATCCTGTTTTAAAATTTGGCTCTTATTCGAGATAATTTAGAAAATGAGGTTTTTATCGGAATTGAAGAAATTTGGTTGTACCCCAGGTACAGGCAGATGATAGTTATTTTTAATAACTATGCAACAGTTGTAGCGCCTTAATGATGACCACAAAAAATTAGACAAACATAGTAACAAACAAAACCATAAACAGAAAAAGTCATTTACGACAGTTTGATGTCACGAATTCAAAAATTCAAATCAAAATTATGTTTGTTTTGAATATCCAGACAGAATGTCTGAATCATGTTGGTTTTTTATTTCACATGGCAAAATTAGATTTGACATTTGAATTTGGCAACATTCTCTCTCTATTGCGAATCCCAATCTGTTGTAGCAAGAAGAGAAAGGATTGACCCAGATCATCTTCATTCGAGTCCCTATTTATTGAACAAACTCTTCTTCTGGTTCAAGTATCATATCAAGTTACATAGAAATAAGCAAAGAGGTTCGTGAACATAAATAGTTTTTTTTACTATCTATATTCTATTATTTTCAACACTTTTTATAGATTTATTATTTTGAAAAATCAACAACAACAAAAAATGCTTCATGAACTGATGGCGCACTCAAACGTGGATGATCATTGTAATTTATGTGTTTTGTGATTGATACTTATAAAAATTGGTCTTATTTTCTTTGATTTAAAAGTTATATATATATATATATATATATATATATATAGATGTAAAAGCAGCACTTTCGACACTACATATAGGTTTGCAGCAGTTTCGACAAATCAGATTAAGGGATCCCAAACCATGGAATTCTTACATGTAGCAGCAGCATTTTGGACATGTCCAAAGTGCTTTAAAATACACTAGCGGGTTACACCCGCCGCTTCGCCAACCCATCAAACACACACAACGCTCACACATCACACCATACACACACACCACACCCAGACACACCCACACACATCACACCATACACACATCCACACCCACACACACCACACACACACCCACCCACACACATCGCACCATACACACACCCACACACATCACACCATACACACACCTACACCAGCACACAAACCCACACACACAAATACACATACACACCCACACCCACACACACCCACAAACACACCACAACACACACAGACACACACACCACACACAGACACACACGTGCTGGCACTCTGGCCCAAACCAGGCTTGGTGAGGTTATTATGGCAAACAGGTTCTTTAGTTTCCTGCGAATGGTAGTTAAAATCTCCGTCGTTATAATATGATCATCCAGTTGAAAGCGACGTTAAACCAACAAAAAATATACGAGTTAAGCAACGTCCACCGAGGTGAAGACTTCGAACCTTTTTTATAGTCAGCCATTAGATCGTGTAACTGAGACGTCTTGGATTCGATACCGCATCGTCTCATATTTTTTAATGTTTAACGATATAATAATAATAATAAAAGAAATGAGAAAAATAGGCATAAAAGACCGCCTAAATCACCCACCGGATCTGAGGAACTTGGTTAATTCTTGATCCGGATTGGATTGAACGGAGGACATAATTGTACATTCATTTGCAGTTCAAACTTTTCCTCTTGAATACTTGTCACAATAATAATAATAATAACTCTTTATTGACAAGAATAATATTGACAAAGGGCGAGATTATTGACTGAGGCAATCTCTGCCATCAAACCCATGTCTTTGTGAATGTAACTTCACCCAGACTTATATTGAGCAGTCTTAGGGCTCAGGTTGGACTTTCATTATAAAGATTTTTAGAGATTCTTTTGTTACGGCTGTGTTACTCAACCTCAGACAGCCATTCTGTTTGGGGCTATATACGAGCATACAATACAATACAATCCTACAAGAATGAGACAGAGTCCCTTTACTCTCACAGTCTAAACAAATCTCACAGTCTCATATTTATTGCTGAAAAACACAGAGAAATGAATAATTATTTACAATGAACTTTGTTTTAAAAATAAATAAATTAGACAATACATAAAACATCCATACTTATTAAAGAAAGTTTCACTCACTGACTGACTCACTGATTCATCACTGTTTCTCCGAACTGGTAAGTCCTAGGAAGCTGAAATTTGGTAGGTATAAGCTTTGTCTTATTGTCTAATAGATGTGCACTAAGACGGGATTTTTTCAAAATTCTCACTACAACACCTGCCATTGGGGAAAAAGGATTTTTCGCTTTCACCGCTATTTCTCCGCACGGCCATGCCTCGGCCCGCAAAGCGGGCGACAGTCCGCTAGTAATAGATAAACGTACGTACACAAACACAGTCACATACACACAAACACAGTCACATACACACAAACACAGTCACATACACACAAACACACACACACACATTCACTCAAAAGATACTTGCTGACACAAGTGAGGGCGGGAGAGGGTCATTATTATGATTTTTTCAGTTTTCCTCTAACTACTAAACGCTAGGAGGTGAAGCAAAAAAGTACAAAATATAATAGTTTCAGAATATGTGGTATGCCGGGAATGCGTCTATTTTGATACTAAGAAAAAAACAATATGACGCGCGATAACCAATAGCAATAACATCGCCTGGTGGTTGGTTACCTTTCACTAAAGAATATATTATTTTGATATTGTCTTTAGTTCTTTTGACCTTTCCAGTTTTACCATGACTATAAAAACTAAATTTTTGGCAATGAATTTTAAATATAATGCTAAGTACCTATTTGTTTGTGGTAAAGGAATAATTCTGGGGAAACAAAAATTAAGATTTTTGGGGTGCAGAAGCACAATTGAGGAGTTTTTTTCTCAAGTCAACTTTTAAAAATCATAATACATTTTTCGGATTATAGATTTCAGATTATTATTAGATCCGCCCAAATTTTCTGAAACAACACCAAACTTTATATATTCTGCTGAAAGCATTCTCTCGCAATATCTCAATAATAAGTGAAAGAACACAAACTCAGTGTTAAAATACAATGAAGTGAAAAAAATATTTTTTGAATATAACACCTTACTACCGTCATCAGCTCCTGTCGAGAGGCTTTTCAGCTCAGGGGGTCAAATTATGAAGAAATCGTCTTAGTGATTATTTATTTCAAACTTTGGTCATTTTGAAACATTACAAAAAAATAACATGTTCGTTAATTTGGTTTAATTTTCGCAAATGAATAAATTCAAGTTGTATACCTAATATTAAAAAAATAAAAGTAAAATGTGTTTAATTTTTTTTTATTATTAATGTTCAACTCACTGCAGATATTATTATTAGAGGGGTTTTACCATCAGGCATTGGCTATTCCAGCGACTCAGATATTCAACTTGTATAATTCCGTGTCCGTGAGATAGATATTCATACCTAAATCACGGTGGTGAGAGGATTATATGGACGCCCAGATCCAATGTCCAAGCTCCTTTCATGTCCATTGATTCTATTTGGTTTTAGCGTCCTGACTTGAGGTAGACAGGACGGGGGTTTTAACTTCCATTCGCTGGGAATCATACCAGGTACCCACATCAACCTCGCCCAGCCTGGGTAGGGCCGGAATCACTAGCCTCACATGTTCGGAGGAAACAGAATTTTCTGTGCGAAAATTCTGCTCCAACCGGGAATCGAACTCAGGATCTCTGAACTACGGGCAATAGTCACAACCGTTACGCCATGGAGTCTGGATAGAGAGTCACATTATCCTCAGATATGTATGTGCAGAAGCCACGTCTGGTCAAGCTGGTGATTCCGTGGTGCATCCATTTTTAATTTTGATTTCAGACATTAAATAGCTCAGTAACTTAACAAAGTTATAAAATAGTGATATGACAGCTAATCTAACTCAACTTTACTAAATTAACACTTAGGAAATAAAAAATAAAACAAAACCCCTTCATTTCTATAAAACCTATTCATTGATATAAAACCCCTTACTTGTTTTCGAATATACTACTCCAATGTACTGCATTATTTTTCTCTGAACTTCTCACTTTCATATGAAAAACAGATTTAAAACTGACTCATTTCTGTGTTGTACAAGAAAAATTTAATAGTTAATGGTCTAATAATGGATAAAATCCCAATGGGATAGGAACCATTGGGCTTAAAATAGCGGACTTCAAAATTACCAATTCATTTTAAAAAAAAAATTGAAAAAAAAAAAATGAATAGTTAACAGCAAGATAACCCGTTCTAGGGCATTTTCGAACGAATTATGTATCGTATGCTGTACACAAACTTTGTATTATTGTAGTCTAAATTACCCACTTTTAATATGTATTAGCGGGATAGCGGGCTGCACCCGCTCCACTCAGCCATCACACACTCGCACCACCCACCCACATATCCGCAATCATCATCAGTGTACATTTCAAAATCCCGAGCCAAATCTATCATAGCGGATAATGTAGCAAACTGGCCTATATTTCGAAAATGGTTTTGTCAGAATATGGCAACAAAGGGCTCAAATAAAAGCATGTGATGTTCTCAGATTGCCAATTTTACCTGTACCTAATCGTAAACATTTAGCAAAAAAAGAAAGACATTTTAACTCAAGAAAAAGACCCCTGTGTATAAACGGGTTAACTAATTTTTACCTACTATTTCGATCAGTACGAACTTGTGGATTGTGTGATATACCTGCTTATCTCACATACGAAATTGTATTACTCTAGCTAATACTGTTCTTGAGATATTGAGCAAAACGTTCATCAAAAGTGTTTTTGTCAAAAAAGTGGCACTTGGGTTAATTTGGCAGAAAATACGCGATATTATAAATTCATGTATTTGCCAAGACACTTCTAAAACAGTTTAGTTTGTTCAATTCGGACAAACCGTTCAAGAGATAGGTTTGTGAAAATTTCGAAGATATTGAAAATATCAGGTCAAGTCAAAACTTACGAATAATTGTCGCCATTTTGTAACTCTTGAAGAGATTTTTTTGAATTTTGAACTGAAGCTTGCTGGTGGCAAAAGGAGCCTTCAAGAATGGATTGTAACACAATTTTGCATACCTGGTCTTACTTGAAGGGGTAATATGTTATTTAGACTCTTTCACTAGGCAAATCTCGTTCATGGTACCTTTTTTGAGAAAATTTCCGAGAATATTTTTAATTTCTATTGAAAAAATAACACATTTTATGTTCTCATATATTTTTTCTATCTTGAAGTATAACAAGACAGCAAAAAAAGAAAGACTCAAGAAAAAGATCCCTGTGTATAAACGGGTTAACCAATTTTTAACTATTATTTCGATCAGTACGTATTTTTTATTTGTGTTTTATACCTGCTAATTTCATCGACAAAATTTATTATTCTAGTTAATAATGATCTTGAGATATTGAGCAAAACGTTCATCAAAAGTGTTTTTGTCAAAAAAGTGACACTTGGGTTAATTTGGCAGAAAATACGCGATATTATAAATTCATGTATTTGCCAAGACACTTTTAAAACAGTTTAGTTTGTTCAATTCGGACAAACCGTTCAAGAGATAGGTTTGTGACATTTTCGAAGATATTGAAAATATCAGGTCAAGTCAAAACTTACGAATAATTGTCGCCATTTTGTAACTCTTGAAGAGATTTTTTTGAATTTTGAACTGAAGCTTGCTGGTGGCAAAAGGAGCCTTCAAGAATGGATTGTAACACAATTTTGCATACCTGGTCTTACTTGAAGGGGTAATATGTAATTTAGACCCTTTCACTAGGCAAATCTCGTTAATGGTACCTTTTTTGAGAAAATTTCCGAGAATATTTTTTATTTGTTTTGAAAAATACACATTTTATGTTCTCATATATTTTTTCTATCTTGAAGTATAACAAGACTGCAATAAAATAAGGAAATTTTAACCCAAGAAAAGACGCCTGTGTATAAACGGGTTAACCAATTTTTACCTATTATTTCGATCAGTACGTATTTTTTATTTGTGTTTTATACCTGCTAATTTCATCGACAAAATTTATTATTCTAGTTAATAATGATCTTGAGATATTGAGCAAAACGTTCATCAAAAGTGTT
Source organism: Bactericera cockerelli (assembly GCA_024516035.1). Lineage (NCBI taxonomy): Eukaryota > Metazoa > Arthropoda > Insecta > Hemiptera > Triozidae > Bactericera > Bactericera cockerelli. Next base: position 31,513,124 of record CM044960.1, read on the forward strand.
TTTGTCAAAAAAAGTGACACTTGGGTTAATTTGGCAGAAAATACGCGATATTATAAATTCATGTATTTGCCAAGACACTTTTAAAACAGTTTAGTTTGTTCAATTCGGACAAACCGTTCAAGAGATAGGTTTGTGAAATTTTCGAAGATATTGAAAATATCAGGTCAAGTCAAAACTTACGAATAATTGTCGCCATTTTGTAACTCTTGAAGAGATTTTTTTGAATTTTGAACTGAAGTATAACAAGACTGCAATAAAATAAGGAAATTTTAACCCAAGAAAAGACGCCTGTGTATAAACGGGTTAACCAATTTTTACCTATTATTTCGATCAGTACCTACGTATTTTTTATTTGTGTTTTATAACTGCTAATCTCATAGACAAAATTTATTATTCTAGTTAATAATGTTCTTGGGATATTGAGCAAAACGTTCATCAAAAGTGTTTTTGTCAAAAAAGTGACACTTGGGTTAATTTGGCAGAAAATACGCGATATTATAAATTCATGTATTTGCCAAGACACTTCTAAAACAGTTTAGTTTGTTCAAATCGGACACACCGTTCAAGAGATAGGTTTGTGAAAATTTCGAAGATATTGAAAATATCAGGTCAAGTGTAAACTTACGAATAATTGTCGCCATTTTGTAAATCTTGAAGAGATTTTTTTGAATTTTGAACTGAAGCTTGCTGGTGGCAAAAGGAGCCTTCAAGAATGGATTGTAACACAATTTTGCATACCTGGTCATACTTGAAGGGGCAATAAGCATGCGCGGATATAGGGGGGGGCACGGGGGGCACGTGCCCCCCCCAGATTTTTTCGGTAAGCGGTGTTTCTTAAATTTCATTATACCTAATCCCGTAAAAAAAAAGATCTCAATGAGTTAGGGGGGCACGGGCCCCAAAATAATTCCTAATTCTAAGACTAATCGCGTAAAAAAAAAGATCTCAATAAGTTAGAGGGGCACGGGCCCCAAAATAATTCCCAATTCTAAGACTAATCCCGTTAACAAAAAAAGATCTCAATAAGTTAGGGGGGCACGGGACCCAAAATAATTCCCAATTCTAAGACCAATAAGAAATAACTAAATAATAAAAATTTCAAATCCACACAGATTGTCCGAGAAACCTGAAATTTTACCTATAGGTCCATTTGGATCAGGGTTCAGCTACACGGGGTAAGGACAAAAAAAGGATAGGTGACGCTAAAAAATCACATTTTTCGACCGAAATTACATTTTTTTTTTTAATTTATCGTGACGGTGCCACGGCGGCGGCGTATCAACTCAAAAAGAGAAAGTTTTAAGCAAGGGTTCAATTTTTCATTTGAGATATCAATCACGAAATTCTGATGAGCCGTTCTTGAGCTACGTTGAGTAAGGACATAAAATGGATGGGTAAACAAAAAGTATTTACGTTTTTTGACCTGAATGACATTTTTTCTCGAAATATGTCGTGACGAACTATCAACTTAAAGCGAGAATTTTTTTGCAAGGGCTGGAGTGTTCATTTGACATTCTGATGAGCCATTCTTGAGCTCCAGTAAAGACAAGAAATTGATACAAAAAATATTGAAATTTGTGTGTGTATGTGTGTGTGTGTCTGTGTGTGTGATAGGCTTGCGAAGCGGCTTGCTAGTTAGGTATATTGTGCGATTGTGCCCCCCCAGTACAAGAGGGCTATATCCGTGCATGGCAATAAGACAGTAATGTTGACCATTTCACAAGGCAAATCTCGTTAATGATACATTTTTTTAGAAAATTTCCCAGAATATAGTTTTGTTAATTTTCTGCGGATCACCGCAGTCAAGAAACGTCCAGCTTCGTGATAATCGTGATGCTGGCACTCTGGCCCAAACCAGGCTGGGTGAGGTTATTATGGCAAACAGGTTCTTTAGTTTCTTGCGAATGGTAGTTAAAATCGGACATGAATGCTTTAATATACATTGAGCAGCAGCACTTTGGACATGTCCAAAGTGCTTTAATATACATTGAGCAGCAGCACTTTGGACATGTCCAAAATGCTTTAATATACATTGAGCAGCAGCACTTTGGACATGTCCAAAGTGCTTTAATATACATTGAGCAGCAGCACTTTGGACATGTCCAAAGTGCTTTAATATATATGCAGCAGCATTTTTTTGGACATGTCTAAAGTGCTTTAATATAATTATGATATTACTAACTGTTACACCCAGTTAAAAAAGTAATAATATTTGAGGTAATAATTATTATAATGACAGAAAAAAAAAAAAATAATAAGAAAATCAGTTTGTCACCGTGATTTATTTTCCAGAGCTACAATTAGTAATAATGTATTTCTAAAATAGAGTTAAATTTCGCTACTGGTAACGCTACTGGTAACCCAACGATAACAGCTTCTATCACGCTTCGTGATAATCGTGATGCTGATGGCACTCCGTCCCAACCTATGCTGGATGAGGTCGTTTGGGTAAAGTAGTTTTGTTAATTTTCAGTGTATCACCGCAGTCAAGTAACGTCCAGCTTCGTGATAATCGTGATGCTGGCACTCTGGCCCAAACCAGGCTGGGTGAGGTTATTATGGCAAACAGGTTCTTTAGTTTCCTGCGTATGGTAGTTAAAATCTCCGTCGTTATAATATGATCATCCAGTTGAAAGCGACGTTAAACCAACAAAAATATACGAGTTAAGCAACGTCCACCGAGGTGAAGAATTCGAACCTTTTTTATAGTCAGCCTTTAGGTCGTGTAACTGAGACGTCTTGGATTCGATACCGCATCGTCTCATATTTTTTAATGTTTAACGATATAATAATAATAAAAGAAATGAGAAAAATAGGCATAAAAGACCGCCTAAATCACCCACCGGATATGAGGAACTTGGTTAATTCTTGATCCGGATTGGATTGAACGGAGGACATAATTGTACATTCATTTGCAGTTATAACTTTTCCTCTTGAATACTTGTCACAATAATAATAATAATAGCCGAAGACGGGCATACATTTCCTGTTATATAAAACAAGTTCCGTTCAAATTGGACACCAAAAGGTGTCTGAAAGGCTGTCTGGGGTTAAGTAACACAGCCTTAACAAAAGAATCTCTAGAAATCTTTATAATGAAAGTTCAACCTGAGCCCTAAGACTGTTCAATATAAGGCTGGGTGAGGTTACATAAAAAAAACATGGGTTTGATGGCAGAGATAGCCTCAGGCCATAACCACGCCTTTGTCAATATATTTCTTGTCAATAAAGAAATATTATTATTATATCCTTAAACATTAAAGCAAATGTGCTGATGCGGTATCGAATTAAGGACCTCTCAGTTACACGACCTCGTGACTGACTATAAAAAAAGGTTCAAAGCCTTCACCTCGCTGGACGTTGGTTAGCTTGTAATTGTTTTGTTGTTGGTTTAACGTCGCTTTCAACTGGATGATCATATCACGACGGAGATTTTAACTACCATTCGCAGGAAATTATAACAAACCTGCTAGCTTCAATAACCTCACCCAGCCTGGGTTGGGCCAGCATCACGATTATCACGAAGCTGGACGTTACTTAACTTCGGTGATCCGCAGAAAATTAACAAAGCTACTACCCAAACAACCTCATCCAGCCTGGGTTGGGACGGAGTTCCAGCATCACGATTATCACGAAACTGGACGTTACTTAACTTCGGTGATACACATAAAATTAACAAAGCTACTATCCAAACAACCTCATCCAGCCTGGGTTGGGACCGAGTGCCAGTATCAAGATTATCACAAAGCTGGACGTTACTTAACTTCGGTGATCCGCAGAAAATTAACAAAGCTACTACCCAACAACCTCATCCAGCCTGGGTTGGGACGGAATTCCAGCATCACGATTATCACGAAGCTGGACGTTACTTAACTTCGGTGATACACAGAATATTAACAAAGCTACTACCCAAACAACCTCATGCAAAAATATTCTCTCGTTATGTAGGCTATTCCAGGCCCGACTCAGGCGAGGTGAGGTTCATCTGAGTAACAGGTTGATATGTTTCCTGCGAATGGGGCCGTAAAACTCTTTCGTGTTACAATACATAACCATGAAGTTGAAAGCGACGTTAACGGTTAAATCCGATTTAAAAATATTACTACGATTTATTAATACGATAGGTATTTGCCTAGTGGTACGCATAAATATTATAGTAGGTAGTGCTTTATTTAGACTGTCGGCTTGAAACAAGAAGTCCCATTACGCTAACAGTTTATGCATAGTAATTCTCGATCAGGACTATTGAGTCCCATTAATTTAGCAGTAAGCCCGAGACGTATTAAAATCTTCTAAAAATCATATTAATCAAAGGCTAACTTGTCATGTTATCTCGGCCAGGTTGTAGGCCATAGAAAGCAAAAATTAGAATAACAAAATATAATAATGTATCACTTTTAAAATAAATACTTGCGTCTATCAGATGAGATTGGTAAGAACGCAGTACATTGGACTTGTCGAAAGTGCTGGATCGTTATAAGATTTTCTACAAAATAATCTGCCTCGTACGTATCAAATAAACACGGGCAAATTAAGGAGTGAACACATCAAAGGAGAATATTTTGAGACACAATGAAAAACGCCTGTCGAAAGTGCTGCAATCTTATATGTAATACCTGAGGAAACTGCTGCTTTCTTACCTGTCACAGCATCACTTTCGACGCGTCGAAAGTGCTCCGCCTGAAGTCCAAAGTGCTGTTGTGACAGGTAAGAAAACGTCGAAAGTGCTGCTTTTAGAACAATATATATATATAAAAAAAAAAAAAAAATACTATGATAAAGCACTTTTTTCTTTTTCTTTGGTTTCTAATTTCATAATTTCTCGTTCTCAGAATATTCAAGTCATAAAAAAGCCAGAAAAAAGCACCTCCACCAAAATTGATGATGTTTTAAGACCATGAAAGAAAGAGGGAGAGAGAGAGAGAGAGAGAGAGAGAGAGAGAGAGAGAGAGAGAGAGAAAGAAAGAAAGAGAGAGAAGGAGTAGTAATTAGGTACCTACTTGAAATCTTGGCCCCCTCATTAATGTTGTGAAACATTCAGTTCACACCACTATAAATGAGTGAGAAAGAAATTAAACAAATTCTGATTCAAAAACCATAAATTTAAAACACTACCGGAAACCATAGCACACGAAAACATGTTAAGATTGTTAAGTAGAAGTCTATATGTATAAATTTAATGTATGTGCGTTTGAGTGCGTTCGTATATTTTGTGAATGCGTGGCATATAGAATTTTCCCAAGACAAGAGGTAATGGTTTTTGTCAATAAAATCACTTGAGATTTCATATAAATTTGTACAACATATTTTTTGGGAGTGGTTTTTTTTAGCCAGCGCAGCGTTGATAGCACGTTGCATACACTCTTAAGTTCGCTAGAGTTAGGCAAAGTTCAGGGCTTTCAAGACTTAGTGGGTGTGACCCCTAACGGACAAATTATAAAAACATGGTTTTCTGAAATGCAAAAGGTTTGAGTGTACTACAAAAGTAGAAAATTCAATTTGAGCACTAACTGGGTATACTAGATCTGAACAAATGGACATTGCTCAAGACCTAAAATGCAGTCTCTGTAAAGGGGCCCCAGAAACAGCAAAACACATTCTCTGTGAATGTGGAGCATCCTCACACGCTCGACTGAAACAGTTCTCAAGGCTGATTCTAACACCTAAAGAAGTTACCGAAATCAATCCTAAAAGAATATTAAACTACGTTAATAGCTTTGATCACTTTTAGAGTTACAGGGGCATGTCACAAAAGATCTATTTAAGGTCGCAGTGACAAAGAGCTTTCGTAGCCGATAGCTCTACTTATACCAATACCAATAGGTATACTTAAAAGCATTTAGGTATATTTTATTAATCAACATATCATTACTTCGAATACATATTATATATTTCTAAAAAGAGATAAAAAACACTTCAGCAAAAAAATTGAATTCAGAAAATATTAAAAAAAAATAAACTTTTACCTATTTAATGGCAGGTGAGCGATAGAAGATGAATATCAATCAGGTATTGAAAAACTTAACGAGAAAATGAAAGAATTAACAACCAAAATAATCACGGGTTCCAATGTGTTGTTTGCCGTGGGAAAATTCGACTAGTTATACATTAATACCTCTGTAATAATAAAATTATTGGTTTCCATTGAAATGGTTATTAGTAAATAAATAGTTCGATACCATTTATTTTCATTTGGTGAATTTTAAACTATTTAAAAGCTATAGAAAATGTGTTGAACGGGTACAATATCATAGTGCCCAGTGGGCAAAATAGTAAATATGAGAGCCTTGTCTTGTTACGTTATAAGTGGCTTCAAATTGGTTTGATTTTTCCCTGAAAATATTAACTCTCGGAAGTAAAAAAACTTTGGGTCTATACGGCCAAGCATTGATGAATAAAAGATGTTTACGTACTGAACATTGGCCACTTCAGGAAAATAATTTCAAAATGCATTACCTTTATAATTTTATTGATAACCGCATGTAGTGGTAGTAATATCGAGAAGTATATAAGGTCTATTCTCATCAATCATCATTAGGTATATTATTATTAAGAGGTATTTTATTTAAAATTAGTATAAATACACATACCTATGTCCTATAATTTTTATTATTATTCCTGCGTCTATAAATTGCAAGTTCTACAAGACTCCAAGCATCCCAAGCTATTACAAGAGCTTACCATAAGCCACTGGGGCCGCAAAATACGCTGCTCTCATCCATAACTCCGCGATAAAATATAATATGGTAAACCCTCCAGCAATTTTTAATGACAGATTTCAATAATCTGGTATTATGTGTAATAAAAGTTCCATACGCTGCTTCCATATCTATAATTTGATGGCTACTGAGTCCGCAATAATTACAGCTCCTAACAAGATACATATTCAGGAGTCAGTAGCCAGAAGCTAAGAGGAGCCCAGTAAAGTACAAGTGATCGCAAAAGCACATAATACCTACTTAAAAAATACAGGGTGATCAAGTTTGCTATGGAAAATTTCAGAATCAGAAAAAGTCTGTCCCGGTAGCTCAGTGGTAAAGGCGGCTCTCTGTGAATCTAGAGATTCCAGAGGTCGTGGGTTCGAAACCCAGCCGGGACATGACAAGTTATCCTCCCATTTGGGATTTTTACCACATAATAATACGTCTTGGGCTTACTGCTGCAATAATTCGTAGTCTTAATCGGGCAGTATAAGTAAGGCGATACTATTATATTATATTCCAGTTCCAGGGTATATTCCACAACAGTTCCAGGGTACTGAGATTAGAAAGAGAGGAGGATGTTTAGTGGGTATGGCACATCGTTTTCAGTGCCTAAACCTCACACTGTCCACCAGAGCCAGAGATGGCCCTGGTGTTCGTCTTGAATTGAAAGAAGATTGACCTCCTCTCTAGAAAAAAAAAAAAAAAAAAAATTATATTATATTATATTATATTCAATCAACACTAGGATACATTCTAAGAATCTAAGATATAGTCTTAGGTAATCTTTCGAAAAATGAAAAAATACCTAAAAAAGAGATTTAACCTTTTAAATTAACATGAACTTATTGAAAATAAGTGTAGATGATTCTCATAGTGTAAAGTGTAAATACCCAAATAAATACCCAATACCTAACATTTTGTCAATGAGCATTCAAAACTGAGTTTTTATTTTGTTCTAATCTCCGTTAGACGGCATTTTTTTTAAAATGATCAAAGAGTAGTCTTAAAATATAACCTAGAATTGAATCTGAATTTTTCTAAAAAAAAAAAAAAAAAAAAAAAATAGACCCTATAAATAAGGATTCTGCCGGAGCTGATTCTTTCTGACATAATCATCTAAGATCTATCCCGACTATACATTTATATGGTTCAGTTATTTTATTTGGATATGGTCTGGAGTTTGTTGGATAGGTTTTATGGAATAGCCCTGCGTAAAAGCAAATGCAAAAAAACAGGGTAACGCAATAAAGTTCCAATTTTTTTGTGATATGTCTACATACCTTGGTAGCTATATAATACAAATAAATTACACACATAGATAGATAGATACAATATTACACAACAACCTATATCTTGGGATCTGTGGTCTTTCACTCGCGTAATGTCATTGACAAAATCTCATCCATTATCATAATTATTATATGCACGAAATCAATCAGCCCCTTCAGTGCTCCCATGTAAGTCTATATAGTTAACCAGGAGTAACTATAGAGAGGGCAACATCCAGCGAGGTTTGGACTTGGATGGTGACCATTCAAATTCGAACCCACTTGATGCTGGCTATTCCCGGCCCCACTCAGACTGGGTGAGGTGAATTTCAGTAGCTGGTTTGTGAGTTTCAAGCGAATGTAGGATAAAACCCCCGTCCTGATATGACCATGCAAGTGAAATCGACGTTAAACCCAAATTAAAAGAGGAGGGCTACAAATTCTCATGTTACTTCCGATTCTGTTGAAAGATAGCAAAAGTATCTCTGTTTATGACGAGATGTATTATGTTAAACAACGCATAGGTCCAGTAATTTTACGCGTGACTACCCAAGTTTAAACTCTCATTATGCCGGTAATCTTCCCGACCCTACCCAAGCTGGGTGAGATTTATGCGCGTAGCTGGTTGGTGAGTTTCCTGCAAAGGGTGAAACCCCGTCAGTACATAGACTGAAGAGGGTCGGATTTTTGTTGGTATCAATAAAATGTTTTAATTCATCAATGATCTCGATGTTCTGTAACATATTTGATTGGGGACCCCCTCCTGTGATGATTAATGATAAGGGCATCTTATGTATGTCTTACTCACGAGGACACATTTATACGACTAGAGTGGTATTTGGTAACTTTATCAGGGCTAAATTAGGTCATGGTCTAGAACGATCTATTTTTTATACGTGATCATGTCCAGGTTACTTACCATACCTTGGTTTATATTAGCCGTATACATAGGAATTATGTATTACAACACATACATGCTTATGAAAAACGAAAATTGACATCATTTCCGGGGCCTCAAACTCTCAATCTCTGTACTAGAAGACAATATCGGACTGATGGATCGATGTCCCCAGGAATTAGACTTACCATACCTTGGTTTATATTAGCCGTATAAATAGGAATTATGTATTACAACACATACCTACATGCTTATGAAACACGAAAATAATTGACATCTTTTCAGGGGCCTCGAACTCCCAATCTCTGTACTAGAAGACAATATCGGACTGATGGATTGATGTCGCCAGGAATTCGGGTGTTCGGCAGATCCCAGCTTGACATCTTGAAGTTCTGCCTACGCTGGTCGCCCCGGGAATCCAGGATCAAATGATCTTTTCTGGCTCTTCCGGGGTCTGACGGCGACGTAGATTATTATTATTGTCACGCTGGGGCACTCTAAACCGATGCGGTACCAGCTTTGTCAGGGCACAAACATTAGAAAATAGCACAAATAATTGAAAATGGCACAAAAAATTGAAAATGGCACAAACAATTGAAAATGGCACAAATAATTGAAAATGGCACAAATAATTGAAAAAGGCACAAATAATTGAAAATGGCACAAACAATTGAAAATGGCACAAATATATGCCCTCCTTAAAAAGTGAACAAGGTTGGGAAGGGCAACCAGCCGCGGTGGAATGTGGAAGTAGAATTGCAAGAACCAAACAACCTCAACCATGAGGAATTGGTTGAACAATACAAACCTCAACCATGAGGAATCTTTGGTCCTTCATGTTGAGGCAATTCGGTATGTTACAAGGATGACTCAGGGCGCGTCGAATGCGCCGGTTCTCGTAAGATCACCGAACAACATCGAGCGAGGTGAAGAATCGTGATGCTAGCATTCCGGGCCAACCCAGGCTGGTTAAGGTTAATGGTGGTAGCAGGTTTGTGAATTTCCTGGAAATGTAGGGTTACACCGCTGTCGTGAGATGACCATGCAGTTGAAAGCGACGTTAAACCCAAATTAAAAAAAAGGATGACTCCATTTTATTATTATCTAAATTGAGCCAAATAAGAACCGATCAGACGGTCTTTTCGCACAGAATTACTTTCTATATGACGGTGATCTATCATTAGATATCCTGGGCTTTAAACCCGCCTACTTATAACTTGTTTGTAATCTTGAGATGTCAAATCGTAGGATTTATTGATGTCACACACTACGATACAGATATTACGGCTATGTCAAACTTCCCATAGACATCACACACATCCTATACACAAAATAATATGTCGTTATGTTCTAGTCCATTATGTATGTTGTAATTATTTATCGATGTCGAATAATCTTGTGAGTTAGTTGATTAATGATTAATGAATGGCATCGAAATCAATGCATTAAAATATTTAGAATTATTAGATGACTAGATCTAGCCCAGATCGATACTGCTGTAGGTATTCATTGATTATTAGATAATCTTTTAATCTTTTCCTTATTTTTAAAAATAATTTTAATATAACTACTTCTGTGGGTTACATTGAAGTTGTCTCCTTGTTTGATGAGCATTCAGGCGTACCCTGTGCAACCACTTTTGTCGGTGAAAATGTCTAACCATCGGGATAACCAAAAAATACCAAATATGTAAAAAATTATACCGAAACGGCCTCAAGCTCTGAAAATAACTTCTTCTATTTTTAATAGCTAAGAAACCTTTATATTGGGTGAGGAAGTTGTGAGACCTTATTTTGTATTTACATCAAAGCTATAATTTAAGTTAGGTTTTGGGTTTTAATGTACCTTTACTTGCGAAAGTCATATTTGACATGGGTTTACCCTCCGTTCACTGGAAACTTACAATACCAACTACACACATAACCTCATTAATGGGTAGGAGGACCAAGGATAGCCAGTATCAAGAGGGTTCAAATTAAAAGGTCACCCTTTCAAGTCCTTACGAGGTATTGAGTAGTTGTGATATCACGAAAGTGATTAACACAAATATGATAACTTAAAAACTTAACCTTACGAGGTATGAGCAAACCCCGGGCACCTGAAGTACCGAGTAGAAAATTTTCTACCCAGACTGCGACCTTCCAACCAAAAAAGACAATTTTCGCCGCTTTTCCACGTGCGGTAGAGAAGTGTGGGCTGTAGCAGAAACAAAAAATTGCCACTTAGTTTTGTAGATAATTTAAAGGTACACATTTATCTCTCTCACATGTTAAGCACATCCAATCCATTTCTTTTTATTAAATTTTCCATTTATTTATTACAATTAATAGTGTTACAGTTTTAAAATGAGAGGATGGTACCCTTTTTCAAAGTTAAAAAAATTGTGTTGATAAAAAAAAAACATTATAAAACATACAACAATAGGTGACTCCCTCGACAGTGTGAACTAGAGTTCACACCATTCCCATAATCTGCCTGAATTCATCCATTCCTGGAATTCTTCAGCCGAAAAAAATTTCGCCTGAAATTCCATAAGAGTAGGATAATGTGGGTCCTGTCATAAAATCTAAATAGGTGACAAATACTTGGTCAGATGGTTAGGGTACACATAAATCCTTTTTATTCGTCTGTCTCATTTCTCGCTCTTTTTCCTGAGATTGCTGATTCTGAGAGAGGTAAATCCTCAATTCGAATTCAATTGTCTCTTTCTCTCTTTTTCATCTCTGACATTAAATCTCGCTTCACACGAATCCCGCAATGAAGATTAAAAAAGGAAGAAAGAAAAGAAAAAAATTAAAGTCCCCAAAAAATTCCGAGTCACTCCCAGATGTTCCAAGTGACGAACTTCGAGCTTAAATCATTTAACTGTCACCCGAAATAAAGCCAGAACTTTAAGTGTCCAGAACGTTTAATGCGAGGACCTACCTTGTTGTTTTAAATATTTACTACCTGGATTATCAGGTATGACACTTTACAACCGGACACTTAGCAATTAATTATTCATGAAAACGACGTAATAAAAACAAATAATGTGAACAACAACAATAACACAGTTGATGCTTTAAAAGTGTCCTTCACGATAATAAGTACAACCAACTACTATAGCTAAAATAACAAAAATTTTGTATTATTACCATATTATGTACTACAAGTTTATGTAAATGTAAACTATGTACTACCAAGTTTTCTTTTGTTTATGTAAACTATGTACTACAAGTTTGAGTTTACTTTTATTTATGTAAACTATGTACTACAAGTTTAAGTTTTCTTTTTTTATGTAAACTATGTACTACTAAGTTTTCTTTTTTTATGTAAACTATGTACTACTAAGTTTTCTTTTCTTTATGTAAACTATGTGCTACAGGTTTTGGTTTTCTTTTGTTTATATAAACTATGTACTACTAAGTTTTCTTTTGTTTATGTAAACTATGTAAAAAACATAAAATTTAGACCCTAAGCCATAAATAAAACTTTTCAAGCCATTTTGTGTGTATGATATGATAATCATGTATAGTTGAAAGTGAAAAATCTCAAGGGTCCAACAGTTGAAGCTTTCAACCTAATTGTTTTGTAATACGGGGTGGGGTAAATTTAATAATGCCTTGGTATTATCTTCATCTCGTTGAGAATAAATACAATTGACTAATTAGGTCGATCCTTCCTAATAGATACATATTGTTAAACCACGATTTAACTATCCAAAACTATATAGCAGAAAGTTATAATGTTAGAATCATCAACTAAAAAAAATAGTTAATGATAGAAATAATATTTTTTCAAAACCCAACAGATGTTCTTTCTAACACTTTTGGTAGGATTAATATTATAACATCTGTAAAAAATTAAAAATCAGAAAATAACATTCAAGAAGAATGACACGAAGCAATATTTCAAAATGCAATCAACAAAATGACCCCTGTGGAATGTGTAGAGTGTGTGAATTGTAATTAACTCATCAGGTATCAGGAATTCTTCGTTTTTTTTGTGTTGCTTTCACGCTATTATCTTTGAAAATATTAATTATTACTATAATACTCTTTTGTGAAGGGTAAAAATAAAACTAGGCAAACTTAATGCTCAAGCCATTTTCTATCACCTAATCTTCAGTCTGGTCCAAAAAGAAAACTAAGACCGATCGTCGAATAAGGAAGACGCTGATTAACGGAAGTTGTGGGCCCTCGCAGCCTGTTAGAACCTGACAGTAAGTAAGTAGTAATCCTTAGTCTTATTATTATGCGGTCTCAAATAAATCGCCTCTGATAACACAAAGAGGCGTAAACCACAAATTTTTGAAATCGGTTTTATTGCTTGGATTGAGTCTACTTGTGCTATATTTTGTTCTCACAAATAGACGTAATCCAATTATAATCCAAAGAAAAGATACAACAAAAATTGAAATCAGGCGTATCCCAAAAATGATCAAAATAATAACAATATACGAACAGGATTCGATAGTCACAGTTAAATAATCAAATTTGGCAACAGAAAAAGTTCGTATGGTCATTCACGGGTACAGGGAAGTGATAATGTTCCTACCGTGAACAGAAAATTTATGCACAAGAAAACTCATTTTGGCTCTCCTGTAAAATTTCGAAAATGTTGTTTACGCCTCTTTGTGTTATCAGAGGCGAAATGTTAGTTTTCGCCATATCATATCTACAGATTTATGTATGTCTGACTCTTATAGTTGTACCTACGTTGTACTGAAGTGAATTTTATTCATATTTTCCAATTTTGAGGGAGCATGATAACTTTTGCCCAAGGTTGCCTGATGGGCGAGAGAAGACCGAATACTTCCCATTTAGGTGCTGTGTGAACACGAGCGCACCGGAAGGTGTCCCTTTCAAATAATTGTAACCAAATAAAGAAAACAAGTCCCCCAGCAGTCTGGCTGGGGGACTATAAACAGGGAGTAGACCAGCATTGGCTTGGTTCTGGGGGCCCTTGTCAATTATTAGCCTCCTTGTAAAGACAGTGGTAGAAGTGCTGAGTCATTCCTCCACTGTCTGGCTACCATCGTTCACGATGACGCCACCCTATGATGATATGATGACTGGGGATCGAACCCGGGACCTTCCGCATGGCAAACGAGTGCTTCACCACTGAGCTAATCGCGCGCTTTAGATATTCACTTGTTTGTCATGAGGAAAGTTTCGGGTTCGATTCCAGAGCCGACAAATAAATTGCATTCAAAATTTTATTACAGTTTCTCTTAAGGGATGGATGGGAAGTAGATATTGTGTCACTTCTCGACCATCAGGCGGGAGGCATACACCAGGATGAGAAAAATAATAAAACAAAACACAGACCACAAATTAACACAAAATATAGCTGTTTCATGGAAACGTAGTAAACAAGCACAGTCATAGCGTGCGATGACACTTTTCAGTACAAGTACAATAATTTAGACACCCGTCAAAACAATAATATTGTCTGAGCTCATTATACTAATGAGGAAAACGTCGATTTTGCACTGTGCAGTGAAAGTCCAAGTAACGAATGGCTTGAAAGTGTAGCTGTAGAAGTGTAGAGTACACGAGACCGCTCTAAGAATAGCCCCAAAACCTCAGAAAAAACCATCACTTGGGCTCATGAAAGATTCCTCACTTGGGCTAACAATGGAAAAAGGTGATCCTTTGTTTTTGCATGAATTTTCGATAAAATACTGGTGAACCATTTCGAATATTTTTTACTTTCCTTATCCAATAATAAGGAAAGTATTGTATTCGTCGAAAATTTGTCCTACCCAGTTTTTCATATTTCTGGACGAATCATAGCTTCAGGATACCAAAAAAGTTGTTTTCGGCCATTGGTCCGTGCGTCCGTCTGTGTATCTGTCTATGAACAGGATATCTCGAGAACGGTAAAAGCTAGAGACTTGAAATTTGGTATGGAAAATTACTTTATACACCAGATAAATTAGTTGAAATCGGCCACAAAATGCGGCCGCAGGGCCGCAAATATTGGCCGTAATGCTGCTTCTTTGAATTGGTTAAAAATACAAAAATAGTTAGAGAAAAACACTTTCTTAGATTAAAAAAATAATAGGGGTCTCTTCTGTTAATTTTTTTGATATCTTGAACTTTTTGGACCTCGGCCCCAATTTACCGGTATTTTGGGGAGGACCCGCTTTGACTAACTTTTCTATTATTCATCCTAGATGGGGATTGTGACATATCAAATCCAATGATTTTGAGGTGTTGATTACGAAATTGGCATTGATTTTCAGCTATCTGTTACCGTTGAGTCACCAGTGGCAGATTTCGACTTATTTTCGGGGATAAGGAAAGTCGTGTGATGTTTACACAAGATTTTTTTTACTAAAACGAACACAATACTTCCGATTTCTAATATTAAACATTTCTCGGAAGTAATAATGAACGAAAAATTAATAGCTACAATAAACTAGTACCTAGGTTAGGTGTCATTTTTTTTTAATTTCTAACACCTTGGCCGAGGTGTGAAGAACGCCCTATACAAAGAAAGGGACATAACATTACACCATGCATGATCTTCATGCGTGCATACTGCATACAATAATAATTATCTAATTAGTATGAAAATTAGCAGACTCACCAACCTAGCAAATGTATTTTATACAGGGTGCTCCGGGAACATTTTGAACTGTCACCTAGACCCTAGTTGGAATCCCGGCTGGGTGGATATTTTCTTATTTAGTTTTGACATGCGCGATCCATGACTACTTGAGAGGAAAATGAGTAGTTCATTGAATGAGTAAATGCCAGTGGCGGCATTAACTGAGACAACACGAGCGTACCAGAAGGTATCCCTTACAAACAGTTGTTGAAATGTAACCAAAATTTGAATCAATTTATTTCAGACTTTTCTACTAATAGAATTATTATTATTGTTATGTAACGCTTTATTAGAAGAACATTATTATACAGGGTGGTCCCGGATCATGGTGACAACGGCCTACTGATGATTTATTTCACCATTTCCAACAAAAAATATACCCATACAAAAAGATCGATCGCCCTTAGTTTCGAAGATAACCGCGCATTTTGTAGTTTTTTGAAGAAAATAGACTTGCCCGCAGTTCATAAACCATTACCTGTTTTAAAAGACAAACTGATCCAGAGTTTGGTGGTTGCAGTTTTTCCGCCACACTTTGTAGTTGATTTTCTAGAATTTTTTTCCGGGTGGAAATCCGGCACTCTTTTGTAAAAACATGTCTTTTGTTTCCTAACATTTTATTATTATTATTATTATAAAACCTGGTTGCAGGGTTTCGTCTGAAACACCATACAATTAACACTGCGACCTAGTAAGATCTATTGTGACCAGGGAGAAAATCTCTCATCCTATTTCCCAGTTCTGTGCCTATGACGGCCCAACTGGGCTTAGTTGAGAGTGGTTGTCCAATGCTTAACGCCCTAAGTCCAGAAACCTGTTCCCTTCATGAGAAGTGTCAGTCTCTGGACGAGGTGTTCTTGGTTATGGAGATCTTCGAGATTATTGGATTCGAAAATCCTAAATCTCCTGTTATCCAGCGCCTCACATTCGAAGAGAATGTGTGTTGCTGTTTCTTCTTCCAGACCACATAGCCTACAATCGATTGGTTCTCCTCTAGAGAGTCCTAATCTGTGTAAGTGTTTCCTAAGTGGTCCGTGGCCAGTGAGTAGGCTCACTATTAATCTTAGTTTATTTCTGTTGAGTGACAGAGATTCCTGAGTGAGTTTCTTGGAGTATCCTGTTAGCGTCAGCTTAGAGTGTCGCATGCCACTGGAGTTTCTCCAAGCTTTATTTGCTTCATCCATGACCCATTTCCTGGCACTAAAACGGACCAGGCATTTGGGTATGGCCAGCACCGGTTCAGGGCCAGTGAAATCGGACTTGTGAAACCAGAGAAAAACATAGGATTGTTCAGAAAAAGTCATGAGCCCTACAGAACCACAGCCAAAAAACGCGATTCGCCCAAAGTGCTATCATGTCAATCAACATATTGAAACTTTAATCTACACGCTATGCTCTAATTTTGAAAAGCTCATATTGTTTATATGAAAAATGAAAAACTGGCCTGTCAATCCTTAAATTATTACCTTTTTATAATTAAATTTATGTTCAACATTCACAATTCCCACTTATGAGAATCCACATGCATGTCAAAGTGTACATAATCAGTGGAGATTTAGTGTGAATGTCTGTGCAGGTATTGTCGGTTATAACCTATTAGATCCTCATCTCCCTCCTGATCGTTTACAGCGAATGTTTATGTCACATTCCTGACTGAAACTTTCCCGGCATTACTCAACGATAACCCCATTTTCAAAGAAGTAAGGGAAAACATAATCCATCAGCATGATGGAGCTCCGGCCCATTTTGCTAGAAGAACGTGAGAGGTTTTCGACCAAACATTTCCAGGGAGGTGGATTGGTCTTGGAGGGCCCAATCCATAGTCAGCCAGGTCCTCCGAATAAAATCTAATTGATTTTTGTGTATGGTGTTTCATTAAAGACTTGGTTTATGAAACCCCTGTGGACAGCCACACGAAGACCTTGTTGCCAGAATGGCCGTAGCTTTCGAACGGTTCAAAGAGATTAGAAACATATTCAGAAATATCAGAAGAAGCATGAGACGAAGATGCAACCTGTGCATCGAGCACGGAGAACGCCAGTATCAACAATTTCTGAGAAATGGAACAGTTGGATGAAAATGGTTCTGCAGGGCTCATGACGTTTTCTGAACAATCCTATGTTTTTTCTCTGGTTTCACTAGTCCGATTTCAATGATCGTGGTGGTGTCTAATATTAGGAAACAAAACACACATGTTTTTACAAAAGACTGCTAGATTTCCACTCGGGATAATTACTAGAAAATCAACTACAAATTGTGGCCGAAAAACTGCAACCACCAAACACTGGATCACTTTGTCTCTTAGAAACAAGTAAGGGTTTATTTCCAGCATTATGTGATGATGATTTTAGATGTAAAATATTGTGCAGATTACAAAAATAAAATCAATTTCTTTCCAAGATGTAGTGAAAAAAACTGCAAAATGGTGGTTATCTTTGAAACCAAGGGAAATTGACCTTTTGTATGGGTATATTTTTTGTTGGAAATGGTCCAATGAATCATCAGTAGGCGGTTGTCAATAAGGTATTTTTTAACTAGTGATACGAAAAATTGCTATTGTAAAAGTATACTTATGATTGAATATCTGTCAAGTTTTTTGAGAAAATTTGATGCAAATAACGGTATTTGAACGAAAATATGCATGACTATTCATATAATTATGAAGTCAAACTTACATACGGACCATGATTTCTTTAAAAACATTCTTCGATCCATGTGACCTCTTGACCTGTGGGAAAACAGGGATTTGACCATAACTCTTTAACGAAGCAAAATGCCCCTCTGTAACTTTAGCTTATATGATAGTCCACGGGATGCTGAACCTACCCTTACAATATTTACATCTAGTCGTGGGACGCCCTGTATATGTCCGTGCTTGATAGAACGTGATCCTCGCAGTTTTTTTTCTACTTTCCTTATTTTTTCTGCGTATTTTGTTTGCACAAAGTATTGCTCATATAGTTCTGAATCACACAGCCAAATAAATATAAACCGTTTTTATTCAAAATATCGTCTAGTCCACATAAGAGGCTGCTAAGTGATCCCTCGAATATTGTTCTATATTTTTGGTCACTAACCGACTAACTCAAATTTCAGTCACTTACCTGAGTCATAAATTTCTACCCTTATTAATATTTTTTGTATTCAATTTTATTTTGCTCATTATTAATTAACTTTCTCTTCAATTAAGTTAGGTACTTTAGAGACGTGAGTTTGTTTTGTAATAATAAAAATACCTACCCAAATTTGACTTTTTCA
The DNA here is from genome assembly GCA_024516035.1 of Bactericera cockerelli. Classification (NCBI taxonomy): domain Eukaryota; kingdom Metazoa; phylum Arthropoda; class Insecta; order Hemiptera; family Triozidae; genus Bactericera; species Bactericera cockerelli. The sequence continues at coordinate 31,531,849 of CM044960.1, forward strand.
CTTTCCGAATACCATGCTTTAATTGGGCTTCGAACCAACAGATCCCTACGCTAATAATTGAAATTATTGATATGAAATTTGATCAAGGGTGGTGGTAATTATATCTTCTCACCCTTTGCATTGACATTTGACTAGTTTCTGTTCATCAAACTCTTGTTCTATTTAGAAAAATATTAAATTGACTGACTAATTCACACTGTTTAACAACTTCGGTCAAATAATAACCACCAAAACAATGGTTAAAATCAGATTTAGTTCCTTGGTAATATGTCTGGGAGTTATCTTGAACCAACTTCCACGTAAGTATAGCATTCATGTCTTAATTTCTATACCCATTTTACAAGTGTCCCTAAACTAAATAAAACGTAAAACTAAAGTTTGAAAATAATAGAACTACAGTAGGTAATGAAAAGGAAAAATCTAGTAACTTAGTACAATAAAAAATAGTTATTTAAAAGAGAGAGAGAGAGAGAGAGAGAGAGAGAGAGAGAGAGAGAGAAAGAGAAAGAAGAAGAAAAAAAATCACTGGTTCAAGGTGGACAGAACGGACACTTTACTTTTTAAAATGTCAGAAGATGTTGTGAAAAAATTAAAATCGTGGGGTGGTGAGACTCAGTTACAAGTGACGATGTAACTGAGTCTCATGAATCTGTTGAATAGACTGTTTTGGCCTATACATATTGGTTTTAAAAAGGGTCGTTTCAAAAAGCAAGTCTTGAACTTATGCCTTGCGCTTTAACGTTTACATAGGAGCGAAGTTCTGGACAGTCGATTTTGTTGTGGAGTAGTTTGTGCAGAATGATGGTATCTGCTATGTTTCACCTATGTTCTAATGTTCTCAGTTTACTAACAAAGAGGATCTCAAACTAGTCATGATTTTCGATTTTGATTCTTTCACGTAGTTAAGAATCGAAGAAATTTTCTTTGAATCTTCTCCACCATATCAATATAAGTAGTGTAGGAGTTCATCAGCTGGACCAAAATGCCATTAAAAAGGGTTCTTTTACCTTCTAAGGTATCAAAAAACATCCATCACTTGGGCCATTTGAAAAAATATGAGACAGGTCTTTGAATAAAAAATTCATTGTGAATCATAAGTTAGTACCTCATTTAAACTTGTATTTTATTTAGATTTGGTTTTTTAGTTTTAGATCAATGGGAGTGGAGTTTGGAAAATACATTTAAGCCCATGGCTCGGGTTTGAGCAGAGTTAGGAAAATATAATTATGGGCATGCCTCTACTAAGAGTAGGGTTAGGGAAATACAATTATGGCCATATCTGGGGTGTAAATTAGGGTTAGGAAAATATATTTATTATTATTAAACATGTTGGATCAAGTTTTATTTACAAATGACTTAGAATATATACATATATAGAAATTAAAATCAACAAAACAAAACTTGATCAAGGGCGGTTCTAATGGCAACGGCTTTCTCTTCCAATTTATGGCCATGCCTGGGATGTAGAGTAGGGTTAGGAAAATACATTCGTGGCCATACCTGGGATGTAGAGTAGGGTTAGGAAAATACATTTATTATTATTAAACATGTTGGATCAAGTTTTATTTACAAATGACATAGAATATATACATACATAGAAATTAAAATTATCAAAACAAAACTTGATCAAGGGCGGTGCTAATGCCAACGGCATTCTCTTCCAATTTATGGCCATGCCTGGGATGTAGAGTAGGGTTAGGAAAATATATTAGATACTTGGTAGTTATATTTTTACAATACATAAAAAACTTCTCCAAGGACATCTTCCCGAGGCAGTGTGCCCAGCACTGAGGCAACATTACCTCTCTGAACAGCGAAACTAAGCCGTTGCCTGAAATATTCCCCGGCGCGTTTGTCCTTTGTCTCAAGGACCAAAGTTTTGGATATGCTGTTAAACATTTCCAAAGCACTTGGCCCAAAAGAGCCAAAGGTTTCAACGGCGAAGGGAAAGAAATCGTAAAAATTTTGTAGGTCTTTATATTTCAGGCACTTTATCTATACATATAGTGTGATCTAATTTTCTGGCCTGGTAGAAGAATATATTTATGGCCATGCATGGGGTTTAAGTTGGGGTTAGGAAAATTCATTATTTTATGGCCATGTCTCGGGTGTAGCGTTGTTTTAAACAAAATACAAGCAAGATCATGCCAAAATACAAAATAATGACATATATTCTATGTCATTATTTTGTAAATAAAACTTGATCCAACTTGTTTAATAATAAGACCAATCCTCGGGTGTGATCTAATTTTCTGGCCTGGTAGAAGAATAATCTTGTCAATATTAGGTAGTATAATAATTATGTAATATGCTAAAACAACAGAGGGTGTAGTAAATGCTGTGATTTACTATACTGTCTAAACTGGGAATCTTTACAAACTGTGTTATGACTGACAATGAACTGGTAATCTGTACCGCGACCCTGTGGTGCGGTATGACTGGACCTGTGTCCCTGAGTAGGACCTGTGTCCTATGTGGAACCTGTGTTCCTGAGTAGGACCTGTGTCCTATGTGGAACCTGTGTTCCTGAGTAGGACCTGTGTCCTATGTGGAACTTGTGTTCCTGAGTAGGACCTGTGTCCTATGTGGAACCTGTGTTCCTGAGTAGGACCTGTGTCGTATGTGGAACCTGTGTTCCTGAGTAGGACCTGTGTCCTATGTGGAACCTGTGTTCCTGAGTAGGACCTGTGTCCTATGTGGAACCTGTGTTCCTGAGTAGGACCTGTGTCCTATGTGGAACCTGTGTTCCTGAGTAGGACCTGTGTCCCCTTTTGGGTTTCCCCAAGACGGTCTCCAAACCACCCCTTACAACCGTCCCTGTCCTCCGTATTGACTGAGTGTGACTCTGTAGTCACCTGACTGAGTGTGACTCTGTAGTCACCTGACTGAGTGTGACTCTGTAGTCACCTGACTGAGTGTGACTCTGTAGTCACCTGACTGAGTGTGACTCTGTAGTCACCTGACTGAGTGTGACTCTGTAGTCACCTGACTGAGTGTGACTCTGTAGTCACTTGACTGAGTGTGACTCTGTAGTCACCTGTTAGCATAGGGGGTAACTGTTATAACTATTCGCTTTGGCGACACTCCCCCCCGCGAAATAGTAATTTCTGAAACAAAGCAAACTGTAAGATTAGTACTGTTCTAACTGTTCTAGTAAATGTTGTTTGTCAGGCTTTCGACTGTTATCTGTATATTTCGCCCAGCTTGGTCTGAGGCGACACCCCGCCCGCCGACAAAGGGTGTATATAAATATCACGTATGATTTTTACAGATACAGACATTAGGATCTGAAACAAAGAAGTTTTAAAAAAAACATTAGAATTATGCTGTTGCTGTAGTTTGTAGTTACTCTTCAGATTTCAGAAATGCTGATACATGAACAAGTTATTACTTGATTATTTTCTTTAGGTCTGAGCCGACCACATTGACCACATTGGTTTTGTCAGGAAACTGATATTTTATCTGACGCTGATTGTGTATGAGGACAAATAAAACAAGTAGGTATCATAAAGGTATAAAAGAAAAGTTGTACTTTATTGAACAATAACAAAAGGAACATAAAAAATAATAATAAGAACACCAATAGTAATGAAAATCAGTCTCCTTGGAATACTTATATGGCAACAAATTAATGATTGACGGAGATCTTAATGACTAAAGACGTAATAATATGCTAACATGTATATTGTCTAAAGGCAACGCCTTGTCGAGATAGCCATGTCCCTCTGTCTACTACTACACACTAAAATAGTGCTGACTGATAGCACTTGTACAATACTAAGAGACCGCTTTCTTTATCGTTACGTATTGTAACTTCGTCATATTGTCGGGACCTGATTGTACTGACTTACTGATTAGTTATATCTATTTACAAACATATATACATACATTATGCTTCGTTTCTGGCAGATGAAACTTTGGCAAGAACGCATAAAGGTTCTTACTGGCAAAAATAGGTAAATGGATATTTGATCCAATGTAACAAACTAGCAAAAATAGGTAAATGGATATTTGATCCAATGTAACAAACTAGCAAAAATAGGTAAATGGATATTTGATCCAATGTAACAAACTATCAAAAATAGGTAAATGGATATTTGATCCAATGTAACAAACTAGCAAAAATAGGTAAATGTAAAATCACAGCCTACTTTCGAGATAAGGTAGATATGGACAAGAGATTTTCGGTTATGGTCCGAATACGAGCTTTAGCTAACTCGGCCGCCTCTCGGCGAGGTCTCTGCCTAGTGTTTCCATCAATGGAGATGTTTTGCGGAGACTTGGGTTGAGTTTCACTGTCTCCACGAGAGCTTACTGAGTTTTCGGCAGACTTGTTTACACTTTCTGCTGAGATTTGACCAGAGATTTGGCTGGTGTTTTGCTGGTCATGAGGCAAAAATGTTTTGTCGAATTCATCGAAGAATTCCAAGGGATACAAGTGGGAAATAGATCGTGTGATCACATTTCCATTACTGAGTTTGACACGAGCTGTTCTCGTTTTCCCGTCCTTACTAGGGACTATTTCGCAGATCTGACCAACACGCCAGAAGACACGGCTTACTAAATCCTCTTTTACTTGCACTGTGTCACCACAACATGGGATTCTGTCTACTGTCACTCTGGGTTGTTTGTGTGGTTTCATTGGACGTTCTGCTAGGCTGGTTAAATACTGATTTACAAACATACTACGAAAAGCTGTAAACACTGTTTTGCTCTTTTTCCAACTATCCACCAATGCTGACTTTGTGGCGGTGTGAATTCCAGAATTTGGATCGGTAGGAGTCTCCATGACAATGGGAGCCACAGACTGAAGGAAGTCAGCTGGTGTGAGAACATGCTCAAGGTCAGCGCCCACTGTTGTCAATGGACGTGTGTTGAGGACTGCTTCAACTTCTTTAATAACTGTAGCAAGTTGGCTGTGTGACAAGATGGTCTTGTCAAGTGTACGACGAAGACAATTCTTTACTAATCCGATAAGCCTTTCATAAAATCCTCCATGCCAAGGAGATAGTTCAGGAATGAATCTCCACTGGATGTTATTTTTCTCAAAGAAATGAGATTTTAGGACACTGGAGGATAGTTTAAATTGCAATGCATTATCTGATACTATTGCGACAGGAGAACCTCTCGCAGCAACAAAGCGACGTAAGGAGTTCAAGAACTCTTCTGAGGTCATATCTTCAACCAATTCTAAGTGGATTGCACGTGCTGCCATACAGGTGAACAGTACACACCATCGTTTCTGACGAGAGTTATTTTCAAGTACTGTCAGTGGTCCAAAGTAATCAAGACCTGTATATGAAAACGGAGGACATACGGCAACTCTTTCTTTAGGTAAAGGAGGCATGTCTGGTAATTTGTAAGGGCCCCCACCGTATTTGACACACTGCTTACATGAACGAATGGCCTTGGTCACCTGCGTGCGACCCATTGGTACCCAGAACTGTTTCCGGACAAGGGCTAAAGTATGTGTGGTCCCAACGTGATAGTTATCTTCATGAATTTGTCGGATTACATTTTGTGTGAAAGATGAATCTCTTGGTAATAGAATTGGATACTTTTGGTCGTAAGGGATTTCTGCGTTCTGTAGCTTTGCGTTGCATCGCAACAATCCTGAAGAGTCTATAAATAGACGCAAAGATCTTGAGAGATCGGTTGTTTGTCCAAGTATTTCCCTGTGGAAATACTCTTCTTGTAGTTTTTTAATACTCTGTGTGTCAAATTGTACATTTGATGACTGATTGACACTATCATGGGGTTGTTCAGGTATATCTTCATTCTCACGGTCTGAAGAAGAGATGTTTTCTGTGAGACTGATTTCATTGGTGTTTAAGAGAGTTTCTGGATTGGAATCAACACATGCTGGTTGCGGATCAGGATTTGTGGTCACAGCTACTATTACAGGTTGGTTACAATCTGGTTGAGTATCTAATTGTTCTGAATCTGATGACCAGACTGGCCACTTTTCCTCTGTTTCTGACAGGAATTGTGGACCATCAGTCCATAGAGAAGGAAGTCTCTCCATCATGGCAACTCTTGTGGCTATGTCTGCTGGATTGACATTTGAAGGAACATATCTGAACTGTATTTGTTGTGAGGACTTGATTTCGGCTACTCTTCTTGCAACAAATGGAGGAAGAAGACGAGGCGAACGAATCCATCCAAGGACGATTTGGCTGTCAGTCCAGAGATAAATCTGCATGTTACTAATATTGAGAGGCTGTTCAACATAAAGAGCCAAACGTACTCCAATAAGCACACCAAGAAGTTCTAGCTTTGGGATAGACATATGTTCCCTTTGCTTCAGTGGAGTGAGCCAACAAGATAGGCTAATTTGTCAACATCAGAAATATCTGTCCTTCGATCCACCACAGACGTGAAACGATCCCAAAATTCCGTCCATTTTAGGATGTCTCCTGCAAAACTAGCCATTTGAAGTTTTGGGAGTTGGCCTCCTGAGACAATTTTCTGTGGAACGAGCTGTGCGGCTTGTGTCTCTGTGTTCTTGTTAGAACTTTTCATCAAAACATCCAACTCAACGAGCAAATCTTCAGTCTGGATCTGTAACTGATTAAATTCATCTACACGTGACGCCAACTCGTCACCATCTCCACCAGAACTGTCGGGAGCATTCTTGATAACGAATTGTATTTCTTTCACAAGTCTATCTATTGAACATCTGAGTTTCTGAACTTCAATTGAAAAGTTCTGCGTGGGTGATTCACCTTCAATCAACTGCCTTTTGATATCACTGCACACTGTCACACATTCTGTCACGTGTTTGGATAGAGACGCTAAGCGTCTCATTGAAAGATTGTCCATGGTAACAAAAAATTAAAACAACATTTATGATGCTGTATGACTGTCCTTTTGATTTAATTTTGATTTATAATTATTATCTTATATTGTACAGAAATAACCTGAAACAAAGAAACAAAATATAGCTTGGAAAACTCTAAGTTAGAGCTTTCAACAAGCACACTGATTTGTCAGAGATAACACAAGTGCGTGTTGCCCCGCACCTCCACCATGTAGTAAATGCTGTGATTTACTATACTGTCTAAACTGGGAATCTTTACAAACTGTGTTATGACTGACAATGAACTGGTAATCTGTACCGCGACCCTGTGGTGCGGTATGACTGGACCTGTGTCCCTGAGTAGGACCTGTGTCCTATGTGGAACCTGTGTTCCTGAGTAGGACCTGTGTCCTATGTGGAACTTGTGTTCCTGAGTAGGACCTGTGTCCTATGTGGAACCTGTGTTCCTGAGTAGGACCTGTGCCCTATGTGGAACCTGTGTTCCTGAGTAGGACCTGTGTCCTATGTGGAACCTGTGTTCCTGAGTAGGACCTGTGTCCTATGTGGAACCTGTGTTCCTGAGTAGGACCTGTGTCCTATGTGGAACCTGTGTTCCTGAGTAGGACCTGTGTCCCCTTTTGGGTTTCCCCAAGACGGTCTCCAAACCACCCCTTACAACCGTCCCTGTCCTCCGTATTGACTGAGTGTGACTCTGTAGTCACCTGACTGAGTGTGACTCTGTAGTCACCTGACTGAGTGTGACTCTGTAGTCACCTGACTGAGTGTGACTCTGTAGTCACCTGACTGAGTGTGACTCTGTAGTCACCTGACTGAGTGTGACTCTGTAGTCACCTGACTGAGTGTGACTCTGTAGTCACCTGACTGAGTGTGACTCTGTAGTCACCTGTTAGCATAGGGGGTAACTGTTATAACTATTCGCTTTGGCGACAGAGGGTCGGTAGGTAACGTACTTAAACGTTACCTCTGAAATTACCCTAGTCTTGGTCTACCCCATTATAGGTATGAAGAAGAAGAAAATATTCGAAGTGGTTCACCCAGAATTTTATCGAAAGTCCATGCAAAAACAAAGCATGACCTTTTCCATTGATGGCCCAAGTGAGGGATCTTTCATTGGCCCAATTGATGTATTTTTTTGATGAGGTTTTGGGTCTATTGTTGGCCCATCTGATATGCAGCCCAAAAAATGTATTTTCTGTCCTAGCCATTAAAGGACCTTTTCATAACTTTGTTTACAGAATACTTGTTCAGTAACTCGTCAATAGATCAGCAGGGATCATCGGGACGACACAGTCAAGTAGTACATGAATCGCCGCTGGAACGCGAGGGACCATTTCGTCAAAGACGACACGGATCACAATTTAGACAAGAAAATCGTGTTGATGAACACAGAGAACCACTGAATTTACACATAGCAACGTTAGCACCTTTACCACGACAAAAAGTACGTATAGTTAATCTAATTTTGAATGGTACTGCATCTAGTGGAATTTCAACGAATCGCCATGGTAATGATTCATTCGGCGGATCATCAGAAAACGGCAGTCTCACTAACCAATCATCCATCGATCGCGAGCCACCAAATGGAACCTCATTCGAAAATGGCAGTCTAACTAATCAATCGTCGATCGATCGCGAGAGACCGAATGGACCCTCATTTGGAAACAAAATATTACCAGAAAAAATTATTCCCCGAAAAATGTCACCATTTCCCGATGTAATTCTTGTCCCCCGAACACACAATCATTCAATTGACGATGAACCATTTGAATTTCACCGCCCCCGGAGACTGTCACCATCAGAAGTTTCAAAAAACAATGGTTCACTTATCATTGGACCATTTGGATTCAACCAATTAGATAACCCTTCAGTTCCTTCTTCCAACACCGATCAGTCTAGATCAGAACAACCGCAACCCCAAATGAGACCAGATTCGTCAGGCACTCACTCTCACGACCATTCTGAAGGATTCTCAGTAATGTCATTAATACGCCGAATGAAAAAACCGTTTGTTCAAGCGCATCAATTTCCGCTCGATAGTTCAAGTCCTTGCCAATACCCTGGCCTCACGCCTAATTCTGAGAGTAAGTTAATAATTCTGCATCATGGAAAACCCTAACCGACAGAATTAGCTGCCTATTTGTTGTTTGTCCATTTAGGGTGGAATTAATAGACGTTTTTGTAATACCTCTGTGGCGCTAAGTCATGGATTGCGTACTAAAAATCGACACTTACCAACGACTTAAGTTATTGATGTTGTCTATTAATTCCGCCCTTAACTCCATGCAATTCCGTTCAGACAATATTTTACTGAATTCTTTTCGGTTTTTGTTCATACGAAAAAAAAACAGTATAAACGAGCCCTTTTCCGTACACCGTACAGTGTTTCTCACAAGTCAAAAATCTTTGTCATTGCACCTCGTGCACTAAATAGCAATCCAATCACTTTGAATTCTTTTATTTTAAAAGTTCCTTTAAAATAGGTTACATAAACAGATTTTTTCTTTTTTGTTGGTTACATGATTTTTCTTTGAGCACTATTGCATCAATGATAAAGCCTTTATCTCCTTTCCAGCACAGCATATCCACATTATACAGTCTACGGTTGGAGCCATCATCAGCCATACAATGAATCTCTTCTTGTACATGCCAACCTTGTTTTCGCAGTTCCTTTGCAATGATTTTTCTAATCTCGTGGTGTCTCGAGTTCCGGAGCAGGTCACCAACATGACAAGAGCCAAGTACATGGGCAAGAGTTTCTCTTTCAGTATTGCATCTTCTGCATTGAGGAGTACATGAGCTTTAGCCAGTGATGTTGCGTACAGAAACAACATTACACGCCATTTATAAGTATGTGACCCATTCAGAATTAGTTATACCATCTTTTTTTACAATGAGATGGTTAGGGCATTCCTTGAAAATTTGTAGGGCATTCCTTGAAAATTTCAACTCCCATCCCCCTTTCAGTCAAAGCACACCAATTTTCAAATTAAATATTTTTTTCTCAAATGTTCTCTCACTATACTTGATGGTTTTGTCATTCTTCTTTGCATTTCTTCTTCGAGCTGTTCTTTCTTCAATCCCAATTCTTCGATACATTTGTTCATTTCAGCTTCAATGTCTTTGCAGTAGAAAATATAGTTATCATTGCATTTTAGAAGAGTAGTACAGATGTTGATATGTTGCACAAATGTTTCCCATGATGGACGTAATATCTAGAGACCACGGAACATCTTAGATGCATACAACATGGAGTTGGGGGAATCATGAGGAAGTCCCGTTATTGACTTGATTGTTGTTCTTATCATTTTATCCAAGTCGTCAAGAAATGCATGGATTATTTTTATTAGAGGAGTATTTTGCAAAGCATAGATCAGGAATGGCCAGATATATTGGTTGATGATGGATATTTTTGATGGGGGTAGAGCATTAGTTATAAATCCTAGTCAGTTTTGGTATTTTATTTAGGGCGAAATGCATTTACTTCAAAATATCAATATAATAAAAATATCAGTCTTTGAAATGACACGTCTATTTATAACATATCTTTCAGTTTGAGAAAGCTGGTAAACATTTCGTCCACTTTTATAATGAAAATATAAAGAATAAGACCACCTTTTTAGGATTCAGTAGAATGTAAACAATTTTTTATTTTTTTACCCCTGTGTTATAAGTAGATTTCTTGAGAAAAATAAAAATGGCTACTAAACATACGATCGGGTTTTGTTTTGTTTTTCTCTAGCTTGTTCTCTGAATATAACCCAACTTCCACATTTCCATCCCTGGCTTTTGGATCCTCGCAGTCACAAAATTTTGCACCCAACTTCAGGAGAGAATATCGTGATTGCTAACGGTGGAGAACTACTGCTTGTCTGTTCCGGGGATGACAACCATTTTTACGGTGTTGATAGTAAGAAACTTTTGCAACTTACGACTTCTAGGTCACAATATATCTCTTTAGCTAGCAGAGTTAAGTGTATGGAGTTTTAACCGAAACCCTTCACCTAGTTCAGAAAATAGTAACATACAACTGGATTTTTTTTTTTTTTTTTTTTTTTTTTTTTTTTTACTGAGAAACCCCAATGCAAAGTCGTTTTTTTTAATTTTGGTGTTGCATGTTTTCATCTGTTGTTGTTGAATTTGCTGAAATAACAATATATTGTGAATGTTATCATTCATTCTGACATTGGAAAAACATAATTTGAAGATTCCTCTCTTTTATTACAGAAACAAATGTTGCTATCGCTAAATGCGTCATGGGAAAATTCCTGTATAGAGACAATACGCTAGTTAGAAATATTGACATCCGTTGCCACAATATTCCAACTACTATCTTGCGAAAGACGACCAATAAATGTCACGGAAATTTCGCCATCTATGCAGTTGGCTTTTGGATTCAGAAACAAGTGTCTTTTACGACGGTCTTCGAATTGTGTGTGAACAATCGCAAGAAGAACTTGCTGAAGACAAAATATGCATCTCATCAGATCCAACCAGCAGTACAGTTTTCCCAGCAACTTCTTCATTTTGGTATTGTATTGTACTTTTATTTATGTATTATTTTGATGTATCAAGCGAAACGGTCGTTTCGCGGGAGAACGCCTCCCAGAAACTACAGTGCTTATATAACGGTAAATACCTATAGATTGTATGTATTTTGTCGTCTTGAAAAGTCAATGTTGCAATGAACAAGAGACACACATTATTTTAAAAACCAATTATTTCGTGATAAAAGAATATGGTTTCATAGTAAATTTTATTCCATGACGTCACAACGACCCTCTCGCGAACATTCGAAAAGTTTCATAAAATCACTCAAAAAGTATTCACGTTTTTTTTTTTCATCATATTTCTGTCCGCCCGAATAACTACCAGACCGTTTATAGATGAAAGTTCGGTTATAGCCTTAAACACATATCCTAATATTGTAGATGTACACGGAAAAAAAAGTACAAACATATTGACTGGAATCGGGCCCCAAAGTGGGATTCTCAGAAAAACAATGGTACCGATAAATTCGTTCAGGTTTTATGCGACAAAGTAACAAAATTATTTCAAAAATCGCAAATTAGTCCTCACAGAAAATATTTCAAGCGTAGGTAGGACGTAGGTACACTAAGTATAAGTAAGACTAGGGCAATCCTCTTACTTAGAGGATTTCTCTAGTAAGAGAAATATTTTCTGTGAGCACTATAGAGGATTGCTCTAGTAAGACTAGGGCAATCCTCTAAGTAAGAGGATTGCTCAAGCGTAAACCAGATGAGCGCAATTTTTTTTCTCGTAAAAAATAATAATGGTTGAATTTAAAAATAAATAAATAAATCGATGTTCATTTAGTTTACATTCTAGTTGGAATATACATTCTGAGAGCGATCTATGAGAAATTAGAAAATTGTTATCCCAAAAGGAAAATTTCTGAGGGTTTTTTTTTATAGAGCAAATTTGATTTTGAATCAGAATCTCTTGGTTTTTAATTTTTATTATACACATAATTAGGAAAAAATTGTTCGAAAATCAGAGGCACGTATCGTGACAACAAGAATTCGAGAAGATATTTCAATATTCAGGTCTCTTGTATTCATTTACATATAAAGGTTGTATGCAAGTATAAATTATATATAATTTTTTTTTTTACAGAACTCTCGAATTTGCACGAACCAGTTCACTCATCTCCCGTGCTAAAAGAAAAAATCATGAAGAGACACAAATCTACCCATTTTCATGCCGATGTTAACATGCTCTTCATGCACAGCTATCTGGCTCGAAAGGAAAATTTCGTATACCGAACTGAAAAATTGGCTACTTTTATCATCGCTAATTCGGCTCTCAAGTTTATTTCGCCTGAAAACAAAAAAATCACTCAAGTCATGGAAGCTGATGTCAGAGATCTGGCTGTGTCCCAGGGTCCAATCACCGTATACACAGGTATGAATCACTCATCTAGATGTACGTATAGGGGCGATTGCCTAATCAGACTAAAATACGTTTATGGGAATTAATTTAATTGAGAATCCTTTCCTATATCATTTTTCCTCATTCTTTACATTGATACACTCCTTAAATTTGAATATAATTACATTTAAAATAGAAATATAAAGTACATAAAACAATAATAAAATTACAGATTGTAGACCCCTACAAACTAAGCAGAGGGAAGAGCCGAAAGCATACTTGCCGTATTCGCCCTTTCACCGCCAGGGTGAGACCCTGTTTCAGGTGGATTTTGGCTCAGGGATCCCCCGTTATGTCGAATAATTTCCTCCCAACGTGCAACGTCTCGCACAAACTCTTGCTAAAGCTTACCGTTCAGACTACATTATCTTATCCTTTTCACCTTTTCTGTTGTCAGGAACAAGCGGTGTTCTTACTCTTGGGGACATAACACAAGACCAGATCACCGACCACCAATGTCCCGTGAAGTTACAAGTGCACCCGAATTACAAGAAAAGGTCGACCGTTCCTGTTCCTACAATATACTGGAACGTCATCCATAATTATGAGTTGACCCGAAGCATCGCATTGGTTTCCCACAACCAAGGAATCAAACACGACTGTAGCAAGCTCTGCGAAGACGTATCCCCAAATGTACCGTGGTTGAAAGGATGGAAGACTCTGAAAAGTAATGCTTCTTACGCATCCCCAAACGAGTACTACGCGTGTGAAGTTTCCGATTTCCTGGACAGGGACCAATCCTTGTTACCTATTATTCATCATCTCGATATGAGTCTCTTGTGATGAAGTTATATCATCAATAACGCCACCCTTTAAACGCCATCCTTTGATTTAAAACACATAAAATTTACATAATAAATGAAATATTTCTTCAACACAACACTTTCATCGCCAAAGCATATTTATAGATTTTACCGCTGGCCCCCAAGCGAAGTCATCGAGATCTTACGATGTAAGACGTATACGTCTTACGGGGCTCCAGTGGAAACTAGTGTAAGACGTATACGTCTTACGGGGCTCCAGTGGAAACTAGTGTAAGACGTATACGTCTTACGGGGCTCCAGCGGAAACTAGTGTAAGACGTATACGTCTTACGGGGCCCCAGCGGAAACTAGTGTAAGACGTATACGTCTGACGTGGCGATGAAAGTGTTTTAAAAGCGCGAAATGTAATTTTTCCAATGGTTTGAAATCCAAGCATTGGGAGGATTAAGTTGATCTCTGGTGGACGTTCAACAGATACAGTAGCAGATTGTCAGGACAAAAGACACAAATTTAACCTTACAAACCAGAGCCGGTGTGGGAATAGCCAGCAGAATGTGGATAGCTATGATGACCAAGGATGCATTTGAAACTAGAACTTTGGACATTGCTTAGCTTCGGACGTGAACTCATGTATTAAATATACCATTTTCATTTGCTAATCCAGCCGGGAAAAAATTAAAGAAGAATTTGTGTTTTCAAAAGAGGTTCTATTGTTGTTATAGTAACCAGCTTGACTTTCACTCAGAACTTTCGTTCATTAAAAAATTACCGAGTCCCCGTCTCGGTTCGGATGTTTGTTTACATTTTGAGAGAAACGTATCCATTACTTATTCCTCTATGAATTTCACCACTGATTTGTTTTGTCACCGTATCATAGCCTCTGAGCGGATATCACACTTGTTTGCTCTTAGGACGTAGGTGACGAAATAATAGCAGGGTCGAAATATTTTGAATACTACGGAATCCACTCAAACAACAATGATTATTTCTATTTGTCGTGAAAAGTAAAATAAATTAATGTCAAAATTTGGTGAAGTCCAGTTTTTTATGTGATATCAACACACAATTTGTGTTGATACAAGAGAAACATTTATTATTTTGTATTAATTATCGTTATTATCATTATTATTATGCTTTTATTACCTGTTCTACTTTATTATGATGCTTTTTGGGCCGCTGGGTGGGGCCGAAACTTTGTAACGGCTCCAACTCTTTTAATATATCTACAAATTAATAAAGTACCATATTTAAATAAATTAAAACATACTAGCGGCATTTTTTATTTATTTATTTTATATGGCTCTACATCCTCGTAAAGAAGTTTCTGGTCAGTCTCCTTGTCTTTCTCAACCGTATGTATACACCCCTGATGCTTCACATTATATGCACCGATCCAATCAGTTATATGAACCCCATAATAATAATAACACTCTTTAGTGGAAGGTAACATTACTGATTCTAATATTCTACTTCTAATATGTTATGTATTAAAGTAATATACATATATGCTCTCCAGCAAAAAAAAAAAAAAAAAAATAATAAATAAAAAATAAATATTGGGGGGTAATAGGGAAAACATTGTCAGTTGTGGGAAAACATCTTTGTTCGAATTGTATAATTCCGTTTTCTTAATATAATTCGGTCTAATATTAATAATCAGTACTATACTACTAAAGCATTGCTTGTTCTGTGAACTATACAGGGTTTTTTATTTCGTAGCCATGAAACAGGAGCTACTGTAGACGTTTGTGGTCTGTGTTGCAGCCTGCCCATAGTGCCCATCCCGTAGTATGCCTTCCCTCTGATGGGCGAGAAGTGGCACAATACTTCCCATTTAGGTGCAACACCCTGTACAGATCAAACTGTAACTACCTGTAACACTTAATTTTTCCATTGAGGAAAAACATACATAAGTATCTGGTATTCGTAACAGCTAGTACCTACTTACATGTTTTCATTGAATGCTAGAATACTAAATAGCTATATTCGTCTCATGTTAGAACAATTGATTTATTTCTGTCTCTGCTAATTATCATAGTTGGTCCTTTGAATGGGGAAAAACGTTGACTTTTCACAATTATTTCAGTAACTATCATTCTCAGCCTTCTTTTTACCTCTCTATTATAGACCTGCTTTAAGTAGTCACTGTGGCAGAGTGAGTTAGCGCGCTAGGCATTGCACGCACGGTGACCTGGGTTCGATCCCCAGCTTGGCATGAATTTTTCTGCTCTGTACTTGGATGTTCGGGATCCACTCATACCTCGGGAGGAAAAATGAGTAGTTACTTGTATGAGTAACGACCAGTGGCGGCATTATCGGAGTAAAAAGAAATTAATGTAATAGAATAATTCGAAAAGTAAAGGAGGCTCTCGGTTATGCTGCGCTACCCAGAAAAATTGTGAAGAGGCCTTGTGCTTCACCACAAATAAAACCATACATAGTACATACAAAAATATATACCTACAACTAGGATCTGTTTCAACAAACTCATGCTTTTTTTGCGTGCTTACAAAATCTAATTGCTGTGAAAATTATTATGATCATTAGCCTAGCGAATGTGTAACCAGTATTCTATACAGGGTGTACCGAGAACAGTTCAATTTTTTTAAGAGTGGATGCAGTACTTTATCGGCCATCATGCCACATCAAATGAACCTCAACCATGAGGTTGAACCGACCCGAAGTAGGTTTGAGAAAAAGAAAAGGAAAGGAGAAAATAGTAATATTACCTGCATTCACCTTTAAACAATTGAACTGTTCTTTCTGAATAACGTGGTATATAGTACCTATAATATTTTTCCTACCAATAGTTTTTGACTTTGTATCACATGTACAGTAGTGCAGACGCACATCGAGCGAGATATTGTTATAAAATTTCGGTCATTATTGGAAAAGGAAATATTTAAACGATAATAGGTAATTAAATTTCATTTGTTTGTAATATAATTTACAATTGGAGTACTAGTTAAAAGTTGTCATATTATGATATTTGTTATCTCGTAATATCACAACTACTCGTAATATCACAACTACTCAAACTCGCTTTACTAAATCTACGCTGAAACGGGGACTTAAACCACCGACCTCCAGGTTACAAGTTTTCCGCTTTATTGATCAACCCATTGAGGTTGGTAGATTGGAAAAAATATTATGATCTTGTTATGAGCATTAAAAAAATATGATTTGATATACCTATGTATTTACGTTTGCACTTTTGATTGAGAGAGTTGATTTTATACTTTAAAAATTCTGGCATCGAATGCACAAATGAATCACTTACGGAATGGAAAGTGTGAATATTAAAAAGTAGAATTTCATATAAAAAAATGGTTTCTTATTTGAAACTCGAAAGGTGACACAAAAAAAAACTTGAATAAACACCCTGTATAAAAAATATCGCCTACATTATCCGGGTTTATAAACAAAGGAAAACACTTGTTAATTCCTTTTTTAATATTTCCAACAGGAGCAGAATTTTTTTTTTTTACCAGGTATGTACTATAGTAACTATAGGTTTCAAAAATATCGATCAGGCCACATTAGAGCACTTTAACCGACCATTAAAATATTTTCCGTCACTGTACAAAACTGAGCGACCATATTGATTTCACAGTACAATTTCTTAAATACTTTTATTCTTTCATAAATACTTTTATTTATTCATTTCAAATTCAATCATGTAATTAATATTTCCTATTAATTATTAAGTTCTTCTCTTGAATTTTTGTATTTTTTCATGAATGATTATATTGCTATTAGTGTGCAGATAAAAAAAGAAAATGATTATTTCTGTTAACCTTTCAAAAGTAAAAGGATAAAAGGTTATACGATACATAATAGGTACGTATCTTTGAGGAACATCACTTTTATAAAAAGTAAGAGGAGAAGACACGTTGAATACATCAGTTCTTAGCTGATCACTGCAGTTAAGCAACGTCCAGCGTGGTATGGGCATGAATGCGTCGATTGACATAATGACCAATTAGAACAGTCGCCAATTCATGGCATGAATTGGCGACTGTTCTAATTGGTCATTATGTCAATCGACGCTGAGCTGGCTATTCCCGGCTCCAATCAGACTGGCTGAGGTTGATTTGATTAGCTGGATGCTTGCTCAGACAATGGTATGTGGGTAAAGCCATCATCGTGATATAACCATGTAATTGAAAGTGACATTAAACCTAAATTAACGATTGATTACTTCTATTAATCAAATTTGATCAAGTTTTATTTACAGTGAAAGTATATAATTAGGTATGTATGTATTTTAAAATCATAGGTAAAACTTTCTGCATGTAAATTAAATATTAAAAGATAGTAGATATTTAAATTGAAAGTGAAATTATTAAATTATTGCCACATAGGCAATAACCCCGCCCTTTATTTTGGACATAAGTTTATATATATTTTTCTATTCTTTTTCCTTTTTATTGTATATATTGTTTACATTTTTCATTGTTATAATAATTATTTGTATTGTACATAAGTATGTCTTCTTATCTAATAAAGTGTTTAATAATAATAAAACAAAATATGATCAAGGGTGGTGCTATTGCCTACGGTATTCTCTTTCCACCCTTAGCCTTGAACTTTGACTAGGTTCTGTTCTGCAAACACTACTTGTCCCATTTAGAAATAAATAATATATATTGACAAACTGCGTCACATTCTTTAACAGCTCCGGTCGAATTGAGATAAAACAAAACAATGGTTCAAATCAAACTTGTTTCCGTGATGATGTGCTTTGGAATCGTCTTACACCAAATGCCGCGTACGTATAACATCTCCTGAATTTTGGTAGGTATTCGATTTTTGAGAGTTTGTAGATAAAGTTGCAACTTAAGTATCCATAGTATTTTTTATGTAAATGATTTCATCTTCTCGGCTTGATAGCCGAGAATCTGATGACAAGATAACACTAATCTGGAAAATGCAGGTAACTCGTGAGCCTTCAACAAATTTAATACAATGCTCCCTGGCAGAAGTCTGTGGCATCTACTGGGGGAGAGCAATAAAATAAGTTCGGGAACTTTTTGAACAGACCTCGTAATGTTGCATGCTCTTACATTGATTGCACTTTGCAAAATATCGCCTTCTCTTAGGACTGAAATCAATAAAGATTTATTACATTATATTTTCTATTGGAGATATTAAAATTTTCATAACCTTGTCTATAGGATACGTGTTAACAAATGAACATACAACAGAGCGCCATCGTGACTCGGTATTAGATCACCAGGGATCATGGGAACAAGTATCCCCATCAAGACAACGTTTTTCCAACTATGATTCATCGACGAATAACTCGAGATCAGTTGATTTGAAGGTATTTTTACCACCAAAATTTAATGCACTTCATGAAAAATTGATTACTAACAGAAAGAGATCACCGTCACCTCAAAACAGTGGTGCATCTAGTGGACTATCAATGGATCACCAAGACTCAGAGTCAATCAATGGATTGTCACAGATCATCAATTTGACTAGTGAATCATCGATGGAACGGAATGGAATCTCATTAGAAAACAATACAATTTCATCCTTTTCTAATAGAGTTACATCATCAAGAGAATTAACAAATAACTCTTCAATTAACTCTGCCAGGAATGATAGCTCTGAGGTGAAAAAATTATCACTATGGAATAGATCAAAAAAACCTAAATCGACGAACGCTCATCAATCTCACACTGGATTCTCAATCGGGCCAATGATAGCAGTAAAACTGAAAAAAACGTCTGCTAAAGTGCATCCATTTCCCTTGGAGAGTTCAACTGGTTACCATGTGGTCGAACCTACTTCTGAGAGTAAGTTGATGGGCCACCTGAAGCTCTGTTATCTGTGATTTTAGTTTATTATAACCTAACCTAGTAACCATATATGTTTTATCTTAATTATTCTCATCTTTATATCATTAAATACATAAATATGAACTTATTAAAAAATACATAACATATGACCCATTACTCAAATCGAAGATCCTTCTCATTTTTCTATAATGAAATCAAAGGTTGTTATGATGGCTGCGCTCAAATCAGATTGAGCCACTTTATTATAAAATTTCTTGATAACAATAAATAATAATAATTATGACTATTTGACTAATCATTGGGTTTTGTTTGACTATTGGGTTCTGTTTTTTTTTCTAGCTTGTTCCCTGAATATAACCCAACTTCCACATTTCCATCCCTGGCTTTTGCACTCCCGCACCCACAAAATTTTGTACCCAACTTCAGGAGAGAATGTTGTGATTGCTCACGGTGGAGAGTTGATGCTTTTTTGTTCCGGGGATGACAACCATTTCTACGGTGTTGATAGTAAGAAACCTTTCTAACATACGAACTCTAGGTCAAAATTGATCTGTTTAGAGTCTTTAGGTTTCAATGTTGATTGTATGCCGCGGTGTTTCTTTCTTTGTATAGAGCGTTCTTCTCTATTCGGCCGAGGTGTTTGATGAAATTTTAACTAAAATTTTGCAACTAGGTCAGATAATAATAACATCCAAATAGAAGGAATATTGAATCAGTACATAGCCAATAGAGTCACACTTTTGAGACCAATCTTTCTATTTCCTACAACATATGCGAAATTTAGAGTCAAGTTCCTCACAGGTGAAGTATAACAAAATGTCCAACATTTCAATGTTTTCGTCACTTTGTTATAAGACATGCTGAGTAACCCAATGTAAAGTTTAATCTTTTAATGTTTAATCTTTATCTTTTAATGTTGCCTGTTTTTATCTGTTGTTTTGGTGAAACAAAAACAGATAGTTTTTGTTATCAATCTTTCAGACATCCTGAACACAAAATTTGAAAGAATCTTCTTTATTTATTACAGAAACAAATGTCGTCATCACTAAATGCGTCATGGGACAGCTCCTGTATAGAGACAATACGGAAGTTAGAATTGGTCATATCCGATGCCACAATATGCCAACTACCATCTTGCGAAAGACGACTAATAAATGCCACAAAAATTTCGTCATCTATGCAGTAGGCTTTTGGATTAAAGAACAAGTGTCTTTCGTGACGGTTTTTGAATTGTGTGTAGACAACCGAAAAAAGAACTTACTGCAGACAAAATATGCGTCCCAACAAATCTATCCAGGAGTACAATTTCCAGAGCAACTTCTCCATTATGGTACCTATTGAATTTTCATTATTTTAATGTATAGGCTTATAGAGACGTAAGAATCATCACCGGAAGACTCCATTTTTCTCAAGATTCGAGGAATCCACCTCTTCTCCACAATTTAATGTACAAGTATACCAAATCAGTCTCGAGAATTTTTTTCTCCTTCCGCTTTATTCGTACCTATTCCAAAATATATAATGAGTGGTTTTTCCGCACTGTATGTATTGCTAACTAACATGACACACCATATTCACTTCGGAGGCTGAAAAAAATGCTGAAAGGTCAGAGGCTCACATAGTCAGGATAATAATTTGAAAAGCTTTTTCAACTAAATTGATACTTTGAGATCTCATGAATTCATATACATACACGCAAATGGTTTATATGTATGTATTTTTTACAGAACACTCGAATTCGCACGAACCAGTGCAGTCATCGCCCGTACTAATAGCAAGTCTGAAGAAAAAACACAAATCTAACAGTTTTCAAGCCGATAGTAGCATGCTCTTCATGCACAGCTATCTGGCTCGAAAAGAAAATTTCGTATACCGAGCTGAAAAATTGGCTACTTTTATCATCGCAAATTCCGCCCTCAAGTATATTTCGCCTGAGAACAAAAAAATCAACCAAATCATGGAAGCTGACGTCAGAGATCTAGCTATGTCCCAGGGTCCAATCACCGTCTACACAGGTATAACCACAAACCACTCATCTACATACAGGGTGTCCCATCCTCCGTCACTCAAGAACGGCTGAAAATATAGAAAAACGCAAAAAAACCATTCCTTAATTTTTAGGGGGATTTAGTTTCAGCAAAAAAAATTGCTTACACTGACCTAGTCAGGCTGGGCACGGACCAACTTTAAAATCTTAAATGGAATAGTATGTTTTGTAGAATATTTTTCTAAAGGTCTCATCAAAAGTCTCTTTTTCTAAGTTCATTGCAACAAATTTCAGTGAGCTACGACATACCGTTCTCTAGATATAGGGTTGGCCGTCCTAGCTAAAATCCCTATGTTCTGACCTATAACCGCAAGTTTGAGAAGGATAAATTTTGTTGATGAACTCCTCTTATGGAGACCTTTCAAATAAGGTATAACTCGATAAGATTTGTAGTTAAAACTTTTGCTGGCTGATCTTCCATCAGTTTTTTGCTGAAACTTAATCCCCAAAAAATTAAGCAATACGGTTTTTGCGTATTTCTATATTTTTAGCCGTTCTTGAGATGGGGGGGTGGTGGGGTGGGAATTTATGGACACCCTGTATATGTATTGTATACGGTCGATTGTATAATAATCAGACTATAATATCTATATGGTCCATTAAATACAAATTTTCACTAAACTAATTATTTGAAAATAAATACTATATTAAAGTATTAGATATCAAGCTCGCCGGGAGGCGAGCGCTCGTCAAGTAGCGCCAGCCACCCGGCCTATATTAACACGAAACAGAGTTTATATGTATTTTGTTTTATTGTTTGCGCCCACTTAACGCTAACTTTTATCAATTTTAATTTCAAATTCGTAATGAGACGCGAAAATAGATTGTGTTTCACGAAAGCGCGAGGTTCCTACGTACAGTTAAAGTCGTTTACTGGCCACGCCGAAAATCTTGAATTTCATGAAATTATTCATACGGGTTTTTTTTTTTTTTTTTTTTTTTCAGACCAATTTTCTGTCAAGGGTACAGCAACGTGTGCTTATCGTGGAAAGACGTGAGATACGTTTTTGAAAAGGGAATTTTCATCTCTGCATACCTTTTATAGTTTCAAGTATTTATTTTTTATAGGATAGGAGATATGGCCTTCTAAAATAAAACGGGAAAGTTGCACAGAGCCGCCCCTGGTTATCTTGGAGCTGCGATTGTGGTATTTTTCGAAAGGCCTTATCATAGGAAAAAAATATAAAAATATAACTAAAGTATTACACTGGACCAAACTTGAGTTATACCCTTTGAAAGGAATACTTATTATGGAGCCCAGAGCCGTCTATTATTATCCTAGAGTTGTATTTCTGGTGTTTTTAAAAAGGTCTAGTCAAAAGAAATCAGATCACTTAATTTCAGATGGTTGAAACAAGTAGAAAAGTATTTAAAGCCATCTAAAGGATTATCTAAAATGAACCCTGGAGCCACGCCTATTTATCCCAAGTTGATGACTGAAGGTTCTTTCTAAAGGTCTAATTACGTAGAAATATACTACGATGTAAATAAAATGTTAGAAAAATCAGCGACAGTGTGAGACATAAAAATAAAAAACTGAAATAAGATTTATGAGAGTATCAAAAAATCTTCGCCTCACATAGAACTTAAAATATGGGTGGGATCCAATCATCTTTGCTTCACCCAAGCTGCCAGCAGACTGAGTTATCAGTTAAGGAATAATAACGTTTTATAACTTCATTCAGAGATTTCTACATCAAGAGGTAAACTAGGTCTATATTATGAGAAGTGTATAAAGTATTGGCCAGTAAGAGGAAAAATATTGATTAAAATAGATCAAAACAATGATAAATTATATTATGTACCTAGTGAGCAGTCTCTGTGGTCGTCGACTGGTGTAGGTAAAACACAAAGTTTGCAAGGTGACCTGGGTTCGAATCCCGGCTAGGTATAAATTTTTTTTACTCTGTACTTTGGATGTCCGGTTTTCTCGTGAGAAAAAAAAACAGTAGCTGGTAGTTTGCGTCAACCTCCTATGACCGTTTAATTTCGAACGAAGTGAGTATGGTTTAACTCGATCAACATTGATTTGTCACAATCTAATTATCCATCTACCTATGTATGTAACATTGTAACATGATATAAGTTGCATTTTTTGTCCAATCGAGCTGAAATTTTCAGGGTATATTCCATGGATATATGCTTGCTTATTAATTTATAATTATTAAATGTATTATCTAGTATAATGTCTCACTTCTTCTGTTTATACCTACCAACTGATTATGCTGAATTGACACCATGTTTAGTAACTCGAAGTTAGGCAAATATATGGGTCAACATTTCTTAGAGCCATAGTAAGAGGCAATTTCGGAACATACAATAATACTCGGCAATTTCATTTCCCTCTTTATTTTACCAAGATCGAATTTCCATCTACCTACCATGTACTTAGGTACATATTATAATTCAAATTGTATTGTAAACAAAACCACTAAACAAAGTTGTCCGTTATTTAACGAGTTCATAACTAATTTTTCAATACAAGTTTAAAACACTAGTTGATTATTAATGAATTATTGTTAATGGATTTTAAGATTAAATAGGTATGTTTTTTTCTTCAATATTACTGGTTGAAGTTCCACAAAAGAAGCACCAATTATCACACCAACCTCATTTTAAAACGATTGTGACCAGTTGATTGTATTTGGTTTTAACGTCCTGATTTGAACTAGTCAGGACGGGGGGTTTTACCCTGCATTCGCTGGGAATCGTTCCAGCTACCTACATTTAACTCGCCCAGCCTGGGTAGATTCCAGACTTACGTGTTTAGAGGGGAAAAAAATATTAGAAAAGTCTGGAACAACTGGGAATCGAACTCGAAATGTCTGAACTACGGGCAGTAGTTACAACCATTACGCCACGGAGGCTGGCCACTGACAACTGACAGTCTAAATAAAGCATTTATTTTGATCAATGCTTTTGTATTATGAATCGTAAATTACATAAATCTCATTCAAAATTTACAAATATGTACCTACTTTATAAATACAGGGTGTCCCACCAAACTTGGACACCTCAAATTACTCGGCCCCTGAAAGAGTTTTTGAAAAATAAAAAAAATCTAGGGTACATGTGCTAATTATGCGGTTTCAGTTATGAATTTTTTTTTTATACAGGGTGGTTCAAAAGTCAGAAATTGAGGTGTCAACTTTCGATTTTTAAATGGATCGACCTGAATTTTATTTGATAATTTTACTTCTAAATGATTTCTGAGTACTTTTTTAAACAAAAATATTACATACAGGGTGGTTTTTTTTCGACCAATTTTTTTTCTAAATCTTGAATAACTCAAGTTCGGTTAATTTTTTCGATAACAAGAATAGTATGTGTTTGTGTAATGAATACACGCACTTTCAATCGGCATCAAAAAATTTTATACAGGGTGGTTCACAAGTGAAATAATGACTTGATTTTTTTTAAAACCGAGTTTTTTTAATTTTTTATTTAGAATTAATAATTCTCGTCTAATTTTACACATTTTTCGTTAGTCATATCGAAAAACAAAACTAAAATGTTGTACAGGGTGAGACATAATTTTTTTGTAACACCCTGTATATGGGCAGTCAAAGAGACGCAAAATTAAATATAAAGACTAAATATGCAAGAAAAACTTTGATTTTTAATTAAACTAAAAAGTTATGGTGTTTTAACTAATATTGTCGCATGGACCACCCTGTAGATATTTTCTTAAACTATCATGTAGGTACTGCAAGTTAAACTATCATGTAGGTACTGTAAGTTGTATAAAATTTAACGAACACTTCGAATCATGTGGGAAAAACAAGTAAAAAACACGAATTTGAAGCCATTTTCAATTTGGTGTCCACACTGAATGATTTTAAAACTTGAAATAAAAAGTAGGTAGGTGTAGACACAAAATTGAGCATGGCTTTTTGAATTCATTTTTTTTCTTTCATATTTGGACTCCTCGTTGAATTTTAGACAGTTTCGACTACCCATATGTTGGTTTAAGAAAATATCTACAGGGTGGTCCATGCGACAATATTAGTTAAAACACCATAACTTTTTAGTTTAATTAAAAATCAAAGTTTTTCTTGCATATTTAGTCTTTATATTTAATTTTGCGTCTCTTTGACTGCCCATATACAGGGTGTTACAAAAAAATTATGTCTCACCCTGTACAACATTTTAGTTTTGTTTTTCGATATGACTAACGAAAAATGTGTAAAATTAGACGAGAATTATTAATCCTAAATAAAAAATTAAAAAAACTCGGTTTTAAAAAAAATCAAGTCATTATTTCACTTGTGAACCACCCTGTATAAAAATTTTTGATGCCGATTGAAAGTGCGTGTATTCATTACACAAACACATACTATTCTTGTTATCGAAAAAATTAACCGAACTTGAGTTATTCAAGATTTAGAAAAAAAATTGGTCGAAAAAAAACCACCCTGTATGTAATATTTTTGTTTAAAAAAGTACTCAGAAATCATTTAGAAGTAAAATTATCAAATAAAATTCAGGTCGATCCATTTAAAAATCGAAAGTTGACACCTCAATTTCTGACTTTTGAACCACCCTGTATAAAAAAAATTTCATAACTAAAACCGCATAATTAGCACATGTACCCCAGATTTTTTTATTTTTCAAAAACTCTTTCAGGGGCCGAGTAATTTGAGGTGTCCAAGTTTGGTGGGACACCCTGTATAAATAAAAAAACACTGCTAATTATGGACACAATACTTCCTCGTGATTGTTTCACATTGTATACACCTGGCAATTTTGATTTTTTCGACTAAATCACTTGTAAAACCGCTTAACCGATTTTCTTCAAATTTGTTTTATATAATAGAATACTATTTTTTCTACATTCTAGTTATTTTTGTTCACAAATTCATACTTAAATTAAAAAGGTGCAAGCCTTATTTTTAATAAATGTATCTTTTTATTTCTTGATTGTGATGATGATAATAATAATAATAATACATTAACATTAATAATAATTTTAAATAAAAATAAAATCTAGCTTACTAGACTTTTAACCTGGAACTTGGTATTCAAGACCTCATTAAAGGCTAACCATCAATTTGGTATTTTATTTAGTTTGGTTGTTAGGTGGTATTCTAATGACAAGACTTTGTCCTCCACAGTTTAAATAATTTAGACAAATCTTATTACTATACTTACTATAGATAAGGATAACGTACCCGAAAAGTAAAAAGGCCAAAAAAATACCGGGTACATTTACAAAAGTACCCGCACCGGGTACATAATAAAATTAGGTACCCGTACCCATACCGGGTACAAAATTTTGCTAGGTACCTGTACCCGTACCGGGTACAACACTGGTGACGGTATAACACACTGGATCCGCATACCGTACTGGGTACCGATTTTATGAAATACTCGGTATTACACACTGGGACCGAGTACCGACGTATCGTACGTAGTAGGCGGGTACCGTTTTTATTAAATACTTGGTATTACACGCCGGGGCCGGGTACCATACCGGGTACCGGTTCTATGAAATAATCGGTATTACAATAATACCCAAATACCCATCTCTAGAACTGGGTACAGCAGAGAGAGGTACTTCATTATTCCGATATTATCTATGAATAATATTCAGGCTGTCGGTGTCCTAATATTTTTCTTTTTGTCTCGTAGAACCAAGTCTTCTATTTGAAACTTCTTTGTCAAACAATTGGACGGTTTAGGGAAATGTACATTATATAATTCAGGTTATAAAATAGGAGGTGGAGCTTCTAATCTATTGAAACACTTGAAACTAAAACACCCAACAAATTTTGTGAATCGAGATTCGTCTCCTGTAAACATTCTGAATGCAAAATTGTGAGATTTAGTTAGTGTACGGTGCTTTTGTACTTGGTTCTTGAGTGATTACTCGAATCCACTATTCCATTTACATCCGCTCGCAGAATCTCAAAAACCAAGTACAAAAGAACCTCGGTGAATACTCAGTACTTTTATGTAATCGATTACTGAAGTACCGGTTCTATGAAATACTCGGTATCACCCATCTCTAATTATTGCCAACAATACTGAAACGGGGTACTTTTCTGTTAATGAATCTAGCAGTGGGTTTCAAAATTTGAAAAGATCAACAAAATTGCTGAGCGCTATCTAGTGCCACTCAATAAGGAATACACCTGTTATCTCAAGATTTCTCCTCTCTCCAGCAAGTACCGTGAAATATTCTTTCAGCATCTTTTCAAAGTTTTTTTTTATATCATTTATTTTTCTCCTTGAATTAAAAGATCAACATCCTTTAATTAAAAGTCTTTTTTCTTTTATCTGTTGATTGTTGACCAGTTTTTATTTCATCTATTATATGAAAATCAATTAAATCAAAAAGTAGTGATATCCCCCAAAAAACACTTCGTGTAGAAATAGTCGTCAAGTGTTGGAATGATTAAAAAGAACTGATATCAAAAACGTCAATTTTCTATGTTTAAAGGAAATATTTTTCACGTAATAAGTCTCTTGATAATTCAACCAAAATAATAGCCTCACAACAACAATACACCTTTGAGCAAACTTCGATTTGGTATTTTGAGAATTTAACCAAAAAATAGCCACACAACAAAACAATGCTCTTGTAAGAACAATCTTGCATAATTACAGAACCACGTCCTTGACTGCATACTGTTTTGTTCTGAAATTTATGTGAAGTACGTTGCTAACAAAACAGTGTGCAGTAGTCAAGGACGTGGTTATGTCATTATGCAAGATTCTTCTTACAAGAGCATTGTTTTGTTGTGTGGCTATTTTTTGGTTAAATTCTCAAAATACCAAATCGAAGTTTGCTCAAAGGTGTATTGTTGTTGTGAGGCTATTATTTTGGTTGAATTATCAAGAGACTTATTACGTGAAAAATATTTCCTTTAAACATAGAAAATTGACGTTTTTGATATCAGTTCTTTTTAATCATTCCAACACTTGACGACTATTTCTACACGAAGTGTTTTTTGGGGATTAATTAATACCCAATAATATTATTACCTTTCTGATCACAACAAGCCTAAACCTTACCACTCAGACTATATCTTGTCCTTTTCTGTTGTCAGGAACAAGCGGTGTTCTGACTCTTGGGGACATAACAGAAGACCACATCGCCGACCACTCATGTCCGGTGAAGTTACAAGTGCAGCCGAGTTTCAAGAAGAAATCAACCGTCCCCGTTCCTACAGTGTTCTGGAAAGTCATCCATAATTTTGAATTGACCCGA
Source organism: Bactericera cockerelli (assembly GCA_024516035.1). Taxonomy (NCBI): domain Eukaryota; kingdom Metazoa; phylum Arthropoda; class Insecta; order Hemiptera; family Triozidae; genus Bactericera; species Bactericera cockerelli. The sequence goes on from CM044960.1 coordinate 31,560,449, forward strand.
AGCATTGCATTGGTTTCCCACAACCAAGGAATCAAACACGACTGTAGCAAGCTCTGCGATGACGTATCCCCAAATGTACCGTGGTTGAAAGGATGGAACATTGTGAGGAGTAATGCTTCTTACGCATCCCCAAACGATTACTACGCGTGTGAAGTTTCCGATTTCCTGGACAGAGACCAATCCTTGTTGCCTACTATTCATCACCTTGATATGAATCTGTTGTGAAGGCGGTAATTCATCAACAATGTCACTTAAGTTATATTTTCCTTTCCAACCTAAGTGGATTGAAATGGAATAAAATGGAGGAACTGGAAGAAAAACCAATTTCTTTTGGAATAGGAAAAAACTTCTTTCAGTTTGGTTATCCAAAATTGATTTATAAAATTCTTGCTTCCATTTCTTTTATAGGTTAAGTTTTCATTTTTCCATTATTTATCTTTAAAAGTACCGCATTTTTCTTTCACGAATAGTGGGGAAGCTAAACTTGGAAGAAAATGGAAATATTTGGAAATACCGAACCTGGATTTTTTTGATCCAAAAGAAAAACACGGCTTTAGGTACTACTAATTTTTGAATATCACTCCTCAATAATGTGCGTAGTGCCAAAAAGTTCATTTTGAGATAATACGTTTTTATGTCTGGTCATTCCGTTGTAATTTCCCACAAGCGCCATCTGTTGGGATTTTTCTATTTGCTTTGAAAGGTCATGCAGCCTAGCCCGCTTTACAGAGTGTGTTCACTGGTACTCGTACATGGAACATGAATCCGTATCTAACTTTTTTTGGCATTTAGCACAGTCTTGATGTGTGGTCATCATTTATTTTTCCTAACCCTGTATTTTTATATGTATTTTATCTAACCCTACTATACACAATATACACCCAAGGCATTATCCTAAATATTTTTTTCCGAACCCCATTTGCATAGGGTAACCCTGTGTATTTGTGTAAATACTTTTTAATGATAGTTTGTTCTCTGTTTATAGTCCTATAGCGAGACACTGGTCTTCTCCCTGTCAGACAGGGAGAAGACATGCATCTTGTACTTTGCTTCTTATTACAATCACTGTTTCTCCTTTCACTATGCCGATCTCATTTGCATCAGTCATACCCTCATACCGTGCGATATTATGTTTTCACCATGACCAATGGATGCTAATAAACACATTTAATTTCTTCATTAAGTTAGAGTGCGCCTTTAATGGACATTTTCTTATGCATCAGAGAGTTCTGAAAGATGTTTTATTCTAATTCCATAGCGGATATCTAAATTAACACTTGTGATGAACTTGAAATCGGAGTTCATCAGTTGGGCCAAAATGTCATTAAAAAGTTTCTTTTACCGGCGAACCAAAGAGATAATACAAAGAGGCTCAGTGAAGAGAAATGGAAGGGTAGAGAATAATCATAGGCCCTTTAGTGAAACGTAACTACTAGGATAATGCTCAATGGCTCAAAACATTTGCTATCATATAACCCTCAGAGTGCTAGTACTGCTATTACTCGTTTTGCTTTTTTGTGGTCTTTTGAGCTATTATGTGGTCATGGATTCGAAAAAAATTGCATGTTATTAATGAGAATTTTAAGTTTTACTTGTCTGTACAATTGTACTTGATCCACCGACCTCCAGGTTATAAGTCCGCCGCCTTATTGATCAAGCTACTGAGGTCGGTGTACAGTTGTACACAAGTCAAAGACTCGAATAGTCACAATTGCATTTGCCTGCCGTTTGCCATTTAATAATTCTCATTATTCTTTTAGTAGGTAATACCTGAGTAATAATAAAATTGGTTATCACCATAAAAAAATTGAGGAGAACTTCTGCCGCTGTTTCAAGGTCAGATGAGATTGCAAAAAAAACCTGCTAATTTGAACAGATTTATCTCATCAGCCGTATCAAAATAGCTTTATGTCTTGATCTTTTATGTCTTCATTTAAGCCGTCGTGTCGCGTTGCGATTGCTGGGAATGGCACCAGCTACCCACAATAACACTACTTATCCCGGGATTCTTGGCTTGGGCAGGAAATGGCAGCCACTCGTGGCAGGAAACGTATCCTTTACTTCGCAGGGAAATTCTCAACTGGGGGTTCAAACTCAAGATCTCTAGACAACAGGCAAAATAGACGCTCCACGTATGCTGTATGCAATTCTATGAAGATAGAAGGTAATCCATATGAGGACGTGAACAAACATGACAAATATGACTTCAACATTATCATTCAAATCAACATAATTAATCTACTCATTCGTCTTACTGGAGTGACTTTTGGATGAGAGGCAAGAAGAGTGAGAGAGAATGTTCTATGTTTGTTTAATGTAGTGTGAAGAGGTGTGGAGTGTGATGTATGAGCCATACGGTACGAGATATACTGGGTGGATCACTTATTTAAGAAAAAGAGAAATAAAAGAACCAGTAAATACTATACATTACCCACTAAGCGATAGTTCATTTCAAATGCCATAAAGAGAGAAACCTTTCTACGACTTACCGTTCTAAAAAATGCTTCCGTTTTACATGTTGTATCTCAAGAACCATATTTGATAGAAATATAAAACTTTTTGATGTGAAATCTACTCTAAAAGATTATAATAATTTACACAGTACAATAATTTTTTCTGATGTTAGGTTTTGGCTGTACAACTGGCCACCACCGCGCTGGGAGGTATGAGACTTTATGCTCACTCTGTATACAGTATACGTTTTTATTAAAAAGGTCCAGATTATGAAACAGGATTAAAGTTAAGCTAGGCCAGACATGCCTTCAAACCAGAGTTTCAACCAATTAAAGAGCACTATAGCCCTGGTTAAGGGTTAAGGAATAGTGTCAATTCAGATTAAATCTAATCCTGTTTTATAATTTGGCCCTAAATAACACACTTGTAATACAAAGATATTTTTCCTAGTGACACCCTGTTCATTTTGATGAAATGGTTCAAATTAGTGTAATCTTCTTCATATTACCTTCTTGTCTCCTCCACCTCCAAGTTCTCTCTTTCCCTCTATATTTTCTTCTTATAAAGTTCTTTCTATTCCTTCTCTCTCTCATCCTCTCCGCAGTATCCGCCGTTATAGTATCTCTTCTGTGTTTCTTCTACACAACTTTCTCCTCCTCCTCCTCTTAATTCCTCTTCCAAGTTTTTTGTTTGTTATATTTCTCTCTTTCTCATACTCTTTCTGTATCTCTCCCCCACTCTAAAATCCTCTTTCTATCTCTCCTTTCTCCCTATATCTCTTGCCCGTTTTCTCCCACACTGTCCTTCTCACTCTCTCTCTCTTCCTTCCTTTCTCCTACTCTCTTTTATACTCTTCATCTCTCATCTTCCCTCTCTCTATCCCTCATTATCTCTCTTGCCACTCTATTTCTCCTCCCTCCCTCTCTCTCTTTCTCGATTTCTACCACACTATCATTTTCACTCTCTCTCTCTCTAACTCTCTAAGAAAGAGCTCCTCCTCTCTCTCACACTCTCCCTCCACTCCATCTTCCTCTCCCTCTTCCCGCTTTCTCTCACATTATCCCTCTCACTCTCTCTTCCACTAATGAAAACATTCAGAATTTATTCGAGCATTCTTTTCACCTAATGACACTACACATTACCACCACTCTTCAGCCATGAAGAAGTCGCATATTTTATAACAGGTTATACTCTTCGCTTAGTTCTCCTATCCGCGAGTAGCCAAATTTATCCAGAGGCATGACAGAATTAATGGCAGTGCCTACCTCACGAAGCACTCCTGAGTGGGGTCGTTTAAAAAACTAACTTATGAGATCTACGTAGTGCCTAGTATATCCAGCATCGATGGAACGTTGAATACACCTTCTCCTAAAATGATCTCTGAAGCTAAGCAACTTTCAGCAAGGTTTTCATTAGGGACCATTCAAGGGACTAACCCTTGAAATGCTACTTATTTCTGAAGAGTTCTGAGTTTATGGAGAAGCTGGATATCCAAGGATATTATCTTTGGATAGTCGAGAAAGAAATAATAATTCTGATCTGTTATGTTTTACATTACAGATCAGAATCTGTTGTGTTCCACAGATTCTGATAAACTTCGAGCTCTATATTGTAAATGGTTATCACAAAGAACCCTTTTGTCAGAGCAGCATGCAATCCCTCAACAAAACTGATGATAATGTAAGAGAAATAATTACTTGGTAGATCTGTTCAGGGGTCATTATCCACCATTTTAATGCCACACTAGGAGAGGTTAACGCTTCAGGATAGACCAGGGATTATAGGGTACGTTAGAAAATAATAGAGTACCCTTTGAAAGGGTTGGAATACGATTTGTAGAATCATTATCAACTGTTAGGTCCGAAAAGTAAGATAGGTATAGGTACACTTGGGGGCTGCCATTCATCTCAAGATTCTTAAGGTCGCCGTTGAATTTCCATGAAGACATTTTTTACGTGTGTGCCCTTTCTCAGTGATTGCGGTCTCAAATAAGTGTGGTAGGAAATTGCCGAATTTGGATAAACGATTTTTTTCATTTGCGGTAAGGCAATAATTGTGAACATCCCTCAGAATATCAGATATTTTGGAAATAAGTGCAGTTTGAATACTTTACATACACGCAATTATATGTGTTGGCTTTTCCAGCCTAAACCATGATGAGGAGAGGTTAGTGAGAGTAACTGGTTTGACAAATACCACTCAATGGAAGGTAAATTCCCATTTGGCTCGAATAGTAGTTTTAGTGTTATTTCTATGTGGTCAAAGTCTTATAGAAATTAGGATAAATTAATTTGTTTAGTGGGATCCAAACCAAATTGCATAGCTAAGAATCTGAATAGTTAGTTACAATTTCAAATCTTTTTCTACATTATATTCCGTTGATTTCTAATTTCTTGGCTCTGATCAGTCTAAGGTGTTCAACATTATTTCAGACCTGTCAATAATTCAGATCAAATCCCTGCGAGCCATTTGAAGTGGAGGATAATAACTATTGTAGTTGTAGTTCCTTCACTCGAAGATTAATCTCCAAAGATTTGGTGAACAAAAGGATCCTGAAGGGTTGTTGGATTATGTTGTGCTTTAGGATGTTGGATTATAAGGACTAGATGAAGAATACCTTCGGTTATAAGACCAATGCCTTCAGCTAGAAGAATGAGTTCTACTGCTAGAAGAATAATTTCTTCAGCTGGAAGGATAATTTCTTCAAAGGGTAGAAAGGGTACTGCGATTTCTGTGCGAGATAAGTTGAGTTGCCGTGGGGTTACAGCTGCCTCGGATTACAAGGACCTCATGCTTGGTAGTACCTAGACCTGTTGGGGCGTTTAAACTTTCTTGTGACTACCTTTATCTGATCTCTACTTCACTGTGAACCTATGAGACTTCTCACTAGTACCTATTTAACGGTGGGCATTTCGGGGAAAACTATCTAGAGGTTACCAAAGTTACACCGAAAAATGAAAAAAAAAAAAAAATAAAAATAAAAAAATATTATCTTTTCTGGAGTAATTCACAAGGTAACGAAATCTCACTTTGTACTCTAATGTGCAAAACATATTACCTAAGTGAGAAGAATAGGACCTTATTGACCAGGGTCACGTTTTGCCAATCTACAGTCTACACTATCTACAGGAGAATTTTTTTGAAGCAGTTGATTTTGTAAGTGGTCAGACCGTTATAGATACCTCGAATAGCGGAGCACGGAGTGATGGGCTCGGAAGTAAAATCCTACGTGACGCAACTGCAGTGTACTGTAAATGCATTACACACAATTACCTTCTGTTACCCAGGGTCTAGAAACAGTGCACAATTCGTGTCATTCACCATCTAAATTGTATGGTTGTGCATTTGTAGAATTGTGAATTTCCAACATGAATTCCAATACGAGAAGTCTCCAGCACTTCTGGTCGTGAAGGTATCCTCTGGTGAACGGACTTCCAAATTGTCATTGACGCATCAATCATGAAGGCGTGATGGATTCTTGTGCCTCCTGTCTCAGTGTGAATCATTTTTCATTTCTAATACTGCTACTGCCACTCTTTTTGACTGCATACTTACTGTGTATAGCTGTATAGGTACATACTTGTATATTATTAATTTATTATTATTGTGTTTTATAACTATGTATTTCAAGTCTGATGTTACGAATATGATGTATACTTTTTCTGAAATTCTGATTTGTGGCTTTGCCTTTGATTATTTTACTAATATTTCTACTATATTTGTTAACTATACAAGTAATATTTTCGGTCCTTAAACTTTTCCTTTTAATATGTTAATAACAATGTCTATGATTCAAATGACCATTGCCAACATTCTAAGAACAATTGAATGGGTGAGTAGAAGAACCAGGAATGTCAAAAATCAATTTTTTTTTCTTCGTAGAATAAGAAAGAATGTACTCTTTTCTATCATCTCTGTGAATATGAAGGAGAAATACCCCTTAAAAGTATAATTTTTTTCGATTTTAAAGTGAGGGAAGCGAAAAAAAAAATCTGATGTAAATCAAGGAATGTAACAAAATCACTGACCACTTTTGCTAGAGGTATTAGTACCTAGTTGTGAGAATCTTATCGAATAACAAAGAATGTAAAATTTAATTTCATTATACTTATTAGCATCAGGAAAGCAAAAATAAGACAAATCTTATTTTTGCTTTCCTGAAAAGTCGATTTTTGACATTCCTGGTTCTTCTACTCACCCATTCAATTATTGTTCTAAACTCTAAAATATTATCACTAAAAGAAATTTCTATGGCTATTGTGCTAGAAACCAAAACATAGTTATGACTCTTTTTCTTATTATGATTATTATTCTCATAGTGACTGCTATAATTGTGTCTACTACTATAACCACCACTATAGTTAAGGCCATTTCAGGCGGTATGTCAGAGTCGTCTTGGATCGTAACAAGAGGAGAGTCTAGATAGAGATTTAAAAGCAACGCCTTGTCTTGCCAGTGTGACTACTGTGCGAACTCCTTTCGATCCATTTGGAACACTAATGTCCATTTTTCAATGAAGATTTCATCAGTTTAAGATGCAGTTATCTCGAAAAACAGCTATTTTTAGTAGAGGTAGTACCTAAACATTTATAGAGTTTATACGTATATGTATGTATTGTATATTTGCATATGTATAGCAATGCCTATGAATGATAATATGGCCCCATAAGTATTAAAAAAGAAAAGTCACCTTGCATAGTTCCAGGATGTTCGTTTGAAAATTCTTTGAAATGTACTAAAATTTGTACTGACTTGTTTGTTGATAACTTGCTTGTACTTGATATAATTTATTATTGAGATTTGGAAGTTGATCTTCTTTTGTTTGGGAAAAGCAGATTTATTTTCATGAACACACTAAAAAAAAAACAAATCAGTTCAAGCTTCTGTTCATTAGTTGGGTCTTGTGTGGATCCCGTTCATACTGTTCCACGAACCAGAAAACCAGATCTAATGGAGTGAAAAGACAGTCAGGTTCGACGAATACTTTGAAGAAGTTCATCATATTTTTCCACCCAAGACCCAACTAATGAACCCCGCAACTAGCTTGAACCCATCATCATAAATCAGAAGTATGAAAAATGAATCACTCTATTTTGAAACGTTTTCTTCAAAAAGCTTCATCTAATTCTTCTTCGTCTGAAGTTTCTTCTAATTCTTCTGTCGTGATGAACAGAAGCTCGAACTGATTTGTTAGGGGCGCTGCTTGAGATGTTCTGAAACAAGTTGAAGAGACATAAAAGTCATAAAGATGACAGCAATGTACCAAGACTAATTGGAAACTTGTACAATAATAGTGACAATAGTACATAGTTACTGAAAGTATTTGCTTGAGTCGCAAGTTTAGATATTGGTCATTCATTGATTAGGATAAAGATTTTTGGTTTTGTGTAGATTAGTATGCAGGTAGGTATTTATTGGATAGACATGAAATTTACTGTTTTTTCTACTAACACCATATTTTACTTAAAATTTCTTTCACCCAAATTTGGAGCCACAGCACTTTGTAATATTGAAATTCAATATTAAAGTTCTCATACTTATTCGTGTAAATCACAATGTAAGAATTACTGAATCTCACCTTAACACATAAATATTTACTGAACTAATCAAACCACTCTAATTTACGAGTTCGCCACCTTTTCGATCGATAAACCTGAGGTTGGGAGGAATATAAAACTCAACTAAGTATTCCATGGTAAATTTTATTTCTACTGTTCTTCGTCATAGTAGGTAAATATTTATCTTCATGTTTATTGTTTAAGTGCATTACTAATATACCGAAACTGTTCATATCATGATAAAACTTCTCATAAGTAGGTATAACTATGAACTATTCGGTAATGGGCATATCAAATTATTATTGCTTAGCAATTATAGATTCCCTAAAGCGATTTTAATTTTTCAACCTAAAATTTGATAACATCAGAATACTCGTATAGCACAGGTTGGTTTTTTCTTGAGAATCTCGAAGAATACTATAAAAAACCTCATTATTATGTAGGATTTATTATTATTATCTTGGTTTGTAAAAATGTGTAGTCAAATCATATTCGTATTACTAGTTTAAAAGGTTACTAGTTAGGGTTATCTCAGATTTATTCTACCAAAATTTAGTCTTGATATTATTCATAAGTAACATAACACTCTTATGTAAGGAGCTAAGGAACATAATTTTCTGTAGGTAACGTTTTGCTCATTATTAACTGTATTTACACAATACACTTTACTTATCTACAATTTTACATACAATATAGCTTGAAATAAATTTTAAAATTAAATAATGATAATCATTATAACAATAGTTATGACTGGTGATCTAAGATAACCCATTGAAACATAATTATACATATTATAAGTAGGTATAGTTTTTTATTTATTTTTTTATTGTTAGGAATATTAAAATTATGATATCAACTGATAATCATAGTACAAGTGGTCAAACATGAACACATAACAAGTTTAACAGTGATATAGGTAAGTCTTTCTTTCAATCACTTCGTTAAAAAGTTTCATATTTTTTTTTTGAGAAAAATAATTAATATTATAAGAATTGATGGTATAACAATAATATTATAAGAATTTATGGTATAACAATAATTTATGGTATATCATTGTTGCAGAAATCAAAAAAATCTGAGTAATTTGTTATAAGAATGTACCTACTAGGTTTGAATAGTTATTAAAGGTTAGTGTCGACGGGTACATAATTCAAAGGTAAATAGAGATACATGAATACCTATACAATGGGGACTCAATGAAACTAATACTCTTATTGAACTTTTTGTTGATTAAAACACACATGATTAAACTAAAAAAGTGTACTTTTATGAATTATTTTAGATTCTGTCGCTATTTTTAAAATGCTAACTCTTTCTCTACCCAAAATCATTCACCCACCACCACTGATACTTGACACCTGTGCAGGCACAAAACGAAAAAGAAATAAAATCCAGCGGGTTCGAACCAAAACACTTTAACCGCAGCTCCATTACCATGGTAACGTAATACCTGACTCTAATAATACGTGCCAGTAAACGGGTAAACCATGCACCATCATTTTGTGGTTGATCCAGTCATGTTCCCAGAACGCGATGGTATGGGGTGATTTGATGAGAGTTCATCTGAATCTTCTGTTACTTACTTACTTACTGCTGTACAAGTAGAAATAAATACAATAGCGTTTTTACTACGATCCAAAGAATAACTTCTGTCTACTCTCTAGGTATGCAATCAATGATAGTATAAAGTAAACATATCCTTTTGAAAACTTAACCTTTTGCACTCGAAAGCATGTGTGAGATGACAAACAAGAATCCTCCTACAACTCGTCGCAAAAAAAAAGTTCGACCTCAGATAAGGTTGATGGAGACATGACATCAACCTTATCTGAAGTCGAACTTTTTTTTGCGACGAGTTGTAGGAGGTTTCTTGTTTGTACAACTGCACATAAGGTCGATGTCATGTCTGAGATGACAACACTGCTTTTTGTATTTAATGATTTCTCCCACTTTTTTGGATTCACTTTTTGAAAAATAAATAATTTGGCTAGCTTTGCAGACATGTTATCTATAGATCAATGGCCAACTTCACCCTTGTATACAAAACATTAATTTTTTTAGACAATAGACATCATTCTCAAAACCATGATGACGACCTTATGGGGGTTTGGACTTTCTAAACTTACGAGTTTTTATAACCATACAGCTGGTTGTATCGTTGTCATGTGAGATGCCATCGATCTTATCTGAGGTCGTTGAAAATATTGCTGCAGAGTACAAAAGGTTAAGAGGTCATTTTAAGTTTATAGTTACTTTTGTAACCATGTCACAATTACTTAAACCTACCTTAATAAAAAAAAGCTACTCACATTAGCCTCACTAAGCCTGGGTAGGGACAACAATGCTAACCTCACGTGTGCCGAAAGCACAGAATTTTCTGTGTAAAGAGTCTGCTCCAACAGGGGATGTCTGGACTGCAGGCAGTAGTTGTGAAAAAAAAATTAATTTGAGTTTATGAAGAAAAAAAAAATCAGAAAAAACATTACGGACACTCTATCCAGTGAAATCAGTCGCATGTCTGGAGAAGTCACGTGCAAAAACACAGGTAAGTACATTCTATCAGCACATGAAAATGTAATATGAAATGTGTTTCACATGTGTCACAAATAACTACGTCGTAGGTACATGAACAAGTGTGTTTGGTCTCAGAACCTGCGTAAAAAATAAACGATGAGAAAACTTCATTAGAAAAAAAAGATATTGTCAATCATATTCACAAGTCAAAAAGTGTACCATTTCTGTAGTAAGTTGCCATCAATGAATGTTTAACTGTGTAAAAAAAATGTACAGTTACTTATATACACAAATCAATAAAATAATACTGAATTCAGCAACAAGCACTGCTGAATTTAAGTGATGGACGTTTTGAGTATGAAAATTCTTCACTGGGCTGGAATCGAACCCGCAAACTTTGGATTCATTACGACGCCGCGTTTCTGGGCTAGCACAAAGCGTCTACATGGAAGAAGCGTCGCCCTGCTAATTATGACACAAATATGTTGACGGAATTATTAATGATAGGAGAGACATACATAACAGCTAGATTTAACAAAGAGTTCAAAGTTACTAAGCGACAAATGAGTTTGATTTAAAAGCACCAAACATTTATTCTACATTTCATTGTGAATTATAATTGACCGAAGCTTGTAACTTTATCAGGGACGATCCATCGTATTTGCCAGAGGTATCGACTGAAGATTACTATTTGCTTCACTACCGGTAGTTTGGTTTGCTTCAAACTGACATAAATTCACCTTTAGCCCAAGTAAGCCCAAGACGTATTATTATGTTCAATGTTGTCAGAATCCCAAATGGGAGGGAGGATAGCTAGTCATATCCCCCTTGGGATTCAAACCGCTATCTCTGAATTACTAGACGGCCCAAACGCCTTGACCACTGAGCTACTGGGACTGACTGTAGTACTATACACTTGGAGCTGCCAAGCGGATCTCAACCCGGCCATTAAATTCCTTCCCACCACCAAAGCCTCCCCTGGCCCCCGTCCAAAACCATTAGCAGGAATACCTAATGGATTAAAAACCATTTACCTGAAACCCGCACACAGCACGTGCGTCGTGAGAAGGGCATTATCTGCTAGTGACAGCGGGCGGCTTAACATTGTCACTAAGTACCTCCTCTCGTTATTATAAATATTCCAGGTATAATATTTTATAATAATAATATTTTAAGGTCATCAATATTAATAATCCTTTTGAATATTATTACCATGATTATAATGTCTAACGCACTCATATTAAAATCATATTACAAAGAAATGAAATTATTATTATAATGTCTAATGGACCCATTAGCTCGATCGATAAGACTCGTAACCAGAAGGTCGACGGTTTGTGTCCCTCGTAAAGCAAATATTTTATAAGGTTAGCAAATTTTGACCAACAAGAACAGTCAATATCATTCCTTCAGGTTTTGGCTTAAATTCTAAGTATCCCTCAAAGCCTTTTTTTAAAATATAATTTTGCCCCCTAACCACACTCACATTACATCAGGCCATTTTACATTTACATCCATGCTATAAACGGAAAAACTCGGCCAGAAATTTCCGCTCCGGCCGAGATTCAAACTCGCAAACTCCGGGTCAGTAACCAATGCTCTTATCCATTGAGGTCGGCTATCCTTCATAGCCTGCGACGACATGACACAACGGTACTAATGCGGCGATTGCCCATGTCTTTCTTCTATAATTGATCTTCTTAGGGCTTTAATCTCTTCGACACTGAAAGGTTTTACGTGGCCCGAGATTAGTTTGTGTTGTTTTAAATCGACGTTCTAACAAATTAAGAACGTCAAGATTTGATAGGTGCTTAAAGCTTTGATGTTTTATAGGTGCCAGTCTTATCTGTTGAACAGCTGTTGGAACACATTTTGTTTATTTATTTTTGAAACTTGTTTAATTGTTTATATTTTGTTGTTATGGGTAGAAAAATGATGACAGACATGTATCTGTGAAGCTGGATACTTTTTAGATCCTATTTAGGAGACAACTTGCAAAAATAGCACCCTGCAGAGTTAAAACAGTAATTTAATTTGTAAAATTTATAGGAATTATAATACCTACAAACTCAGAGCGATTCTATAGGACAAAAGTCCTACGAAATTAACTCGGACATAAGGATTTTTTAGAAATCATCATCCATAGACTCTACCAGGCCGACAGATGGTAGTTCTCTGATAATGGAACTAATAGGGTTTAAGTATTAAAAAAAAAAAGTTGAAGATTGCATTTAAACCATGACACTAGTAATCGAACCTCTAATTGTAATCACAAATTGACTTTCTCTTTAAATCAAGCACTTTAGCAGAGAAATAAACAATAAAACCAACTGGGAAGCAGTCATTATGTTTTTTCTGGTATACGATGAACAAGGAGCAAAACCTTTTCAAACACCAATCACCTTCACCAATGATTTCATCTTCCAGCAGGTAGTTGTACGCTTCGATTTCTTGTGGTTTAAATTCCATCGAAGAATAAACCAAGTATCATCATGACCTTTGAATAATAATAAACTTTCTAAACCAAACTATCACTCTAAACACCTTACTGCTAATTAATCTCCAAGATCTTGGTTACCTACCTTAAAATCTCAAACTGTTCTGAATCATTAAAAACCAACATTAAACTGTACTAAAAGTAGTTGAAGTCCTAAATCCTAATGAATTGTGTATTACCTTCTTAGATAGTAAAAAGTCAAATCACACTAAGACATTAAACAAAAAAGACCCACAGAAAACATCAGACGTAAGAAATGGATTAAAACTATCCGAATTCTTGTGAACTTAACCGTTAAATCCGAACAAAAGTGACAATTAAACTTGGGCTCATTCCAAAATATGATCCTGACTCTGTTGTATACCAACCAGACTGTGGAGGTTTAGAAAAGTGATAAACTGTGAAATAATGGCAGGATTCTACTGATGTCTTCGTAATCTGGAGACCCATTTAAGATTTTTCTAATTTCTAAGTCCTCAGTTTATCGTTAATAGAGAAATCTTAATGATGCCATCTCTGTGTATTTCTTTCCACTACGAAGTAGGTCATGGTGTATGATTATATGATAGGAATTAGAGACTACTGTGGACATTCTTCACTGAATATCTTTTGAAAACATATAAAATAATGAAAATCTGAGATCTGCGGATTCGTCGAAGGTACCTTTAAAAATTTACTCATGCCGCTAATTAACTTAATCAAAACATTCAATATAGGAACCTTGATACCTTCTATGAAATAAGTTCTGGTAGTTACGACTGTTACCTAGTAAAGACACCTGCCTGCAGTCGCATCAGTATCTTCCAGTGCACTCCGCACATTCCAAATGTCTACTTTACAGTTACTGAACTTACAAATTGAACAATGCTCCATTAGAAGTCCGAACACAATGGAAGACCTGCGAGCACACTTCTCTCATTTGAAGAACAATTTCCAATTTGAAAAGCCATCCATCCGATTGTTCCCAATCATATTCTTCACGGCCATTGCTTCTGACATATTGACATTTTTCCTTGTCCATCCGTCTCTACCTGTTTCTTTGAGTTCATTTCTTTCATTTAGATGTGTAGCATGAACTTTTCTAATTCTATTAAATTACCCAATACATTATTGTCCTCGTTATCTCGATCAGTTTCGTTGATCCGATGTGCATTATTCTTCTCTCTGGTAATGTGTTGAATGTTTCCGCACGTGCGTTCATTTCGATTCCTTCAATCCTGATGGTATTTTCTTCAGTTACTAATAACCCGATATTAATTTTATGGTGGCTCTCCCACTTTATACAAGAAATTTTACCTGTTTTTACAAAATGTAGTTCAGTTTATTCTTCTGTGGAAAAAAAGTCATTGAATAAATACTTAATTTTGTAATGCAACTTTTTTGCAATCATTCTACGATTCTCTATTAGAGTTGTCCAAGATTCCCTTTTGAAGCTAGAGAAAAACCATTCATCGTGGGAAAAAAGAAGAACTTAAGTAAAACATGTTTGTTACAAAAAGGGACACTCTTCGTAAAATTACATGTTTATCATTTTTACCTCCAATACAAAGTGTATTTTATCGACTAGGGTTAAATACCCATATATTATATGAACATGAACAATATGAACAAATGAACATACACGAAAAAAATCACTGTTTGAAATGACCAAGTTTCTTCCAGATTTCCTTTCTTCAATATTAATTTCTTTGAAAAAATAAATAAAATAAAATACAAATCATCCTCTCACCCTTCAAATCCACACATGCCGCCCATCAGTCTGGAGACGAATACATAGGCAGAGTCTTCCCATAGTCCTCCATTGAGATTGGACAGTGACTGGACATTCCTCCTGGTCTCATCTGGAGGAGAAGAAAAGAAAAACCTCAAGATGGATATGAAAGGGAAATAATATATTGGGAATGGGACGTGTCTTGTTATTTAGCTCGTGACTAACTCGGTGACAGCCAACAGAAACCATTTCTCGCACGATATATAAAGTTATAGTCATTCAAACTATATATTTACTCGTATATACGAATGGAATATAGGACTTATAATAATACAGATTGATACTCGTACGATGCACAAAAAGGATTCATATTTGGTATGTGGAGATCGGATTTGGACTTGAACACCAAGGCAAGATTCAGGAATTATGAAATTTTAGGAATATGTAAAAGAAGTAAAAGAGAAGATAATGGAACTGACTTTATCATGTCTTAAAATGAAATAATAAAATGCGAGTGATTTCAAATCTAACGAATAAATGGGTAACCATCAAAAACCAATATAGAGTCCGAGTATTTGTCAATATTCTGTAAAACAAGTAATTTTTTCTTTAAATTTAGAAAAAAATAGTTGCTGTTTGTCTCAACTGAAGAATTAGATCTAGATAAATCAAGTTACCACCTTGACCATTCAGGGTTCTGAGAACTGATATTCCTTCTCTTTTCTGAAGTTTCAAGATGACCTAAAGTCCTAAGCTCGAACCTGCTTCTTTCTCTGGATTCTCTGAATTGACAAGTCATTGTCATCTCCTCACTGTTCTTATCAGGATTATGAAGGATTTATTGAAACTTTGTTATGTGCCTGATTGAAACCTGTGCTCGCTTCTACTAAGGCTTAGTAATCTGGTACAAGGCAAGACTATTCATATTCTTTCACTGATTCTGGGGGATTGGGGATATAATTTTTTCAACATCAGCAGATAACACTGGATTTGCAAAAGTATTTGAACAAATGTTTCATATTTTGATTGTTCTTCTTTCATGCAAACATGAACCATTTATCTTTTTTTTCCATGTTCAAGTCACAGTGAAACTAAAGAGTTTTGTTGGAAAAATGTCGATGGTCTTGTTTATCCATGTCAACTTTGAGCTTTTTCATTGCAATTATTCAATAGTAAATATGTTATTTATACTGCATGTTTGAGAGCTGCAAAGTTAGAGATCTGCAGATTTCAAAGGGTATAAGAGGATTTCATTTAGATAGGATTAGTGTATTACTGTCTTTCGTCTTTTAATTTTTGGATCGAAATGACTTCGGCAGTTGAAAGAACCAAATAACATCTACCTCTAGTTTCATAATCTCATGTAATTATCCAGAATACATCAAGAAGCATCACAACGAATGACTAATGTCCTCTATGTCATCAAGAACGAGGATCAAGATTTCTATCAAAAATAATAATCTTCTTGTTTTGTTCAGTACATGGTGATTAACACAAGAACCCAAAACAGCTTTAATGATGGGTCTTTGGCCTGGACCTTGCGACAGAATTTGGGAAAGGGGAGGCTCCTAGCAATTGGAGGTACTTAAAAGTCCATTTGGTAAATTGCTTTCCCGCGGTAAAAAGGGACGTGTGATGGCGCTCATGAGGACATGTACAAACGTGGAATTCTTAATCGGAGCCGTGAGTGAATTTTGAAAGTCTGACGGTGTTGCGTCATAAATTGGATTTCGGGAGAGAATTGAACGTAGCAATAGAGTCTAACTTGGAAATTGTAAAAATCGAGTACTTTATATTCTGAAATTACAGCCTCCGTGGCGTAATGGTTGTGACTACTGCCCGTAGTCCAGAGTTCCCGAGTTCAACTCCCGGTTGGGGCAGACTTTTCGACGAAAATTCTGTTCCATCCAAACACGTGAGGCTGGCATTTCCGGCCCTACCCAGGCTGGGTGAGGTTAATGTGGGTAGCTGGTACGATTCCCAGCGAATGGAGGGTAAAACCCCCGTCCTGACTATCTATCTCAGTCAGGACGTTAAAACCAAATAGAATCAACTGGTCACAATAGATCTAATTAGGTCGCAGTGTTAATTGTAAGGGTTTCACTGAAAACCCTGCAACCAGGTCAGATAATAATAATAATAATATTCTGAAATTGGTTTAAAAGTATAAAACAAGGGAGATACACCTATCCAGTCGAGAACACATGTTATACAATTGAAATCTTCTGAGCCATCTGATAAATTTAATATATTAATGAATAAAAGTTTGTACATGTATGGAACGAACCATTTATCACATTTAACAGGCTAAGAGTAAACCAAATAAAGACGCAAATCTTATGCAAAAAGCAAATCTTGAAAAAATTAAAGGCAACTCAAAGTGTCAATGGAAAAAGCAAAAATATTTAAATCCTTTGGTAGAAAAGGATTAGGTACTTTAATAACATCAATGAAGAACTAGAAAAATTTGTGCGGTGTCCCACAGTGAACCTCTCGCATGCTTATTACAAGCTTTGAACAAATTACAGAGCGAGTAACACAAGTAGCCTTACTAATAACAGAGCCTGATAAACATCTCTCCAAAGCAGAAGTTCTGGTATTTTGTTGAACATGATGAGGAATTAGGAGCCGTCTCATGAGTCGTGGAGTCGAACAATAGCACGACCTCTCGTGGCAGTGGAGGACAGACTCGATACAAAGAGGTTTAGAAGTCTCGAAATTTCTCTGATCTTCATATTATAAATTATTTGCAAAAGATAAAATACACTGCATATTATTCAAAAGGGCAACATTAAAATAAAAAAAATAAAAACGTAATAAGGAAAGAGGATGCGATTTTGAAGAAGATGACCCAAAAGATGCTTTTCAGCAAATTTATTTTTTGGCCATTCACGTTCAGAGAATGATAGTTTTTATTCGACAGCCTCTTTCACGATGTATTATTTTTTGTCAGATGTTTTGAAGAGTCGATGATATATTCTATTTCTTTATTTCCAGATCCAGTGTACTAACTTTTCGTCTACAGTTTTAATATTCTTAAACTACCCCAGAGTCACGAACCCGAACTTCTTTATTTCCAGATCCATTCTACTAACTTTTCGTTTATAGTTTCGATATTCATAAACTGTCCCCATCTCACTTAACCGAACAGTTCGTCAATTACCCTTTGCTCTCTGATAGTAGAGTTATCTTACCTGACTAACAATATACTTCCTTTTCAAACCATGTCCTTTAGTCAGACTGCTGACAAAATCTGTGTTGACTCAACAACTATATTCTTATTTTACCCCATATGTCACTTATGTGTATAAAGCAAAAAAAAAAAATTGACAATAGTCTTGAGAAAAGTCCTTATAAAGTAAAAAATAATGGCTCAAAAAAAATGAAGAAAATATTGAAGAGTGATTGTTTTATGTAAAGCTTTGGCAGCAAAAATATATGCATCGAAATTTCTTAGAAAAGAAGTTCGCCCATGAATGCACCACTGGTCACATCCATCATTCAACAGGTATCTAATTAATAGGAATTAAATTCACACAACACCAGCCCTCAGAGCCAGATCCTAACAAGGAACGATCAACTTGTTCTGGAAAGGATGAAAGGTGTCAAAGTTAGAGATTGGTCGGTCTAGATAGTGACCTCACAGGATACTTAACGTATTGACTAATTTGAGTATCCTGTGATTCTTAGGTAAGGTATAATGCTCAATATACTTAACGTTCTAACGAATTTTAGATCCTGTGAGGTAACAAGTATGTTCGTTGAGATTTCTACTAATTCTTTCAGGAAGTTGCTAACTACTTATTTTAAAGAAAAATAACCTTATATTCCCTCTTTAGTAATAAAAGAACGATTTGTAAAATGCAAACTAACAGGTACAGTGCAGACTATTTGAGAGTAATAGTAATGTTGTGTTGACCTTGGAACTTGTACTAAGGGCCAAACTATAAAATAATATTACAACAAAGATGAGGAGAGACCGTCTTTCAAGTTGAACAGTACATTGTGATTGATGGAGATTTCGACTTGAGAGAATAATTTGGCCCTAAGTTAGAAGCTACGCATTCTGATACGATCACAGCTTGTTAAAGAAAAAAACCTTCTACTAAAGGGTTTATTTTCAATTATCAATTTCGATACAGCATCCAACTTTTACCCGATACGTAGATAACTTATGTCTACCGAAGTCATTACAGTGAATACGAGTTCATGATGGTCCTGGGTCTGACTGTTTCCTGATCAATCAATTTTGTTCCACCTTCCCAAAAGTTTTGATCACCACCTAACACTCGTAGCTAGTCAGAGTATTTCACAGATTATGGTCACTAATCCTTCACAGGTAAAATCACTAAAGCAGACATGTTGACCGGATATGATTTCCCATCATTAATTTCCCATTGGTCCAGTAATCCTGCAAGCTTCACTGATCGAGGTGTGAGAAGTTCCAAATTTTTCGGACAATTAATTCTGAATTTCGATTTTGGATCAATGGAAAACCAATTCTCAATCTGATTTATTCCCGCCTGTTCGGTTTCATACGTGACTTGAGGTAGAACCCGAAAATGTTCTACACCCGACCAAAGAATGACCCTGAATCTTAAATCATTACAGGGTCAATAAAAAGTCACACTAAAATAGTTTGATATCGTTATGTACTAACATTACATCCTCATGAAAGTGCTAAACAATTGATCTGTCAATGATGTTTTTTCTCTGAAATGTCTATTTTGAACCAATTATAGAATTTCATAGTTAAGAAATTATGGCCTTGTTAATCGGTTATGTCACTACATCAGAGTTCTCAAAATTCTCTTCAATATATATACATATTTTAGAATGCATATTAAAAAACTCAGATGAATAAGTTTTCGATATCAAACATGGTAGTATAAAGGTTAGTCTGATTGAAAAACACATCCAGAAGTAATATGACTATTTGACTATGCATAGTTTTGAAGACGATCTCTTTTTGGTCCGTTTTCCGAGGACTTGCCATCGCAGACCCAGTATCCAGTCAATTACATCAACACCAGCGCATCTGGACGGTAACCACTCGACCATACCACCATCTTTATCACCCTTTTCTTCTCGTCTTTCATAATAATAAAATTGTTTTCTGGTTCAATAGTTCCCGAACGATTCTCAGGATAGAAATTGATCTACATTATCGTTCCATTACAAAGCTATTGATTCCGTTAAACCAATTATTGGTAATTCTTCCAGCTATCTTAGAACCATCTCCGTCCGACAACCAACACATGTGTTCTGAAACAAAGCAGTATAATTAGGTTCAACTCTTCTGCAAGTGTTTTTCTTCTCTTGAAAGTGCGTTCTCTTTTGTTACTTCCACAAGATGATACACTTCCGTATTTGATGGCGAAGGAAGATTTGGAGTCTAGGAGAACAGCCTGGAAATCGAGTAAAGTCAAATCAGTATGTCTTTTAATTAAAAAGCATTGATATAGTTATCTGTGAGGTTATGGAGCTATATTTTCTCCGGATATTAGTCGTTTTTTGGACTTTTCAATCTTAGTGGGGACACCTTTTGATCAAAAAATCAAGATCTTATTTCTTAGAGCTTTATCCATTTACTTCTCTTTTAAATGTCAGGTGATATTAGTCCAATCGCTAATTAGAAAGGATAATAGTTCACACCAAGGCCTTCAGAATTGTATCTTATTTAAAACAGAGTTTCAGTTGAAAATAACAACTGAAATGATGCTCCAAATACATAATATGTATCTAGATAAAATTATTACTACCTATCTTTAATGTTACAATATGTAATAGTACTACATTCACAGTTTTGTAATATTTTTACGGACCAGAAAAATCTTCAAGTTTATGATTACCAATTGCATTTGGATCCTAAAGACTGTGTTCGAGTACCTTTTGTTTTTCAATTATACTAAACATAGGACTTGCACTGTTAAACACAGGTTCCAAGCAATGTTCATAATGCATGCCTAAACGATCATTTTGGAAACAAATAAGCCTGTAATTACGTCAAATATTGTTGGAGCTTCATCTAGAGCTGTCGAAACTAAATAATACCTTAGTGCATTACTTCTTTCATTTTAAGGTCGATATTTGTAACGTCCATTTTTTATTTTCTCTTGTCTATTAAGTCTATTATTTATAGTCCTGAATGTGTTCATTAGGTCTGTTAGAATTAGAATAACTAATTATATGGCCTAATAGTCTAACGCTCATGGTGTCTAATATTTTATGCATGCCCTTGTACTGTCAGTAGACCATTGTTGCTTCTAGTTTAACAAATTCAGTAGCTGCTACAAGTTCGGAGTGCTGTTTTTTTCTCAATAAATCTATCAATAAACTACTATTTTACTGTGGTATGTTTAATATTTCTGGTATATTATGCAGTATGCACCTCAACCAAAACAAGCGTTTATAATATCACGATCAGAGGAGCCACAACCGGTGCTAATACCTAGACTTGAACAGCATCCTATTCATTTATTCAAGATGATCATTTGTTTTGAAAAAAAAAAAGGTACACATTGGTGTACTCTTGAGAATATTATGTTGCTGTCTTGTTGTACTCCTTTTTTGAAAGCTTGGACTTTGGATTTTTCCATTATTTTCAAAAAAAAAATATTTGACTTAAATCGAAAAATAATTCTTTTGGAAATGAGAGTCATTATCCCAGATGAAAACACTTTTACAGTGTTGCAATGTTGTTCTGTTCAGGAAAATTTTGTTCTTAAAGTCATGATTTTTGTTATGATATTCGTGCCCAGGAACCTCTCACTTCCCAACAGGCGAAATGTCCTGAAGACATGCCACGTTTATCGATTCGTCACAAAATGTCGATCATCGATACCACAGGTTGATTCGCAAGTTTCGGAGCGTCTGGTTGTAATCTGTGACCTCAGTCGTCTAAAAGTTCTTTAATTAATAGTAAGTACCTACTTGATATAACATTTACATTTTTTTTTTAATTTTCTATATAGTTAGAAGTACTCAGTGGTTCAATTGCTAAGACAGTGAATCCGTAACCAGGAGGTTGGTAGTTCAATCCCCAATCAATTCGAGTTTTAGGAAGCTGTGTTTGAGATATTGTGATATAGCAATATGATTTTTTATTGTTGTTGACAGTTTAGATTTTACCATTTAAATTATTTTCAAATCAAATGTAAGGTTAATGTTATCATAATTATCTTTCAGTATACAGATAAATATACTATATCTACTGTAATATAATAATAATTACAGTAAAATTAACATTACAATTCGTTAAAAGAATCTATATTAGATTATTATACGGTTACTACAAACTTCGAAGTCTTTCATTTTCTGTACCTCTTGTAGTTAACATACCATAGAGATCGTAAAAGTTTTTGAACGAATTATACCCCTCCATATATCATGAAAACTATTTATCTGCTATTAAAAATACACTGCTCGAATTATCCGTAGGTACAATAACTTTATTATTTTTCATTTGGAGTCGTGTCAGTTCATTATTGGAGCTGCTATAAGTCTTTACCCTTGAGGGCTTCTTATTTGCCATCTTGGATCTACTATCAATGTACCTACATGATATATTGTGTGTGATATACGCAATTTTTTTGCTAGTCATATTTGTGTTAATAACATTGATGTTATAACAGTAAAAATACTCTTTAGTGGAAGGTAACCACCAGGCGAGGTTAATGCTTAAAGCACTTTATACCTCTCAACCCTAATAAAAAACATATAAGTACTAAAAAAAAAAAAAAAAAACATGCTTACGACATCTTTAAAAATAGCTAGTTGGAAGAAAGAAGTAACGAAATATTTTTAAATCTAGGTAGTAGGTACACGAGAAATTCCTCAGATGATAAAAAACAACAACAAAGTATTATCTGCAATGGATAGCAATAGCTACAGCAAAAATAGCTAGTTGGAAGAAAAAAGGAGCGAAATATTTTAAATCTATGTACACGAGAAATTCCTCAATGGATAAAAAAAACAACAACAAATCATAGTATAAATAGCCAGAGCACATTAAATAAGAGTACTTTTGAAAACTTGGAACAGGTCTCGATCACACCGATTAGCCAGCGATCACCGTCCGATTCGCCAGGTCACTTTCTCCTCGTAAAATTCGCCAACGATGAGAAAAGAAAAGTTCTCACAGGTTTCAGAAAATTTGCAGACATCACGAGATTGCGAATTCCAAGCGTGGAGAGAG
Source organism: Bactericera cockerelli (assembly GCA_024516035.1). NCBI lineage: Eukaryota > Metazoa > Arthropoda > Insecta > Hemiptera > Triozidae > Bactericera > Bactericera cockerelli. The sequence goes on from CM044960.1 coordinate 31,583,380, forward strand.
TGCAGAAAACATCGCACATCTATTGCAGTTCTTGTGAAGATGAAAGCTGTGTTTTTTTTCTCGAATGACCTAAAATATCTAGATGTTAAAGGAACAAGCAACAAAAGCTATTGTTTTCTTACAAATTTGATCTCTGACATAAACAGAAGATGTATTTGCTTAGCTCAGTGGTTAAGCACTCGCTTGATATGCGGAAGGTCCTGGGTTCAATCCCTGTACCAACAAAAAATTGCTTAATTTGGTGACAGTTGTTTGTAAGGGATACCTTCCGGTGCGCTCGAGTTGACCCAGCACCTAAATGGGAAGTATTGTGTCCCTTCTAGCCCATCAGAGGAGAGGCATACCACGGGATATAAGGTATAGGTAAAATAAGGTAAAGATACTTATAAAGATTATTATTATGTACTATTGTAGAAAATAAATTTAAGTACCTTTAGAATATGTTTCATAAAGCATAAAATTTATCAACTACAACTCTTCATTTAATCTACAACTACTTTACTATTCTCTAAATACCCTCTTAGTATACCTATCAATATAGATAAGTATTATGTATTGTACAAGTCAAGTCCTATAATACCATTTCACCTAGCAGAATGGTGTACCTATAACCACTTAACCTAATACCATCTCTTGAAACTGTCAATTAAACGATCTCTCTTCATTCGACCAGGGCAAAACGCCAGACCAATCTTCACTCGTGTCCTTGGCGGTCCTAGATCCCCCAAAGCTAAATCACGACTGAACCGTTCCCACGCTATAGAGTTCTGCTCTTCTTCACTATCTTTGGAGAGCGTCTCCCTGCAGTTACCATGGCAACGGAGATTGTTTACAAAAAGAATATACTATTTTAGAATAGAATTAATCTTGTTTTTACTGCCGAGATATGACTGAAAAGTCCCTTTACTCCAGCAGTTAAACAGGTCATAAGGCAGCGTTGAAGGCGCGTTCAATGCACCCGTTCTCGTAGGATTACCGAAGTTCAGTAACGTATAGCGAGGTGAATGTAGGTAGCAGATTTGTGAGTTTGCTGCGAATAGAAGGTAACACCCCCGTCGTGACATGACCATGCAGTTGAAAGCGACGTTAAACCCAAATTAAAAAAAAAAGAATCACTTCCTTTTACGTCTCTTTATGTTAGGTCATTTGCAACGGCAGTTCCACCTACTATTCTCTGGAAATTAATAATTCAGCAACTTTCATTTACCTCTATCAGCCTATGTTGGGTAGGAATAGCCTAACCTCGTAGGATTTTGCTCAATTTCCGTAGTCTATCGAAAACTGGTGTATTCAACCTGAAAATTTGAAAAAAATTGAATTTAGTGGTCTGAGCAGTTGCAAATTTTTTTTTCTCAAATTTAGAACAATAAGCTGTCTCATTAATTCGGAATACTGAAGGTAACTTACAAAAAACTAGGAACCGTTCTTCTCAAGGGAAATGATACCTAGGTATGTTGTACCTGACTAACAGAACATTTTGCTCACTTTCTTTCTCAATAATGTGTGCGAATAAATTTACAATTTGTTTCCATGATTTTCTTTATCTGCAAAAACCATCTCGCTCATTTCTTCTCTCAGCGAAATCATTTTGCAGAATTGCCAATAATCGCACCGTGGATCGATTGCAAATTGTTACCTATTGATCTTGGTTCGAACATTCCATTGTAACACCTTCCAAGTGAACAGTTAGCATTATTGCTAAAACGATTTGTAAAAATATAGTGAATGGAGTGTCGGTGGAATACAGCAGTTCTCACTCAGTCACTGAAGTTAAGCAAAGTCTAGCGAGACTAGGACTTGACTGCGTGACTCATTCTAATTTTTTAGAGGAGGATTTATTAGCGTACACCTTTTTTGGCGTATATTTTTTTAGAGGAGGAATTAGCGTATATCTTTAGGACCTCCGATTTCAACATCGGAGCAATTGGTATGAAATCGGAGGAATTGGGGTCCGCCTGCTCAATTCAAGGTGTTGCTCAACCACAGTGTTGCTTCTCAAATAGTTATACGACCAGAGGAGAATAGTTGGTGCACTGGTAGTAAAGTGGTCAATGCGCTAGTCTGGTAATCCAGGTAGCGTAGGGATCCGTTGGTTGGACTCCCGCCCGGTGCATGAATTTTTCCTCATTACTTTGAGTTTGTGACCACATAATAATAAAACTCTGAGGGTTAGGTGGTAGAAAATGCTTTAAGCATTAACCTCACCTGGTGGTTACCTTCCACTAAAGAGTGATATTATTATTAAATAGTACTGAGAATCGCAACAAAATGTCTCAAGTTCTTAAATGAATGAGTTACATACTACCTACCTATATAGAGAGAAAAAAATGCCAAGGAAAATTGTGTGGGAGGAATTATGAAATAATATGCACTTGAAAAACAATAAAATGATTATTATTATTATTTCATTTCATTATTTCCCAGAGTGTTATTAAAATTTTCCACACGAGCTATAATAAATATGACCTTTTTTCCTTCCTTACCAACCCTTTTTCATTTTACTTTCCTCTTCCCTCTCTCTCTTTCTCTCTCCTCTCTCTTTTTCTCTCCAGTCTTCATCACTTTTCTATTTCCTCTATTCACTCTTCTATTTCTTCCTTCACTTTCTCTTCCTTTTTTTCTTTCCCTATCTCTCTGACTCTCTCTCTCTCTCTTTTCTTCCCTACCCTCTCCCTCTCTCGTCTTTTCCTTTTTCTCTTTCTCTTATTATTGTCGGTGTCGGTGCAATTAACACTGCAACCTAATTAGAACTATTGTTACCGGTTGATTCAACTTGGTTTTTAACGTCCTGATCAGGACGGGGGTGTTAACCATTCATTCGCTGGGAATCGTACCAGCTACCCACATTAACCTCACCCAGCCTGGGTAGGGCCGGAAATGCCAGCCTCACGTATTTGAAAGGAACAGAATTTTCTTTGCAATGTTTGCCCCAACCAGGGATCGAACTCGGGATCTCTGGACTACGGGCTGTAGTCACTACCATTACGCCACGGAGGATACTTTTAAATACAAAAAAAAAAAATCCTTATTCTAACTATAGCATACCTCCACGCTTGATTAAACACTAGAAATTCCACCCCAAATCCATACAGTACCTAGCTGCTTGACGGTCATTGTGCTTAACCCAGAGTCCATCCGACCTAAGCCGATTAGCCCGGCGATAAATCCCAGGTGATTAGGCCGGGTCAGCCCATAAATCTTGGACCCCATCAGTCTAAACTTTCATATCAGCTTTTCGGTTTAGTTTCTGAAGTCTTTTGGTTATCGCGTTTCACACCTACCGTCAAAACATTTAGTAATCTACCAACCTATCAACTGGGGTTAACCTTAAGGACACAATAAGCCAAAAGAATTATAAATCAGTCAAAAACAGAAAACTGAGAAATTGTACAATGCTATATGGACATGAGGAATTAAGAACATAGGTACATTAAACACATGGACAGCTGTTTCGAGTATAGCATGAAAAAGATACAACCTTTATTTTGCATCTAATCATCATATCATAGCGTGGCATCATCGCGAAAGTGTCCCCCAGCCCCCCAGCCAAACTGCTGGTCTACTCCCTGTTTATAGTCCGCCCAGCCAGACTGCTGGTCTACTCCCTGTTTATAGTCCGCCCAGCCAGACTGCTGGTCTACTCCCTGTTTATAGTCCGCCCAGCCAGACTGCTGGTCTACTCCCTGTTTATAGTCCCCCCAGCCAGACTGCTGGTCCACTCCCTGTTTATAGTCCCCCAGCCAGACTGCTGGTCCACTCCCTGTTTATAGTCCCCCAGCCAGACTGCTGGTCCACTATCTGTTTATAGTCCCCCAGCCAGACTGCTGGTCTACTCCCTGTTTATAGTCCCCCAGCCAGACTGCTGGTCCACTATCTGTTTATAGTCCCCCAGCCAGACTTTGTATCTAATAATAATAAAAATATTTTAATGTACATAGTTCCACATGAATGCAAGGATACAACGTCACTTAAAACTGTACTCACAAGTCACTTTTTGTAAAAACATTTTGTATTTTATTGTAATAAAAGATAATCTTATAGTCATGTTTATTTTTAATATAAATACTTTATAATACCTACTACACCAATCAACCTGATATCTTATGTTGTATGTATGTATACTTAATTTTATTAGAAAAAAGTGCTAATACCTGTAAGATTGGAATGACTTTTTCAATTATGATGAACAACTCTTAATGACATCAAAGCACATTTTAATTTCATGCTTATACGCAATTATGCATAGTGCATTATTCACCGAGTACTAATAGGCGCGATGTAAGGCTGACTAATACTGATTTAATTCCACGAATTAATGATAGTAAATGTTCTCGCCCGTCGTGATATGACCATGGCAGTTGAAAGCGACGTTAAACCCCACTTTAAAAAAAAAAAAAAAAAAAATGTTCTCGAGGCGTAAATACTCGTACTCGTACATAATTCTATCAATTCTTCATACCAATCAGAATATCAGACATCAGTTTGGACGGGGCGCTCAGTAAATTGCTTCTCCTAAGAATCTGCTAGTCATTGTTCTTAGGTAGTTGTTATGTATATGAATCCCCATTGCTATTAACGTGAATGTCATAACTTTCCGCTAACAGGGTCTTGTTAATACGGAGATTAATTGAGACGGTGATGTATGATAATTAAATAATTACATCATCAATGTCTACCTCTTCATCATAACATAAATCCTCATCATAATAATCATCTAGGTACTTACAACTTGTGTATGATAATAATTGACGATGAGGTATTGGCAGTCCATTTTTGGTCATACCTCATGAATTACTTGCAATACCTCCAAATTACAATAGCATCTGTAAGTATTAGCTATAGCCCTTGACAATCAATAGGAAACGATAGTACATACTTATGTCTTTTTCCTCAAAAAGGAGAAAAAACTTACTGACAACCATAGCGCGTCAACCTGTAATTTATGGACAACAAAAATTATAGTTTCAATGCACTTTGTAAATATAAAGTTGGTAATTATAGATCTACTGGATCTACAATAACACAAGCTAAATACTAAACAAATGTCTAACATTTAGCAAAAAATATAGTAAGTTGGTAATTGTATGTCTACAATAACACAAGGTAAATAATTTAAAAAATGTCTAACATATTAGCAAAAAATATAATAATATTGATAAAAAAAACTAACAATACCTATACAAAAAATATCCTGCAGGATGTATTGTTGCAGAATCCATCAGGTACACAGGATTTCTTAGGAAAGTAAATCAAATACACATTCGAAACTTAATCCTTTACCTTTTCTAATAGTGTAAACAAAAATTCCTAATGCTCTGATACCATTGCACAAAAGAACATTTCAAAGTATTCTGTCAAGAAGGGGCTTTAACAAGAGATGTTGGGTCTTTCAGTTGGGTCTTACAATCGAGGGGTTCCCCTTCAAATCCCTCCCATGGTGCTGATTATGACAGAAATCATACGTCTGCTTTTATTACCTTGGTTATTTTGTGAGCAGATTTTTTTCTTGAAGGAAAGGGTAAAATCTGTTTTGGTCTTGGCGGCTCTAGAGAGAGAGGTGAGGTAAAAATAAATGTAATAATTATCATTTTGAAATCCTTCTCTTCTTTAAATTTTACGAAACAACAGCTATAATTTTGGGTACCTTGTGTAGACCACATGCGGACTTCATCGTTTCTGTACATTCCATATTATTTACCGAAGAAGTAGGTTCTATGAGATGCATTAAGTTGGCAGCCCACAAGAACGACTGGTTATATGTTAACACAGGAATGCAATAGTTCTAGAATTCTAGATAATGGACGCAGCACATAGGACTTTTTTTTTTGAAAAGATTACCAGAAATAATGTAATGTAATGTAGTTTAAATAACATCATGTACATATATCCAATCAGAAAATTTATATCCTAGCATTTTTTTTCTCAGGAAGTGGGTCCAAGTATATTTTTTACTGTTCTATGAAACTTTTGAATCTCGGACATATTGGTTGATGTACCTACTTGTTATTGCTGTGCGCCTCCACCGCACCAGCTTTCTTATTCTCCTTAAGTCATCAGACTATTCTCCTCAAGACTGCTTGCTGTGAAGACTATTTCATACGGCCCTGTGTAGTTTCTCAGTTCTCAGCGAAATACTGATTCCATGGATATGTTTTTTATTTGCAAAACTTAGATCCTGGTACCTAGTTAGTGTAAGTTTGGGACATGTTTTTATTTTATTTTTTTACATAATATAGGAATACAAATTTTTGTGCAAAACTTATAACAGGATCTACGATGCATGTCATGCATGTCTTTGAAACCTACCAATACTAGAGCCACCTTTTCATCTATTCTCACATAACATTGGTATTTGGACAAAAAAATTGCTACAGATTTAGACTAGGATTATTGTCAAGATTAAAATGCTTTTATTTGGGATTAGACTAGAAAGGATTTCATGGATTATTTCTTTCTGCTATTGTTAGTTCTGAAGTGTATAACTTTTTCTTCTTCTTTTTTTCTCAAATGTTAACGTTTTGAGAACAATCCTTTTCTGATCTTTTCATAGCCCAGGACTTCATTATTTCATACTTTTTGTTTGATTTATTTTTAGTCCTGAATAAGAATTTAATCCTTCTAGATTCTTTCAAAATGTGCACATGCTTGAATTTTTTAGAGGAACCTTAAAAAAATTCCACACTCTTTTGTTTTGATTTGTGGATATTTTTTGCTGTTACCAAAAACTAGAGAGTTTGAAATCAATTTGATAAAAGTAAAGTTTTATTTCGTAAACCTTAGTAGGGTCATTGGGTCAAGGTTCAAAGAGGCGATTGTTTCTGCCAAAAAAATTGCTCTCATTCTGTCTAACATTATTTTGTCCAAGAATATTCTCTTGAAGGTTATGATTTTTCTTTTTTGTCAAATGGGTAAGCTCAAGAGATAATAATAATAATGTGGCATTATTTAGAGTTTAGAGTGTTTAGACTGTCTGATTAGGACAAACGAGTCCCATTATCCCAGCAGTATGACAAAGACTCTCAAAGAAAATGCTCAAATGGGAGGGTAAACTTTTCATGTCCAGGATGGCAACCTTTAATAGTCACCTGCTAAACCTTTTTTCGAAGGATAAAAATAATATATGAAATTCAATATTGTCTCATTCATTGTCATACCTGGGAATATCGTTTTTGGCACAATGTTTAGGTACCTACTCCCATCAAACAATTATATGTATATACATAATAATAAATAATAATTGCTATAAATCTTTTGCTCGTGTTTAGAACATTTTTTCTTCAATCAGTGAGAATAAAATTTCAAGTTTTTTACCCATAGTAATTCCCAGGAATAATGTTACAGAAGGATAGGCACTTGGGATGAATGGATGATGGAAATTGATATCTTTTTCTGAGATGATACACATTGTTATTGTATCCTCTCCTCTCCTCTTTCTTTCTCTCTCTCTCTCTCACTCTCTCTCTCTCTTTCTTTCTCTCTCTCTTTCTTTCTCTCTCTCTCTCTATCTCTCTCTCTCCTTTCTCTCTCTATCTCTCTCTCTTTCTTCTCTCTCTCTGCTCTATCTCTCTCTCTCTTTCACTCTCCCTACTTTCTTCCTAAACTCTGACTCTCTCCCCTCACCTTTCTCCTCCCTCTCAATCCCTCCCCCCATTCCATCTCTCTCACACACACTGTTCGAATCACCTGTGTCATTACAATGAGATGATTGTTATAAATTACAAAAACAAGAAACAAATTACAAGTGGATAAATTATTAGGAGAAACAAAAAGGAAATGGAAACCATTAGTCCGATTAAAATGGGACGCACCCCTTTGTAAGACTCTTCAGTGCTCATGTTGCCGAGTCTGAGGCAACTTGTTGCTCGCTCGTTCAAGGTGTTGCTCAGTCTCAGTGTTGCTTCTCGAATAGTTATACGACCACAGGAGAATAGTTGGTGCACTGGTAGTCAAGTTGTTAACCCGCTAGTCTGGTAATCCAGGTAGCGTAGGGGTCCGTTGGATCGAATCCCACCCAGTGCATGACTTTTTTCCTCATTAATTTGAGTTTGTAACCACATAATAATAAGACTCTGAGGGTAAGGTGGTAGAAAATGCTTTGAGCATTAACCTCGCCTGGTCGTTACCTTCCACTAAAGAGTGTTATTATTATAATAGTTGGTACTTTCCAGTTGGTATTTTTCTCATTGACAAATTTCTATTATTAGAAATCGGAAGTACCTATTGTGTTCGTCTTTGAAAAAAAAAAATATTTTTTTGCTCCGACATTTATATTCACATTTTTCTTAGTGGAGGCGCCTAAATTACGATTTGGCTGTAAGGAATAGGCATTATAGGCAAGGCCATCCCATACAGCCAACTGTAGAAGATTTCCATACTTGCCTTGATGACACGTTGAATACATCAGTTCTTATTCAGTCACTGATGATGGGTAACCATTAAAATTCGAACCCTCGTGATCCTGGCTTTTTTCGTCCTCACTCATTCTGGCTGAGGTTAATTTGAGTACCTGATCTGTTACTTTTCCAGCGAATGGAAAAGTCACAAACTTATAATTCGGTGGTTATATGATCCTGCAGTTGAAAGAAACGTTACACTGAAATAAAGAAGAATAAAAAAGTTCATGTCTGAATGAACTTTTTTACTTCATCAGTCAATGAGTAAATTTACCATTAGTGAACTATTTATTGTACTTTATTTACATGAATCCGAAGGCAATCTCTGCCATCCAAACCATTTTCTGGAGAAGTACTTAAATCTCCAGAAAATGGTTTGGATGGCAGAGATTGCCTTCGGCTTCATGTAAATCAAATACAATCAACAGTGCACTATACTGCTAGTACAAACTCTACGAAGTTTGTTGTAACTGAAGAGGATCGAACCCGGGACCTCCGCGACTTCCAAACTCATGATTACAGGGCGAGTTCCAATCATAAACAATACACATTGAGAGTCATTGTTATCAACCAGAAGGGACTCAATATGGAACTCATTTGGGCCTGTTTTCAATTAGGACATGATTCTTTTGGAAGGATCAAGTCAAGAATAAGGATCCAATTTTTTTTTTTTTTTTTTTTTTTTTTTTTTTTCGTCTTCAAAGATCTAAATGTCTTGTTGCAATTGTATTGTTCAGTGAAGGATTAAATCTAGATTCGAATGTTGAACCGCTGGTATTATAGTTGTTTATTATTTTTGTTATCAATGAATGCACTTGATACAATGGAGGTTTTTGTTTTGATTTAATTTTTAGTAAACAAACTAATATAATTAATTACATGAAATAGATACGGTTTTTATTTATATATATATTTTTACATGCATTGTCAGTCCTTATCTGACCCGTCTGAACTGTATCACTTCGTGTCCAGATGTCAAGGAACTTTTTTTGCTTGCGTTTAACGTCTCATTCAACACAGGACTTCTAACCCTTCTTCACTGAAGACTTATAAACCAGCTAACAGAAAGACACACTGACCTAACTCAGCCTGAGAGGGGCCGCAGGATTCTCTAAATCCGTTTACTGTTTTGCATATTACACAAAGTCTGGCTGGGGACTTGGCTATCACCAAAGACCAGCATTGGATCTCTCTCTCTCTCTGTCTCTCTCTCTCTCTCTCTCTCTTTCTCTCTCTCTCTATCTCATTCTCATTACTTGTAAGCAAGAAAGAAACGCCACCAAAAAACAAACAAACAATATAATAGTACCTAATTGCAAGTCTGTTTTCCCTTTCAAAGGTCCAACAAAAGGTACCAATTACATAACAGGTATATACTGTGGTTTTTTCTGTGTATGCAATAATCTCTATAAGCCGATAGTCGATTATCTTTTGGTACTAACATAATATAATTCAAATTGCAGTTGCGTGCAAAATAAACAATGCCAATTTAATGAGCAATTTCAGCGACCCTTTATTATAAAGCGGAAGTGGTTTCTTTCAAATGTATCGGTGAGTTTCTGAGCCATTTCAAAAATAGTTATCCTAAAAAATTACGGTTACTTCAAAGAAAATAAGTAAATATGTAAGCAACCCCATTATCTAACATTCATCAGTTGCTTGATAGTTTAGGTGAATGGCGAACACTTGACATGGATTCAGTTAATATAATTGTCAAGACAATTAAACAAATAACTGAATATAAGAAACCTCAACAATATAAGAGAACAAATTTTCAGGACTAATTTACCTCTCTGTAAGGTAAAATAACCTCTTCATGGATATAAGAGAGAAAAAAATTGACTTCTCTGATATCTATGTTCAATTTACTGTATTGAACTATTAATATTATTTTTCGAAAGCGGGCATTGTACAGCTGGGTGAAAATGAAAAAAATGACATACGTAATTGTTTGGAAAGGTTTATTTTATTAATTCTTACATCCTGAGTACATTTTCAAAAACATGATTCTGACACAATCTGAAATACACTCACTTTTACCTACATACTTACAATCGTGTTCAGTTAAATACCTAAGGACTTAAATGACAGAATACGTTGTAGTTTGTCCGTTGAGATGATTAACAATAAGAATCGTACAAATTGCTCTTGATTAAGCTATCACCAAAGCTTGATGAATGAACGCATATCCCCATCAGATTATGATGAGAGGTTCTTTTTTTATGAAAAGAACGGAAATCCATTGACAAATCGTTGAATAGAACTCAGAAACTCAGGACGGTGAGTCCGGAGTGAAACTAAAGAACACCCAATTCCAGTAGTAGCATCAGCAGGAACAGCGGCTCTTGAAACAGTTGAAACTAGATTTGGATATAATAATAATAATAAATACCCGGTGTACGGGAGTATATTTACGGGAATAGCCCTATTTACAATGTTAACAGTAAAAATGTCAATAAATACAAAGATTAAAATAAAATAATGTTAAAAAGTAATATCACAAGTAGTAAAAAGTAATTAATACACAAATAGGTATGAAAAAACAGTACAACACAAATACAAGTAAAACATACGAGTAGTTCTGTGAACTGTAAACCTCACACAGATTCTCCCCACGTATAAAAATGACAAGCATCGGGGCCATCGGGGCACTATGCGTAAAAATATGATTATGAACTTTCACCAAAATCTCTCATTCAATACGCCCTCAAAAAAAAATTATCCACCGGCCCCTTTCCCTTGTTTGACACCGACCCCTTTAGTTTTAACAATTACAAAATTGCAGTAGTGAAATGAAATATGAAAACTTAACCAATCTGCAAAATCATTCTCAAATTTCACCAAAAGGCGCCCATAAGGCCCCAGTAGACCTAATTATTTTTTTTTAAAAATATTGAGAAACATGTTGTTTCAATAATTTTGAAGTATCCAATCTCGAAATTATCAAATAAATACTCATTTATTAATAGATGATTATTTATTGTTTTAAACCTTTTCGTAACACATAGCCATTAGACAACAACCAATTAAGACGCTCGCCCATTTTGTTGTACATGCTCAGAAAAAAAAAATCACACACACACAACATGTAAACATGTTTATCAATTGAAAATATGTTTTCGGTTAATCAAAAGAACTTTTCAATTTTTAGTCGTGATACTAAAACAATCTATTTCTGAATTAATTCTCCTGAGCCTCCCCCAATTGGAACAAAAGACGCAAGACGCGGTCTCCTGACATAAAAGGACCCAATGCATGAGGCAGTGACGACCCAAATGATTGTTTCATCACATCATCACTGTAGCGTGGTTCCCATCACCCTTTCCATCAAGCCTGGCTTGACGGAAAGACGTCAAAGCTTGACAGTGGCAAGCTTTGGTGTGATTGTGCATGACTGTTATCTAGGCTGGTCGTGGCTTTCGATAAAAGTTAGAGTAATTGTAACATCACGGATTGTTATTGATACAAATTGACAACTTTTCTCCTATTTTTTTTTGTTCGTTATTCTCTGTCTCTCTCTCTATCTTTCTCTCACTTTCTCTCTCTGAAGTTATTAGCTTAGGTGGTAGATGAAAACATAAATAAACCAATGATAACATGAGTTCTAGAATAAACTAATTGACCGACATAACTTTTAACACACTTCGTAAAAAATCTCCATAAAAACTACTGTCTATTGCAATTTATTTTAATGTTCTCTGTCCTGTTAATCAAAGGTTATTAAATATTTACATAGAAAATGTACTTTTTGACCACACTTCGTGTTTCCTATCAAGTAGAGGCCTAAATTTGTCATTACATCATTTGCAGGAGATACTCAAGTTCCTCAAAAATTTCATTATCAACCTCATGTCCAGATCAAACACTTCGGCCGAGGTGTGAAGAACATCACAAAGAAATAGACAGCGCAGAGATTCATGTAGGTCTGTAATTATTGACCCAATTTTCAAGATATTGATGTAGGTATGTACTTCAGACACAATTCATCCCATGAATGGTCAGACTCGAGAAAAATAAGAAAGAATTGTTTATTTTAAGAAAATCTGCGAATAAATAATTCAATTTGGAGTGGGACACATCAATATTTCAAGACCTTCTGAATTTTAAGCTTTAGCCTGAAATATAGTTTAAGTTTAAAATATTCATAGGCACCTACGCCTTAAACATTTATTCGGCGATTTGGATTCAAATGACCGTGCTCAAAAATATATTTTGACTTTTCTGTTCAGACTGATTAAAATAGAGAGATTAGTTGAAGGCATGGATATTCAGAAATTTTACCTTCTGATGAGAGCAAATAAGCCCGAAACAGCTGTCCAGGTATGTTCTGAATTTCATGTACATCTAGTAGAAGTTCTACGAGTATCTTTTCCGTTTATACTGATTATTCTGATTCATACTTCAACAATAGAAAAAATTCTACCAGTCCAGAGCCAAAGGACCCAGGAAATGAAATTTAATCCTGAACTATTTTGCTTTAAATTTGAATAGCAAAATAGACAATCCACACAATTCTGTCACAGCAGGAGCCCCCAGTACAGAAAATAGAGTACCTATCACAAATATCAGAAACCAAGTGTAGATCACTCAATTGAATATCAATAAATTTAAATAGGATTGAGGATACAAGTGATACTTAAGAACATAAAAGTGTTGTACAACCAACTTCAAAAAGGAAAAGAGAATAAGAGTAATGAACTTCGAGAAAACAAGAAACCCGAGGACTTAATAATAAAAAAAAGTCTAGAAGAAAACTCCAGGAAACAGAATCTCCAGGACTCGATCAAATCCATCAAAGTCCTATTCAAGTTTTGGGTCACTTCCTCTGGAGTTGTGTTGAGATAATAATTATGCACATGTAATTCTGGATAACATGGATGTCTCAACTTACAAAAAGAACAATAGGGGACCTTATTCTTCCAACAGATGCACCTAATGCTCCAAGTATTCCCAACAGTGCATTGGTCCTTCTAGATTCTCCCAACAGTCTTTTGGATTTTCCTAACACATGCACCTAGTGCACCAACAGTCCCTAACAGGCAATTATTACTAAGAACATCATTTCTCCTACGAAATGCACCAAATATAGGTAGTACATCAGCTTTAGAACAGAATATCTATCAAGTACTTCCAATGATCAAGGATTTGCTATTTGAAAATTTAAACCTGATATTATAAAAACAAAAATAAACAATGAATTAAATAAATCAATAAAACATGTGTACCAACAAAACAAAGGCTCCTGGTGGGGTATTTTGTTGAGTATTTTGGGAGAAGAAGTCCTTATCTAGAAATAAATACCTACTATCGATCCATAAATATTTTCTCTAATATCCGTACAATTTTTCTTTGTGTATCTTTCGGGTCAAATGAATTTGAAATTAATTTATATGAGAGATAAATCATAATGCTTCACATTTTCTTTGTTTATATCATTTAAGAAAAACAAATAAAATATTCTGAATTAGGTCACGTTTACTAGTTCAATTAAATTAATTTAAGTTCATCAAACATCTAGTTCTGATATATTTCGGAAGTTCATAAAAAAGTAGATAAATAATTCATTAATTAAGAAACGAAAAGAAAATTGCAAATGGATACCTATTTATAAGGAGACTATGTAGTTATGTAGGTCTCTTTTTAAACATATAAAACAGTAACAAGAAAAGAACTTATTTTGACTAAGAGAAAATACAAACTACATACCTACGCAAGACCATATAGGTAATTATTAGACATTCTATAGTTATGTACAATTCAATTAAATAAGCTTGGGGTTTATTTTATTTTAAAACATACAATTTATAAAATGTAAAATATTTCCTCCATGCTCGAGGAATAGGGCATTGTGCCCATCACACATGCGGCATTGCTTTTTTGGATTGCTATCGATATTCGTCAATGTACAATGTACAATGGAACATAGTACATAATATTATATATTTACCTTCTTGTACATTTATTCTCATACTAAACCTCAAAGAAAAACAGATCTGCTTTCTAATTTCTAAAGAAATAAATGTATGTTATATAAATATATTATTAAACTTGAATTACACATTACCTACCTCTATAACGAAGCTTAATGGAAGACTAGTCTACAGGAAAAAATTGTAAAAAAGCCAGGCCACAAACTAAGCAGGATCTTTAAGGGCCCCTTGGATACTAATGATAAAACTACCTTTAAAAGTACCGAATTCCCATGTGAAGTTATTTTTATTCTTGACAAGGCACTATCATTTCTATTTTTTGACATTCATTTTAGTTATGAGTATCTACCTATTTTTAAAAAAAAATGTGTTTTCAGTAGATTTCTTTAATTCCAAAATTGGCGATCATAAAATTTAAATAATGTAAAATGAGAAAGAAAAACGTTTTTAATACATACATTAAAAAACGAGCAAACTTCTCCGATATCATTTAAATATATTGAATCTGATCAGAAAAGATCTGTCACCTAATATTCACGGAAGTAAAAAGGTTTGTATTCCCAACTTATAGAATCTGATCATGCTCATAGAAACATACAGTTCGATATTGGGTACCCCTTATTTGTCCTCATTCTGAATTCAGACCCCCAGGATAAGCCCCTGGGCTGCCCTGGAGGTAAATCCAAAGGAAAGAGTGCTGGAAGACTAAGGGAAAATGAACGTGGGAATTTTCGCAAGCTGCTACAAGTGCTTACACCTTATTCATCAGAAGAAAAAAGGAAGAATCCCAGGTACCTACACAAATATTACATAATAGGTGTCTATGTAATCTATGTATTTACTTATTGGGAGTATTTGAAATCCTTGAACAAATACTTGAAATAGAAAGCTCGTGTTTCCCAACAATGAGTGTGATTTCTAATCTGAAATATAAGTTTGCAAATGCAGTATTACATAAGCGATGGTTAGTAAGTAATGTAAATGTTTGCATCTATAATAAAAAAATTTGTTCCTCTTTTCTTTTGTTAATTTGTTAATTGTTCATAACTCATAACGCTATTATTATTATTGTCAAATAAGGTAATGCATTTCCCTAGTATTATAATCTATAATAATGAAAATAATAGGTAGGTACAATTTTTCATTTTTTTTTCTAGGCCAACCAAGTATCAATTTTTTATTAAGCTTTAGTGCCTATGACTTTGATTGTATGGATGTGGAATCAGGCAATCAGGTAGTTACTTAACAGCTTCATGTTGTACCAAGTGTACCACAAAGAGAATAACTAAATTTTAGAATGAATTTTCAACAGAGTCAATCTAGGTAATTAATATAAATATTTTTCAAGTTGAAAAAAAGACGTGAAGCAAAAAAGAAAAAAACACACCTGAAAAATAATTGAACCCAGGACCTTTTGTTAAGGATCCATCAGCAGGTATTGACAGTTTCGTATTACCCACCTTCTCGTTAAAGCCAGGAGGCGTGAACGGAAATGGAAGTGAAGTACCTTTCAGGAGCTCCTATTACAACCTTCAGTGAACACATCCTTTAACATCCAGGTTTTTTTTGTAAAGGAGGAATACCTGTTAACAGTACCAATTCTAACTGCCAAGATCAAATTACTTTTGAGTTTTATTTTAAAATATATTTTCAATTTATCATAATGTGTGTCAATGAACGTATATGAAATGCTACCCTAACATCCTACTTAAAAAAAAGACACTCGAGGGACATATTCCTCTATGTGAAATAGTATTTATCTACTTTTCTTAAACTCGTTTTCATTCATAGTAAACTCAGACCTGATCGGGAGTAGAGGGTGCCTTAAATTGACCTGGGTAAAACTAGAAATTGCTCCAAACCTCAATTTTCGACTTCAATCTTAAGTCTTAAGGTTATAGAGTTTTTTTCAGATTTCCCAAGATTACTGTCCCTAGTTTACTGGTCTATGAAGCCAAACCAACAATATGGTACTATTGGTACACTCACGAGAAATCATATTTACCTACTTGTGCTCACATCCTGCCTAGATTCTTACAAAGAATTCAGATGAAATGAAAACTAAATTGAGCTTCAAACACCTGCTATCAGAATTCAAGAGAGAGAAGGAAAAAAAGAAGGGGGAACCTCAGTATTCTATTTCATATCTTCATTAGAAACTCCCATATGTAGAACATTTGGAACTACAGAGAGAGAGAGAGCGAGAAATAAAAGAACATAAAGAGCATATAAACGTCTTTATTAGAAATAATATTGAGAATAAAAGAAAACGATGTGAGAAAAGACTGAGAGAAAAAAAAGAGTTGATTGAAATTTGATAACGTTCAGAGCTCTCACGAGAATTGAGAAATACCTATGTACAATTGAGCGGGGAGAGAAAGAAAGATAGAAAGAAAAAGAGATGCTCATAAGAAGAGAAAGAAGGAGAGATTGAAGAAGAGAAAATGGAGAAAGTAAAATACCTAAAGGAAAGAGGTGGGAACAGAGATAAATATAGAGGGAGAGACAAAGAGAAGTAGACATGTAGAATAGAGACGAAGAAAAAAGCATTAGAAAAGTATGATGACAGAATAAGAAAAAGAAATATAAGATAAAGTATTGAGAGAAAGAGACAAAAAAATGAAGACAAAAGCTTTCAAAACTTCATTATCACGTTGACAGCAGGTTGATTTCATAATGTTTTTTTTCTAAAACATTCAATTCTACTCATTTCTTCTCTGAGTAGATTCAAGTCTATCACTCTTTTCTTATCTCTCCCTCTGCATCCCTCCATGCACACTGGGACATCATCAATTCTTCAAGATAGAGATACGAAACACTGATAAGCTCAAATAAAGCGATTTTTCTTCCATATTAATTTCATCTTGCCTCAAATCTTTCTCCACCATCTTTTCCAGCTCTTGGAAGATTTAAAATTTATTCTAAAAACTCCAAAGACCCCGGTAGATCGGTCGACGCATGTGTCTACCTAAATGGTGCAGAACGATAAATAAATCATAACGCTCTTGACAAGTTTTTGTTTATTTTTCCATCTGGCTATAATTACACCGCGTTTTGGAGTGCTTTTATGTTTGGAGATGAGGTGATATGGCTCATTGTTGGAAATTTAAATTCAGCTCGGCCTGAACCAAAGCCAGCACCTGTTTCTTGGATCGTTTTGAGTGAGATTTCAACTAGTGCAACGATTATTGGCTCTTTTTTAGTTGTTTAACTCTTTTCCATAGGAAAATTTAGATGAAAATAGCTGTGTTACTTGAGACTTTCATTAAAAAATACTTTAAAGAAACGCTGAGATACCTTTGTAAGCTTTTGTGAACTTATGCTATCCTAGATAACGTCATTTGGTTATACTCGGTCATGAGACACTACTCTCATTCCAATATCCACATTCATAGCTCACTCATTTAAAATTCCTTTTAGATGTGTAACGAATTTCTTGTTTATATAAGTACATAAATATTTATAAGATATCTCTGATACTGAACTTGCATAAAAAATATACTTTGGACTAAATTAATTGATATAATATGATTGACAATATCGAGTCAGTAATAAGATTAACGAAAAGAAAAAAAGTTAAGAAGTGAAGTTGCACAGCGAATTTCAAAATCTTATAGCAAAAAAAAAAAAAAAAATCATTAAAAAAGTAATCGATGACATAAAGACTCCCCACATCGTAAAAAGTTCAAAAAAAGGTAAGTATCCCTGTAAGTATATTAGGGTTTACACGAACAAATATTTATTGGGCCTCCATCACTTCCATTTCAAACGAGAACGTATTTGTATTAGGTGTTTACAGTTTTAAGTCGCTTTGTGCTTTCCATTTCATTGTAATCCCACGTGTATCTTTCCTTTTGAAAGAGAAAAAAATAACGGTTCTAAATCTCTAGGGGATTATGAGGAGGAAAATTGAAGAAAAATATCATAGGGGTTGTCGATTGCCCTCGCTTTTTTTTCTCGAAGGGTGCGTGCACAACGTCAAACGCAACCAATTTTCCGCTCTTATTGATTTCACAAAAGCATACGATATTCTTCATTGATATGCGTGTCTGCCAGTTTTTATTCCCAGATTAAACTTTATATCCTTATTTTTAATGAGTTATGAACATACGTTCTTCCCCTTTTATTTCAACATAAGCTCCTCCACCCTTAATCTCCATTGTATGTCTACCTACATGGTACTTCAAGGCACGGTACTTGTTCCCTTCCTTCTGTAAAGCATAAATATAATAATGGGAACAATAAACAGAACAAACATAAAAATCAAGAATAATAACGGAAGAGAAAGAAAATAATCTTCTCAAGGACTTGATGTTATTGTTTTCACAATGGAAAATTAGCATTACATATTTTCCAGGGCTTATAAAATATTATAATTGAGCTACTGTTGAGTAACTTGCAGAGGAAATAATTGTGGAGAAAAATTGCTCTGAGCATTTATTCTATTTCATCATCTGCGAATTTACCATTACCTAGTAGGAATAGTAAAAAATAGATGATTAATTTCAAAGAACTCAGAAACATTCAATTTTGATGTTCTACTTTAGCACAACAAATTTGTATGTTTTCTCAAGATCAATTCATTATTATGTATTATTATTATTACCATACAAATTCGATCAAGTTTGATTTACAGTAAGAATATATATCTACAACATATACAATTATACAATATATACATCAAGGAATATTTACAATTATATGTAGAAACAAAACTTGATAAAGGGTGTTGCTAATGTCAACAGCATTCTCTTCCACCCTTTATTTCATGACATCTCTAATGAACATCTGAGACGGCTACGTATGAGTTCGGTGCGGAATATAAAAAAACGTATGAGTTCGGTGCCGCCTAAAAAAGGTCATGTATGAATTCGGTGCCGCCTAAAAAAGGTCATGTATGAATTCGGTGCCCTGGTACTTGCCCTGATGATCAGGTAATTATAGTATTTTTTTCCTTATAGTCATGGCCTCCAATTAATAAACCGAGGCATGGCCTTCATTGTATTTTACCTAACCCTACTATAAACCCAAGGCATGGCCTTCATTGTATTTTACCTAACCCTACTATAAACCCAAGGCATGGCCTTCATTGTATTTTACCTAACCCTACTATAAACCCAAGGCATGGCCTTCATTGTATTTTACCTAACCCTACTATAAACCCAAGGCATGGCCTTCATTGTATTTTACCTAACCCTACTATAAACCCAAGGCATGGCCTTCATTGTATTTTACCTAACCCTACTATTAACCCTAGGCATGGCCTTCAAGGAGGAAATGGACAGCCTTGCTGAATGTAACTGTCTACAACATAATCTACTAACTTAATAACAGCAGGATGGCTGTTAACAAGCAACAGAGTACATTATAAAAAAACAATCAATTTATAAGTCATTAGGACCGCACCGAACTCATACATCACCTTTTTTCGGCGGCACCGAATTCATACATGCGAAAAAGGTGCGGGTAATCTTCGCACCGAACTCACCTATTGCCTCTGAGACTATCTTGAAACAATATTTTAACAATAACTTTGCAACATCAACAAAGAAACTTCCAGTCTTTACAATAACTTAAAAAAAACCAATAACTCAAAACGAATAATAATGAATCAGGAACCAAAGAAAAGTCGTTACTCAGGTGTTAAGACGACTCGACTAGTACATATATTAGAACTTAAATCTCAAGTTTCCTCTAACCTTGCGCGCTTGTGCCCAAGTCCAAACCAAGTTTAATTGTTCCAGGTTGAAGCAAAACACTTAAGTCGTTTAAAACCCGACATACCCGTCATATGTGGTACAAAAAAGTGTTAAAGAACCAATAAATTATTCAACAGGAGAAGGAAAAAAGTTCGGAACACAAGTTGATGTAATAAAAAACGCTCTTACGTGATGATGAAAAAAGTTGGGTCCATGCCAAGTTCTGCTGATCCATCACTCACTGTAGCTTCTTCTGGACACTGTAGATACTGGGTGAGGCTAATGTTTCATGGACTTAAATGCTGTTTCTAAAAATAAAATTGACAATAAGGTAATTTATATAAAAATATTGTGGCCAATAATTGAATCTTTAATAAAACAAAATAAAAAAACATTACCTTTAACTAAATTTAATTAGCGAACACTCTATGGAGTTTAAACCAACTTGGTGTTATAGTAAAAGAGACAGAAAAATATCATGTTTGGCAATGTTGCGCTCAGTGGGATACTGGCCTTTCACATACTTAATTTAATTATTTTTTAGGGATATCATGTGGTTGATTGTGGTACGATTGTTCATTAATATTACTACTAGTTCAAATATTATAAGGGAGACTGTAATCATTTCATATAAAATCCAGTTTAATTTTGAACATGCTCCCAGATTGGCAACTTTTGTCTTACTATCATTTTTTCTAGGGTTTCAACGGAGGGTTTCAGAAGATTGGAAACTTTCCAATCTTCTGAAACCCTCTGTTCAACCAAGGAGAACTTGTCATCTTTGTTCCTTCTGTACAATTAGTCAATTACATTTTCCAAAGTATCTAGGGAGTGTTATTTTTGTAAAACCCTGTATCCAAAGTGTACATTTTATGCATCGCCTGAGGACGACTTTGGACAGAGTCGATTGTATGGATATTGTGATGGCCAGGACAAAGCGTACAAGCTTGTAAAACACACCATGTTTTGTCCTGATTGTCTCTATCATACGATTTCCATTTGTTTTCTATATTATGATGATCATAATGTTCTCTATTTGTTTTGAGTATGTTTCCATTATGTAACTCGATGTCATTTGGACCCAGAGGAGGCATAAATAAACATACAATGTCCTCAGTATACATTGTATACGCAGTGCATAATACTATGTATTGGTAAGTAGTAACCACATATCTACGATATTGTCAGTAAAATTCTACACTCATATCATCTGATATCTATTCTATGATCAAAGTGTTAACATGTGAGAAAGCTATTGGACATTTCTAATGTGTCTTTATCTGTCAGCTGTAGAGCTTATTTTACACTTGTGAACTTCTAGAGTAATCAGTAAGTTATAACCAGAGTCGTCAGATCTCTCTTGAATAGTATCATAAACCTTCAACTGATCGTTTCCCTCCATGAAAAATAGCCAAAACTGCAGAAGTAGATTGATAATTTGGTCCAGGATTATTGTAATTAGGAATTAACAATCATTTCCTAAAAACATACACACGCGAGCAACATTCTCACAATACTTGAATCACTCGCCTCCCTTAGTGGATGTGACATTTTCACCCAACTGTAAATTATGCTTAAAGGAAACTCTCTTGAAAGCTACTGAGGAAGCCCTAGGAAATAAGCCTTTATGTCTTTCCAGCCTCAACCCTTTCTCACTCTCGCTCTGTCTCTTTCACTCCTTTGTACTTCTCTTCTTGAGCTTCCTATAACTCGTTCTCCTCTTCTATATTCTGATCTTGCCTCTCTATTCCTCCTCCTTAAGTAATATTCTGTATATCTTCAGTATCTTCCTACGCATTCTCCTTCCCCTCACCTTCGTCCTCATCTCCTCATCATACTTTTTTTCTTCTTTTATTTCTGGTATTCCTTCTCCTACATATCCTCTCCCTTCATCTCCACGGTCTTATCCACTTGTTCTTCCTCTCTCTTTTAGGTTAGTGTTCCTCCTCCATCTCTTCTTCCTAAGTGTTCTTTACCTCCTCATTTTACTTATTGTCCATATCCTTCTCCTTCTCTTTTCTCCTTCTTCCAACTCTTCCTCTCTCTCTCTCCCTACAATTCCTACGTGTTCTCGACCTTCTCCTCTTGCTTCACGTATTCCTTTTGTACTTGTTCTTTTCCTCTATTCCTTCCTCCAACTCTTCCAACTCATTCTTCTCTTTCTTTTTCTCTTCATTATCATTTCTTTTCCATCTCTTCTATCTTCCATCAACTTCCTACAGATCATCCTCCTTTTTCACCTCTTTTTAGTAGTTTTTCATTATTTTCTACCTCTCTTTCTACTTATTCTCGACCTCTTTCATTTCTTCTTTTCATCAACTTCCTACAGCTCTTCCTCCGCTATTTTCTCCTCCACTTTGCCCATTTCCGTATTCTTTTCCTCCCCCTTCTTCTTCCTTTTCTTCCCCTCGTTGATCTCCTCTTTCTCCATCTCCTTCTCCTTCATCTCCTCCTCTTTTTTCACCCACTCCTTGATACCCTCTTTATCTTCCTTCATCCCCTCCTCTTCTTTTTTCTCATCCTCCTCCAACACCTTCTCTTCGATCTTCTCCTTAAACTTTTTCCTCTCTGTCTCATCTTCCTCCTCCTTTATTCGAGCTTTCCATATTTAAGAGTCAACACTAGAAGCATATTAACTCCGGTGCTGAATAAAGTCACCATAATAGCGGAACATATTTGCATACTAACTGCCGAGGAGATTTATTTCACAATTGCATAATTGCCTTGCATTCATTGGACAGGGACGGGGGTATTAGAGGGAGATTATACAGGGTGATATGGAATTTAAGGAGAATTTTACTGGATGGGAAAGAATCAGGAGCACTTTACTGGGCGGGTAGTAATTTAGGGCGGTGGAGTTATGAGCGATATTGTACAGGGTAAGAAAGAAGGAAGCGAGACATTCTAATGTGTGGGAACGAACTCTAGAGAAAATGATTATAATGAGGCAAGGAATTAGAGGGTTATTTTATTGGGTAAGAAAAAAATTAGAGTGTAATTTGTAATTTACTTTGTAATATTACCTATGTGACATTGGAACGATTAACTAATACATAGTTTTACAATTGCACCCATTGGTTCGAATCCCTCTGATGAGTTTTGCGAAATTATTTCAGACTTTGACCAGAAAATGACCTCTTTAGTCCTAATTAGCAGTGTATTATTACTCATTCCTCGTGAGGTAAAATGAGTTTCCAGTCTCATATATATTCCTCTCCTTTTGCCTCTCTCTTATTTTAATTTCTTACATCGGCCGTACCCTTGTTTCTTCTGTTTATTTAACACCTCCCACCCCTCTATCATTCATTAACTTAACAATGGTAATTTTCTGAGTCTTTATATTTAACCCTTTTTGCGAATTGACACTATTGTGAATGAAAATATCTACAATCAGTTAAATATTCAACTATCGTTCCATAGTAGAAGTCGAAGACTCCTTAAGTTAAAAAAAAATCCCAACATTTTTTTTTTACAAATTGACGGGTTTATCACGTTCATGTGTATGTGCTTTTTAATAGACACTTTTTCATGTATATAATGAGTAAAGTTGAAAAAATAATTCATAAGACCTTTGTATGATGCAGCAAGAGCCTTTTAAAAACTTTACTTTTCAAAGACGCTCGATCACTTGTCTAGATAATTCACTATTTTGCCTCCTAATTTGGCAATGCTGTTACAGTCCGTCACTGGTTTGTTTAGTTTGGGTTTAAAGTCGGTCTTATACGACGGGGGTACTACACTCCATTCGCAGAAAACTCCAGCCCTGGGTTGGGCCGGAACTGGTTGTTACTCATAACATCACGAAAACTGGTTGTTACTCATAACATCACGAAAACTGGTTGTTACTCATAACATCACGAAAACTGGTTGTTACTCATAACAAGTACATACTCACTTTCCCTCACAAGGCATGAATGGACCCCGGACATCCAAAGTACAGAGTGGAAAAAATTCTACCCGGCTGGTATTCGAACCTGGGGTCACCTAAGTACAAGCCTTGTACGCAACATCTCTCAACCACGGTGACTTTTCTGGTTAGCGCTAATTTGTATTATTATGATCTTAAGAGTGAGGAGGACTCAAGACTTAAGAGTGTAACTTATCACACTTGAGAATATATGAATGTGAAGCTGGCATTCATGGTTTTAATGTGTCGTATTAACAAGTGCGAATTAGTCAAGAGCATATTAGTTGCCGGGACTCATTAGCAGAGACTTCAATGCTTCTAAAATAATAATAATAATAATGGTAGTACTTAATAATAATTATTATTATCCGATAATAATGATAAATAAAATGCTTCTCATATAGTCTAAGTAAATCTTCTGTGGTATGTGTTATTAAGAGACTATAAACTCTATACAGTAGTATACAGGATACTTCAAAAAGAAGAAGAAAAATAGGTAATTGTACCGCGGAACCGCTTTCGCATTACTTCAGACTTCAAGGCACTTTACCTTTACACCCATGTCATTCCGGAAACGAAAAAACTCGGTAAGGATTTTCCGCCCCGGCCGGGATTCGAACTCGCAATCTCCGGGTCAGTAATCAATGCTCTCAACCACTGGGCCACGGAGGTCGGCTTATATGTACAGGATACTTATGGTCATCAAATAATCGAAAATAGATATACATTTGGTGAAAGCTTTCGACCTGAAGAGAAGGCACATGGAGCTTTTGTGAGTGATTGCAGTAAATCTAACTTTAAAATAGCTACTTATTATGCATAAAATAATGAGAATAAATACTTTATCATTTTTTTTTCACATCAATCAAAACAATACCATTGTACTGTATAAACTCTGATGGTCTGTCCCGGTAGCTCAGTGGTAAAGGCGGCACTCTGTGAATCCAGCGATTGCAGAGGTCGCGGGTTCGAAACCCAGCCGGGACATGACAAGTTATCTTCCCATTCGGGATTTTTACCACATAATAATATGTCTTGGGATTACTGCTGGAATAATGAGACTTTAATAGTCCTAATCGGGCAGTATAAATAAGGCGATATTATATTATTATTATATAAACTGATAAATTTCTGAAAGTAATTAGTTTATCTTCTTTTCAAGAAGCTTAATTTGATAAAGTTTGAAGTTGAATTTACAGTTTGTTTTTCTTATAAAATATCTCTGAACTGTATCTATGAAGACCCTGTTAATACTGTGCATATTAATATTATTCCTTATAATTTGTATTCAAGTGACACTTGGCTGTATAACTATAAGACACACGAAAACCGCACCAATCAGCATAAAATGGTGATAAACTGTTAGCGTAATGGGACTTCTTGTCTCGAGCCGGCAGTCTAAATAAAGCACTACTGGACTATACTATATTTTATTTTTCATTTTACTGAGCTCATCAGGTTGAGAGAACCTTTTTTGGCAAAATTCTTTGGCGCAAAAATTGACAAGTCATAGAGACTTATAGGAACCGAAAAAGATATTACAAAAATATATTATTATTAAAAAGAGGCAGGCTATCACACACTCTTCTTGTTTGCCTTTTATCGTTTCAATGGGTCCAGTATTTTTTTAACACTTTTTTTCACCGGGGTCCGGTATTCTTCCGGTAAATAGTCTCTTATAGTCAGCGTTAATATTACCTTCAATACAGGAGTTCTCGTCAGATCACTGAAATTTAGCACTGAAATTCAAATTTAGTTTTTGAATGTCCAGCATATGTAGTATAAAACCTCTGTCTTAAATGACCTAAACATGAAAGAGAGATTAAGCAACAACAACAAAAAAAGAGAGTTGGTTTTAAACATGTCCCTTTTATGGCCAAAACTCCTCATTAATGCAAAGTTGCCAAGTTATCATTATCATATTTGTTTTAACACTTTGGTGATGTCATAACTACTCAAAATTTAATTACTAAATCTTTGCTGAACTTGGGAGTAAAACCATCGACTTCCATGTTAGAAGTCCGCCGCCTTATCGATCAAGCTATATTGAGGTCGGTTCCTTAAAAATGTCTGAAATTATACAGTTTTAATTATGAGAGACTTACAGGTCAAAAAAATTATTGTTAAACATTTAAACAATACCGCCCCTGTCATGGTCAAAGCTCCGTACTGAATCGTCCCTGGAACACTTTGGATCAGAAGAGAAGATAAAGGGAGAAGATGTTTCTTAGAGTTTCACAATGGAAGAAACTTAAAGACTTTAGAGAGGTGTCTTGAAGAGATGGCACTTCAGTTTAATACCCATTGTCTGGCTTTGAAGTCCGACGTAGATTTGTAAGAAGTTTTTATATATGTACAATTTTTATAGATGTATTTTAACTACTAAGGAGTTTAATTGTAACATGATATTTGCATTAGAAGAATTGGAATCGTCCGTGATGTGGCAGGCGTCACGGTAATCTATGTTGTGGTGGTGGATGTGTGGTGTGGTGCTGGTCTATATACAGTGGCGGTTGTACATGTACAAGTGACATATGTCATAGTAAGCAATGTTCTGATAGGTGTGGTGTGTTGCTGGTCAATAGACAGTGGCGGTGGTACATATGAGAGGTGTCATGGTAAGCAATGTTGTGGTGGTGGATGTGTGATGTGGTGCTAGTCTATAGACAGTGGCGGTGGTGCAAATGACAGATGTCACAGTAAGGAATGTTGTGTGGTGTGGCGGTGGTATAAATGACCGATGTTACAGCATGGATAAGGAAGTAATTGAAAACTCCTAATTCTTCGAACCTGTCCCGTAAAATTGGCCATCATGGTTAGTTTTATAATAATGATAATAGGAAGAGAATGCCGTTGGCGTTAGCACCGCCCTTGATCAAATTTTATTTTATTAATGTCAATTTCAATGTATACCTAATTATATTCTATTTACTTTCTTGTATATAAAACTTGATCTAACATGTTTAATAATAGTTTTAGCACAGAGGAAATCGCAACAAACACAAGTAAATTTTTCTTCTTACATACTTTTGAAGGTAATAACGATAGCCATATTGTGTAGTTTGGAACAGATTTACTACCCATACGTTAAGACGTATCCATTACTTATTGCTCCATACCGACGTCAGTAGCTTGATCGATAAGGTGTCGGACTTGTGACCTGGAAGTCAGTGGTTCAAGTCCCGGTTTCAGCGCAGATTTACTAAGGCGAGTTTGAGTAATTGTGATATCACGAAAGTGATTAACACAAATATAATAACTTTTTTTTTTTACTTATTTCTTCATGGTGTATCGAGACTATTTTCCTTGCAAGTTTCACCTCCTCCA
The DNA here is from genome assembly GCA_024516035.1 of Bactericera cockerelli. Taxonomy (NCBI): domain Eukaryota; kingdom Metazoa; phylum Arthropoda; class Insecta; order Hemiptera; family Triozidae; genus Bactericera; species Bactericera cockerelli. The sequence goes on from CM044960.1 coordinate 31,610,636, forward strand.
GAAATTCAAGTAATCCCGAGGGATCTGTCTGTTCGCGGGATCCGAGTTAAGTATGATATATTAAGTCTTAATCTGCACTAGAACATTTCAGGGGAGGGGATTTTTTTATAACTTTTATTTTAGGAAAGGGAAAGAATATCGAGGGGCAGGGCATGAATGTGTAGAGAGGACTACATGATGGAAGGGGGGGGGGGGGGGGGGGGGGGGTTAGTTGAGGGAAAAATGCTTGAGCTATTATCACATCTCGTAGGGGGGGTGGGGCACAATATGAACCCTTGTGAGAAATAATTTACGATGTCAAAAATTTAAATTTTAATTTTTTTGAAAGTTCCCGTCGAGTTATGTTGGATAATTTATAATGTGTTAGAAGATTTACATTTTTAATGAAATGCGAGTGTACTATATTTATGTACCTAAGAATAATGAAATTATTATGTAATAATGTACAACATTGTAGAAGTATACCGATGATGCAATATTGGGGAAAACCATTTTGGTTAATAAAAAAAAAAAGCTAAGTGTTACTTACCAAATTTCTAAGTGGTCACATTAGGCTATCTATAGGTAATTTAGTATCATGCAGGTAAATATACATAAGGATTCTGCCTTCTTGATCTTCCATCCTTCAAGTTTGCCGCCTTCATTTCTATAAGAATTATAATAAAATTTGGGATCAGGACAAACTAATTAAGCCTCTGGAAAACATAATTTAATATTTTTTTTTTTACAAAAACGAAATACTTCCGATTTATAATATTAAAAATTATCGGAAGTTAGTCGGTAAAGAAAGAAGCACAATTAAACCTTCTGCTTACATAATTTATAATTTTTGACGAGTAGAATGCCGGTGTTTCACAGACGGAATTTGACAAAAATGGTGGATGTGCAAACTTAACCAAAAATCCTCTGACGGATTATGCCAAATTGGTGACGGATTCATTTTTGTTCAATTCCTTGGTGTCTTTTTATAGAATTCATGACTTTTTACCATCAATTTCACCTTTATGCAAAAACTTTCGATAACTGAAAACAGGCAGCTGCTTCTACTCTTTTAGATCTTCTTTCTCAGGTAGTGTCACGATTATTCTCTCTAGTTAAAGAGAGAAAAAAATGTCTATCTTTTCTGTTGCTCAACATGAGAGAAGATAGAAGCAAAGTAGCAACTTGAGAGACACACGAATCACGATGATACTCTTGTACATTAAACTAAAATGTACATTTTAGTACATAATATCAGCTTAAAATCTACATTAAGGAGCGCGGTAGTGTTCCGCCCGCCAAGTGAAGAAAGTGTTTGCGGCCAAGTTATCTTTGCGGTCAAGTTATCTTGGTACTAAAATATTTCTTTTACGAGTTTTCTGAGTTCCACATTATAAAATAATGTTTTTATTATTATTATTATTTGACACTTTTTTGAAAAAGGACATATATACAAACAGTTAATTACAAATTAATATACAATATAAGAATAAGTAAAAACCAAAAAAAAAAAAAAAAAATGGAGAAGTACCATCCACAACGGGGACGTATATTTGTAAGTTTTCACACACTGTTCACACAACCTCCCTGGCGTTTTTTCTACCACAGATGAGGTTTTTTCTGGGGAGTCCTGTATTAAGAATACTTGAACTTTACACCTTGAAGAAACGAAGAAGACCTGACACCATTCTGAAACAATGATAGCTATTCCTAGATATGCGGATACTGCGCTACAAGATCATCATTATTACTTTTCATTACATGTAAGGTTTATAATAGAAACTGGGAAAGAATGGAATACTTTCCTGAAAAAACGAGCAATCTGTAATTCTTTATATTTGCAATCTTAATATATAAATGTCTAAGTCACTGACTGACTCACTGACTGACTGATCATTGCTCTACAGCCCAAACCGTAAGTCCTAGGAAGCTGAAATTTGGTAGGTAGCTTTGTCTTATAGTCTAGATGTGCAATAAGACGCGATTTTTCGAAATTACCACTACAACACCTGCCATTGGCGAAAAAGATTTTTTGCTTTCACGGCCATGCTTCGGCCCGCAAAGCGGACGAGAGCCCGCTAGTTTTTCATATAACAAAAGATAAGCGAATCATAAAACAAAAGATAAGCCCAACATCATTCTCATTCCAAAGCTATCGCCCTCAAGTTGGGCTGTAGCGCGTTGTGATTTCTTGAAACTCTAACTGAAGGGGCAATGGATCTACACCAGGATTATCAACTTTCCCAGGATCAGATACAATCACCCGTACCCGTACAGTACACATTGTTAAGTGATTAAAAAATTGAGTCAGCAAACTGCTGGATCAATATTTTTATGTTAACTTTTATCAATTTGATTTTAAGTTCGTGACAAACCTCAGATCCTTACAGGTTTTCCGGGTTTTTCCTTTTCCTCAACTGTTCCTTTACCTCTCTTGTGTATTCAGAGAAGATCAAAGATCCAATGTATATCTGTTAAAAATTAGGGGGTCCCTCTCTTTTCCATCCCTTCTCTCTCTCTCCCCTACCCATGTTCCTCTCCTCCTATTATAACAAGGGACCTTACTCCATCCTACCCAACCCCTATTGGAACGCATTTCCTCCTCAGGGAATCACCTCCAAATTTTTGTCTTACATTAAAACTTTTCCACTTTTCTTTCCTTTCACCTCAACTTTTTCTTTCTTGCTCTCTCTCTCTCTCTCTCTCTCTCTCTCTCTCTCTCTCTCTCTCTCTCTCTAACTCTCTTTTTCAAATTTCTCTTTCTAACTGTTTTTCTCGGTTATATTCTCTCTCCCTCTTTCTCACTCTTTGATCCTTTCTCCCCCATTTCTTCCTTCTCTGCCCTCCCCCATATGTATAACTCTCCCTATCGCTATGCCTCTCTCCCCCCTTTTCTCTCCCCCGTTTTCTCCCACATCTTTTTGATCTCCAATATCAAACTTTGTTCTTATTTCCCGAGCACGAATATTGTTTTTCTTAATCATATTCAACAAGACATAATCATGTTTGACGTCCGAGACGCAACTCTGCCAGTCTGGGAAACATGAGAAACGTAAATGAAAAACAAAAAAACATATTTCAAATGCAAGGTGGCATACCGGGTGGTTAAAAAAGAAAAAAGAGAAAAATAAACCAGAGATGAGAGTTTCACAGACTTTTTTTTTATTTCTTAGCCATGAAACAGGAGCTACTGTAGACGCTTATGGTCTGTGTTGTAGCTTGTCCATCTCGTAGTATGCCTCTCCTCTGATGGGCGAAGAGTGATGCAATACTTCCCATTTAGGTGCTGGGTCAACACGAGCGCAGTGGAAGATGTCTTTTACAAACAAATGTAACCAAATTTTCAATTAAACCCGGGACTTTCCGCATGGCAAGCGAGTACTTAACCACTGAGCTAATCGCGCACTCAACAGTATTCCAGTGTTTCTGTTTATTCACAGTATTTATGTGAACTTTTAAGAGGTTATGTGAACGGATTAAAATAAAGAGGTGATTTGATGGCATGAATATTCAGAACTTAAAAAAAGGGTTTAACTTCGCTTTCACCTGTATGATCATATTGATCATATCATGACGGGAGCACTCCCCACCATTCGCACAAACCAGTTGCTCAAAATAACCTCACCCAGCCTGAGTGGGGCCAGGAATAGCAAGCATGACGAGGGTTCGTATTTCTATGGTAACCCTTCAATTCCTAAAAATAAGCTTGAAACATCAGTCATGTACATCTAATAGGTACAACTCTAATACAACTCACTTTTTTGTTTATACTGAAACTGATTATATTGGTGTTTGTTGGCTCTGAGAGACTCAGATAAAGGACCAGTTTTCCTGGGGACCTAAACAAAATATCTGTCCAAAGGAGCTTGATGAGAGATTTAGCATTTTTTTGGCTTCTCATAAGATGCCTTCTTACTTACTCAGGCCAAAACTGCTGCAACATTTTGTGAAAGAGATTTAATAAAAATGATATCAAAGGATTTAGTCATTATTGAAGCAAATTCTAAAAAATTAAAAATACAGACACTAATAATAATATCTAGAGTTCTAGACCTACAAAATCCAAGTCGACCAATAATTCCATATTGTGAATCATCCTGTATGTAGAAAAAAATAATATTCAAATTTACAAATAATTATATCAAAATAAAACGCAAGAACAAAAGTGTAATACAAGGGGATATCTTTCTCATCTCGGGAGTGAATATAATGGGGGGTGATATATCCCAGTGAAATAAGGGGGGGGGGGTAGGGTAGAAAGGTTTGGAGTGGGGGGAGAGATTTGTGTAACTTATGCACAAGGGTTGAAGTTCACTTGTTCTTGTCTTGTTCAAAATAAAAAAGAACAATAATAATAAGATGAAGAAGAATAAAAATGGATGAGGAGAAGAAGAAAATTTGAATACAATGTACACATGTACAGGTAACGAGATATTGCATGTCATATGAACATTTCCTTTGGGGCCGAGTAAGGATACCAAAGAGGGGAAATTTACGGTGGCTCTCGGTTTACAAACACTCTCAAATTCTCAAGTTAAATTCGTAAACGGAGAGCCACCGCAAATTTCTCCTCTTTGGTATCCTTACTCGGGGTCAAAGGAGTGGTTCATAATATAATTATGACATCTTACATCTCATTACCTGTACCTACATTCAGATAAAAAATTGAGGATATAGAAATAAAATTGAAAAAATTTAAAACAAGAACTTAGTATTTACGACAAATTTTAGGGGGGAAATGGATAGATAAACTCGATATCACAAGTTAGGACTTAAGCATTAGTTTCTCTATTTAAAACAATACGCAAAATCTAGACTTAAGTCCTCAGAGGTTTAAAAAAAGATGGAAATGCCAAAAGATGGAAATGCCTCAAAGCAAGAAGAAGTAGGGGTTGGTTGATGAGAAAAAGCGGAGGTTATGTTGGAGCAGAAAAACAAGACAATGAGAAAAAACAATATTGAATAATACAAAATATTTATGCTGAAGTAAAAGTAGGAAACAGGTACATGCAACTTGCAGGATGTCAGAAACATAATTGAATTAATAATGCATGCCCATTGTATCATGAACAGGGATAATGAGATCCTCAGATTACACTTCTTTAGCAGAAGCGTAGCCGGGAAATTTTTAGAAGTGTTTTCAGCGGAAAAAATGTTTGCAAAATAATAATTTTGCTCAATATTTTATAGTTAGTTATAGTTAGTATAATACATTAAATTTGACATTGACATTCGATAAAAAAAAAAAAAAAAAAAAAAATATATAGAGAAAAATATATAAAAGATTCAAAAATATACAGGGTGTTTCAGAAAAGTGTGCATTAATTTTAACCACGTATTTTATGTACCATTTTAGGAGGGGTCAACTCTATAACGAAATGGGCGAAAGTGCTTCATAAGGGAGATACACATCTCTAAAGGTTCTTTAAAAAAATCTTAGATTTTGAATTACGCCTTACCTGTTAGAGTTATTGAAACGCGGAAAAAAAACTCCCAATACAAGATGACGCCGTTATTTTGATGTGAGAATTGAGGTCATTGCACTTTCAGGGACGGCCACAGGGGGGTTAACTGAAAGAAAATAGGCCATACTTTTTTGGCACTTTCACCCATTTTGTTATAGAGTTGACCCCCCCTAAAATGGTACATAAAATAAGTGCTTAAAATTAATGCACACTTTTCTGAAACACCCTGTATAATAGCAAGTGACGCTGATGGTTTTAAGAAGTTCTATGCAGAACAAAATGCGTTCCGCAATCTAAAAAAATTGACCAAAACAAAAGCATAATACCTATTAAAACAAGTAATAGTAGGTATAAACAGAAGAAAAAAAATTAATTTTGCACTACAAAATTTACTAGTTGTGAAACATCTTAAATCGATACTTCAAAAAAGTCTACGTTTACTTGCTATTCCACTTGGAAAAACCAACTTCCATTAATTGCAACAACAAAAAATAATCTATTTTTATTTAATATTTTTTCTGATTATCCTAAATTGAATCTGATTATCTTAGGTGTGAACATCTCAGCATTCTCAGCACAGCTGTTTTGATCTATTGGGGGGCCTCATTAGCTGAAAGTTGGCAATAACTCAGAGAACCAGTGTTACCAATGATAGTCTTGAGACATCTCAGTGCAACAATTTCAATTTCATATCGAAGATAAATTTCCTCTATTCCTTTCTTTTAGAAAAGGTATTTACTTGTTTATTTACAACACATATAGCAATAAGATGGCCTAGTTTAATTCAATAAAAACTCAATAAAGCTCAGTGCTGTGAAAACAGTTCTAGGAAAACGCCATTTGAAAACTGATTACAGCAATAGAAAAGAGTGTTTGAGGTGGAGGAGGAGCAGGAGGAGAAAAAGGAGGAGGAGGAGGAAGAGGAGAATAAGGAGGAGGAGGAGGAGATAGAAGAAAGAGATGGAGAAGAAGCAAGATGAGGAAATGGAGGCAAAAGAAGTGAATAAGTGGAAAAGAAAAGAGATGGATGAAGTTTTGGAGGAAAAGAAATAAGTGGAGATGATGAAGAAAAGGAAGAAAGCAAAGGAGATGGAGAAAGAAATGAAGATGAGTTTAAGAAAGAGGTAGTGTAGAAAGAGAAAATTGTGGAGGCTTAGGAGAAAATAAGAGTGGAAGGAGAGGAATGAGAGAGTTGAAAGAGAAAGAGTTTGAGAGAAAGAGAGTGTGAAAGGAAGAAAGAGAGAGAGAGAAGAAATGGGGAGAGCAACAGAGTCTGAAAGGAAGAGAGAGAGAAAAATAGAGGGAGAAAAGAGAGAGAGAGGGAGATTCTGTGAAAAGAAAAGGAAGAGAGAGAAGGGGAGAGAGAGATACAGTGTGAAAGAGAGGGAATGAAAGAGAGAGAGAGGCAGAGAGGCGATAATGTGGCTGACAGTATTCTTTTATTTTCCTTCTCTTTTTATTTTATTTTCAATTTACTTTATTTATTTTTTCCTTCTCGAGATTAAATTGAATTGAACTGAAGTGCAGACAATATATAAATGAGTAGAAGGAAGAGGAGAGAGGAGGGAAGTGAAGAGTAGAATGGGAGAGGTGGAGAGAACTGTTAAGGAAATCGTATTGAAGTCTGCCGGCTCATTTTTCAGCGGTATCTAACTGATTTGTGGCTTTACGTATATTTTGGGGGGTCTAACATCTCATTTAAATGCAATAACAAAGGGGGTTTTCCCTCCATACACTGGAAACTCACAAGGAAACTCATTTCATGAATTATTATTCATTTTAATTTTTTATTTTGATATAATAAGACATTTGTACAGAACAGTTTAATTTTTTGATAATAAACAAATATTCATTACAACAATATAAAAAAAAAAACGGAAACAATATAAAGGAAAAAAAAAAAAAAAATAGATAAATATACACACATAATATGTCCTAACTGAAGGCCGCGGTTATTGGTTATGGCAATCTCTTCCTCCCAATATGAATCTGATGTTCAAGCTTGTATAAGTAGTACTTTATTTAGACCGTCAGCGAAAGACAGGTAGTTCCATTATGTCCACAGTAGTTTATGTCAGTGACGGGGGGATTCTTGTGTCGTATCACCCAAAACATGAGTTCTTTCTAATATGCCTATTTAAGAATCAAAGTAATCCTTCTTCTTTCACTTTGCCTTTTGCCAAACCTTCTTAGGGTCGGCATTGTTCAACCTCTTCCTTATGGTTGAGGTTGGTTGGTTCTGGCACTCTCCTACTTTTATATTTCACTGCTGCATGCCCTTCCGTTGGTTCAAATCCCAACGAGTGCATGAATTTTTCCTCGTTAATTTGAGTTTGTGACCACATAAAAATAAGACTCTGAGTTAGGTGGTAGAAAATGATTTGAGCATTAACCTCGCCTGGTGGTTACCTTCCACTAAAGAGTGTTATTATTATTATATTAATAATGACACCAAAGCAACTGCCAAAAAAAGACACTTTGGTGTCTCTTGGACAGCATAAGTTTTTATTATTATTTTTTACAACCACGACAAGTGCCAGCGTCCAAGGCACGATGAATACACCAAGTTCTTTCACTGAAGTTAAACAACTTCTAGCTAGATTAGGTCTTTCGACCAGCGAGATTCGAACTCTCGTGTTGCTGACTATTCCCAACCATCCCCGTCGGATTATGGTCGGTAGATTTCCAGAGAATGGAGGATAAATCCCCCTCTAAATAAAACCTTAGCACGTGAGAGGGACATTAAACTCCATAACATAACATACCTAAAGCGCACGAATAGCTCAGTGGTTAAGCACTCGCTTGCCATGCGGATGGTCCCGGGTTCGAAACTCCGCGCCGACAAAATGTGTATTCAAAATTTGGTTACAGTTGTTTGTAAGGGATACCTTCCGGTGCGCTCGTGTTGACCCTGCACCAAAATGGGAAGTATTGTGTCACTTCTCGTCCATCAGAGGGGAGGCATACTTCGGGATGGGCAGGCTACAACACAGACCACAAACGTCTACAGTAGCTCCTGTTCCATAACTACGAAATAAAAAAGGTTGTACTCATCTTAAAAAAGTACTCAATTAATGACTAAGTGTACTTGCTCTATCTAAAATTTAAAAAAAAATGATGATATTATCATTGTGGTGAAGTACAAGGCCTCTCACATATTTTGTGGGTAGCACAGCATTTTTCCGCAGCCCTCTTGTTCTTAAATATGTCTCTGCTGATATCAGATATAGCCAAGAAATCGCATGATTTAGACAAATCGTTGGAGGAGATAAGAGTATGATTGACAACCACTTACTTATCTGAAATGAAATTAAAAGAAATACCTAACGATAGAAGGAAGACTCCCAGAAAAAAGGAGGCGACTGGAAGAAAGAACAGAATAATTTCTATCTACTTATTGAAAAGAAAATCTCTTTCGAATCTTTTCAATTTGTGTTTTTGTACGTTTGTTTGTTTGGGTGAAATTTTCTTTCTGCTGAAATAATGTTCTTGTATTTACTTTCCTATTGTAATTTTCTTCTACTCTTCTTTTCTTGATATCTTTATAATGTATTTTCTTTTTGTCTCTTTTTCCTTGTATATATTTTTTTAATCTTATTTCTTACCTAGAATAAACTTTATTGTTCTTATTTCCAATTTAAAAACACTTCTGATAATCTTTTTATCCGCAATTTTTACAGACTATGTATAATCGGTAGGTACTTGCCATTTTTACAAAATAAATGCTAAAAAACTTATTTGTACATTCTTTTAATATCGATTACAAAGCATTGTTTATATCACGATGGGAGTTTAACCCTCGTTTGCCGGAAACTCTACTAGCTACCCGAATGTATCTCAATTGAATGCTCACACATTCAAGTCCTAACATCGTTAGATGTTGCTTAACTTAGGTGACAAACGGGAACTGGTGTATTCGACGTTCCATCGACGCTTATCTTATTATATTAAAAGTCCAAGAGGAGGTATTCCTCTTTTTTAAACATATTGTTAACTTCTAACTATTTTTCTGTCTTCTTCCTGCTAATTTACTTTTTTTAAATCACATTAAAAAAGAAATAAATAAGTATTACCAATTCTGCAATAATTGTATTTTTATTCCAATTTATATGAGTATGAATACGGACAGGTTAAAATTAGAATAACATTATTATTATCAAACCCATATTACTCAACCTAATACTTTATCAACTTGAATAGGTACTTATTACCAGAATTCTTAAGCTGGCAATTAGTGTTTATCATTAGAAATATTGTAATAAGGCCTATTTCTTCTTCTTGTTGATTTTTTTCTTCTTTTTCCATTCTCATTTTAAACTTTACCTGATCTGATCTTCGCTCAAGCACTTGGCCTAAGTTGTATTGGCCATTTAGATAAAACCTCTTTTGAATATTGCTTAAGTACAGCATCCAAGTAATGGAGAGTTTCACAAGCCGATTATGGTAGTTATGCCAAGTGATCCTCAAGTCACTGGTTTGCTAATCATGACAAATTTTGCACACCTGTGTTGTGAACCCAGAGCTTACTGTGCAAATAATCCTGAAAAGAGATGGAGATATTGGGAGAGGGAGAAAGAGCTATTTGTAAGAACGATGGTTTGTGAAGGAAATATGCGCGTCTCTAAATAAGAGTATGAAAAAATGTGTCTTTTTTCCTATAGTGAACACTGAATTGGTTTGATTTATGATAATTGATAATCTATTTTTATTTATTATAGTAATTTTGTTCTTGTATTTTTCAAAATTTTGATCCAAATAGAGATTCATTTTCTTTTACGAGTGAGTTAATTCTTAACTATTCATCTTTATTTATCATTAAATTTATCTTGATACAACTTCATAATACATCATATCCAAAATCATTGACTTCATTCTATCATACTTCATCGCAGAAATCATCAACTCCATCTACGTTATATTATCATCAACTATACAAACATATTCGTTGTATGATCAACTTCATTTTCTTCCTATCATCAAATTCATCCGTTATACCATCAACTTCATGTTTGATAATCATTATATCATCAAATTCATATTTGTTATTATAAACCACACTTTTGTTATCTCCTGCTTTGTAGCCATCAGATTCGCAAGCATCAATCTTATTTTCATAATCATCCAAACATTAAAATATTTCAAAAACTCTTTCGAGATATTGTCTCGACAAATAATTTTGTCTGATGTCTATCTAAATATCTATCTTCTAATAACCTACTATAGTAAAAAGGTGTTTTCAACTTTATTAGCCCAATGTGAGTCCACCAAAGATTCCGACCTCTGGCACCGAAGGGTCTCGAACACCTGATGGCAATAAAAAGAGTAATTCGGTGAATGAGCCACGTCTGCATTTAAATTTTACGACAGGCAGAAAGTGTGGTACAAAAAAAAAATAATAATAATAATAACACTAAAACTTGTTCGACCCGCGTTCTGACCCGTAAATATGAGGCTTCCAACTTCATGGTGTGACAATAAGTTCTGAATATTTATTGTCCGCGCGATTCTTGGTAATTTTTTTTTACAAGAATGAAGCATTACGAATGCAATTCTTCGAAGAGGTGGATTATTAACCTCGCTTGATGTAACTTATCTTTGATGGATATTGAATCATCATAAACTTTGCAAATGACGTTGAAAAGATGGTGAAAAAACTGAGAAATATCAGTAGGTGTTGTGACTTGTGCTCCAGGAACATCCACTAATCCAGAGTATTGCAGAGAGATGAGTCATGATGATTGCATAGGAACTGATAAGTTAGATTGGAGCGAAAAATATGTATTTAAGTTAAGTTCAAGTATGATTTCTTTATGGTATACTTGAACTCTTCACAGTACAATTGGTGTGGGAAGTGCAGCAATAATTCTTTACTCTGGTAATGTCACCACTGGTCGAGGTCTCGTGCAATCACCTACTCGTTTTTCCTCACGAGTTTGAGTGAACCTCAGTCATCCGAAGTATATAGTAGAAAATTATAATTATAACCAATTGAAATTCGTACTCACGAGTAACCGTCCGTGAAATCCTAGTGCGCTACATCAGTCAACCTCCAAGGACCGGAATTTTATTCTATATTAAGGTTTCTTTCATAAAAAGGTTATTTACAAGGGAACTTCACGATTTGCCCCAAATCAGTCTTACAGTGTCTTACAGTGAGTGAACTAACTATCGTGATTTTCGTAATATTATTTTTATATCTTTATGTTTTTCTTTGTTAATCTTCCACAAAAAAAAAAAAACAAACCTTAGTCAGTATCTGTAAAATAATTAGTGTTATTATTCTGTGTTATCGAAATACTTTTATCTTTTCGCATTTTTGTGTAATTTAAATTAAACCAAAAAAGTTTTTATCTGTACCGTCCGCTATGTAAATTGTGTAGTCATACTATATAATATACCTATCCATGTATTGGTTCTAACATTACCTACTCTAACTGATTTTATAAAATCGGACTTTGGACCCTAGACTCTTTGTGTGCTCGATACCTATCACCTATATCATTCGCTTTACTTATCTCTATCAATACATTACATAACTGTTTATCTACTTCATCCATAGCACATAGCTATACCGAATTACCAAACCTAGCATACAAGCACCTCATTGAACAATGTTGACAAGAGCAGCTCAGGCGCGGCGTGCTGGGGGCGGGACATTGGGGAATCGGAACACAGTACCAAGAACATCCCTTACAAGAGATCAGCTTGCAACACCTCAGGACAATTCAAAGCCTGCTCTTAAGGTCAAATCAAACCCTAAATTGGACGCGAGGACTAGAACCCCTAAGGCTACTGCGGCCACTAACAGAACTGCAAAGACTTCTACACATACCCCAACATCAAGCTCACCCCGTCCTCCTCAGTCACGACCAATTGAGAAAGTTGGAAATAGACCTTATGTGTATACACCTCACCCTTCTGCTAGCAACTCCACACATGCTACATACAAAAAAGAGAGCTTGAAATCCTCGAATGATTTAATATCATTAAAAAAGGAAAATGCCAGTCTTCACAATCAGCTGGAAAATCTACAAACAGAACTTGAACATATAAGAGCTATGTACACCAATCTACTCAAGTCGAAACCTGTAATCCCAGGCTGTCCCGGCGGAGCGGTTTCTGCGGTTGGATCTACGGCCCCTGGCACTGGCGGTCCCGGCGGAGCGGTTGCTGAGGTTGAACCTGCGGCTCCTGGCACTGGCGGTCCCGGCGGAGCGGTTGCTGAGGTTGGACCTGCGGCTCCTGGCACTGGCGGTCCCGGCGGAGCGGTTGCTGAGGTTGGACCTGCGGCTCCTGGCACTGGCGGTCCCGGCGGAGCGGTTGCTGAGGTTGAACCTGCGGCTCCTGGCACTGGCGGTCCCGGCGGGGCGGTTGGACCTGCGGCTCCTGGCACTGGCGGTCCCGGCGGAGCGGTTGCTGAGGTTGGACCTGCGGCTCCTGGCACTGGCGGTCCCGGCGGAGCGGTTGGACCTGCAGTTCCTCACAATATCTTCTCATCTGAGTCAAATCCCTCCCTCACTCAACATGATTGTTCCCCTGAGAAGCAACGCGTGCTAGTAGTGGGCGACAGCATGTCACGTGACTTTGGCTCAATTCTTTCAAACTTACTCCCTGAGTATGAGGTTACATGTCTTACCTATCCAGGTGCATCTTTTTCTCGAGTTGTTCACAACCTCGACTCACAGACCAAATCTTTCACTAAAGCTGATTTTGTTTTCATTCTTGGAGGCTGCAATGACATACCTTATCTTCATCCTCAGCTCTTGGACCAAATTTTCCAAGGAATTCAAAATGTTTTCTCTCGAACATCAGTGATTATATCAAGTGTGCCCTTTATGTTTCACACTAGTCGCTTTAATTCTAATATATTTTCTACTAATCTTAATTTGTTTCGTATTAGTCGCCAGTACAAGTTTCACTACCTTAATTGTAATTTTATTTTGTCACGTAGAATGTATACTAGGCATGGCTTACACCTCAATGTCATAGGTAAATCTACAATATGCAACAGCCTAGTAAGAATTATTTTATCGATCTCTAGTAATAATTTTAAACTCTTTAAATCATTCTACAATATTCCTGTAAGTTCAACTGGTCAATTCATAGCTACAAACTCTAGTCATTTTACACAGTTACATATTCCCTCCTCTCTATCAAATGTTACCTGCCCTGTAAACTATCAAGATACCTCTATGAATGAATCAATTAATGATTCCCTCTTAATTCTAAGTCCCAGCACTACTCAGCCTAGTCAAAATGTAAATCTGAAGTCTTTTAACAATAAACCTGGAAATACTATCATAACCATTGGCAAAAATAATCTAGAATTAGATGAAACTTTCAGTTTAGGTAACGACGAAGCAGGTACCCAGTTTTTTCTATAATAATTCGTCTCTCTCACCTTTCGCGCAGCCTTACTATCCCGCTCATATATTTAACCCAAACATAAAAACTAATCTCATAACTTGTACTCCTTCTTCTTATATCCAACCCTCACAAAGAATTAATTACTCGTCCAGCTCGCCAGAAGTGACAGTAACACACACACACCACACACCAGTCAACACACCCAGATCTCAGCTTTCTGCACTAGCCATCCCATATTTTCCCACATCCTATACACATATCAATGATTATTTAAACAGTCATAATTCAAAGCTGCAAACGCTTACAATCTTACACCACAATTTACAAAGCATCAGAAATAAAATACCATCCGTTGAGCTCTTCTTCCACATATTATATGATTACTATCGCCATACACCTGCGATCTTCTGTGTGACAGAATCCTGGTTATCTCCTCAAAACTACCAATGTACAAATCTCCCAGGGTACACTAATGTCTCGAGCTACTATAGACCAAATCGCTTGGGCGGGGGAACTTCCATTTTCGTCAAGGATAACTTGGACTTCATCCCCCTTGACACTGGAGTGGAACCGTTAGAGTTCTCTTTTGAGTTTTGCGCTGTAACCTCTTGCTCTTTAGATATTGCAATCCTGTGTATCTACAGGTCTAATAATCTGAATTCCAGTTTTCCTGTTTTCTTCCACAATCTTGAGCTAATCTTACAAAAATTGAATAAATACAAATTTTTAATCCTATGTGGAGACTACAACATTGATACTCTTAAAGACTCCAAAGAAAGGTCTGAATTTCTATCTCTCCTGGAAATGTTTAATATGAAGCTTACTGTGCATTCTCCTACCCGTGTTGCGAATGGATCTATCTCGTGTGTAGATAATATCATCATAAACTTTCCTATCAATAATCTCCTAAACACTGAAACAAACATATTTAGTGGTCTCGGAGACCACAAATATGGCCAAGTAATCTCATTTCAGGTTGGTAGTATGAGCGAAGCCAAAAAGATTATTACACGTACCTTTAAACACTCACAAGTAGAACTCTTTAGGAATGCTCTTTGTTCAGCAGACTTTTCTGAAGTTTACACACTCACCTATCTAAATGAAAAAATGCAAGCATTCCACAACACGTTTTTCAACTTGTTTCATTTGATTTTCCCCTATAAAACCATAAGAAGCTCTAATCAAACGCATAATAAAAGCTGGCTGACTCGGGGTATAAAGACCTCTTGCTTAAAAAAACGTTCACTACACCATCTATGTAAGTACAGTCGAGATCCAGCGGTACACGCTCACTATCGACAGTACTCAAAGATGTTGGCCAAAGTGGTGAGAGCAGCCAAGACAAGGCATACAACAGATCTCATAAATACAGCTCCCAAACACAAGAAAATTAAAACTATATGGAGTATAGTAAGTACTTACAGTAAGACCAGCAACAAACAACATGTAGATCTCAGGCTATTGGGAGACGGGGGAGAGGTGAGGAACCCCCGGGACGTGGCAGAGATGTTTAATAAATATTTCATTGAAATACCTCTACAGTGTCGGGCACAGCCTGTTACATCACTCACGCCTGTCTCTGTTACTGCATCCATCAACAGCCACTCTGCCACATCAGTCCCTACACTGTACACTAACCCCTCAGTTCTCACTAGTCACTCTAACACATCAGTCCCTACACTGTACACTAACCCCTCAGTTCTCACTAGTCACTCTAACACATCAGTCCCTACACTGTACACTAACCCCTCAGTTCTCACTAGTCACTCTAACACATCAGACCCTACACTATACACTAACCCCTCAGTTCTCACTAGTCACTCTAACACATCAGTCCCTACACTGTACACTAACCCCTCAGTTCTCACTAGTCACTCTAACACATCAGTCCCTACACTATACACTAACCCCTCAGTTCTCACTAGTCACTCTAACACATCAGTCCCTACATTGTACACTAACCCCTCAGTTCTCACTAGTCACTCTAACACATCAGTCCCTACACTGTACACTAACCCCTCAGTTCTCACTAGTCACTCTACCACATCAGTCCCTGCATTTTACAATAACCCCTCAGTTCTCACTAGTCACTCTAACACATCAGACCCTACACTATACACTAACCCCTCAGTTCTCACTAGTCACTCTAACACATCAGTCCCTACACTGTACACTAACCCCTCAGTTCTCACTAGTCACTCTACCACATCAGTCCCTGCATTTTACAATAACCCCTCAGTTCTCACTAGTCACTCTAACACATCAGACCCTACACTATACACTAACCCCTCAGTTCTCACTAGTCACTCAACCATATCAGTCCCTACATTTAACACTACCTCTTCAGTCCTCACTAGTCACTCTAACACATCTGTCCCTACACTTTACACTACCTCTTCAGTTCTCACTAGTCACTCTACAGCATCAGTCCCTACACTTTACACTACCTCTTCAGTTCTCACTAGTCACTCTACCACATATGTCCCTACACTTTACACTACCTCTTCAGTTCTCACTAGTCACTCTACCACATCAGTCCCTACACTTTACACTACCTCTTCAGTCCACACTAGTCACTCTACAGCATCAGTCCCTACACTTTACACTACCTCTTCAGTTCTCACTAGTCACTCTACCACATCAGTCCCTACACTTTACACTACCTCTTCAGTCCTCACTAGTCACTCTAACACATCTGTCCCTACACCTTACACTACCTCTTCAGTTCTCACTAGTCACTCTACCACATCAGTCCCTACACCTTACACTACCTCTTCAGTCCACACTAGTCACTCTACCACATATGTCCCTACACTTTACACTACCTCTTCAGTTCTCACTAGTCACTCTACCACATATGTCCCTACACTTTACACTACCTCTTCAGTTCTCACTAGTCACTCTACCACATCAGTCCCTACACTTTACACTACCTCTTCAGTCCACACTAGTCACTCTACAGCATCTGTCCCTACACTTTACACTACCTCTTCAGTTCTCACTAGTCACTCTACCACATCTGTCCCTACACTATACACTACCTCTTCAGTTCTCACTAGTCACTCTACCACATCAGTCCCTACACTTTACACTACCTCTTCAGTCCACACTAGTCACTCTACCACATCAGTCCCTACACTTTACACTACCTCTTCAGTTCTCACTAGTCACTCTACCACAACAGTCCCTACACTTCACACTACCTCTTCAGTTCTCACTAGTCTCTCTACCACATCTGTCCCTACACTGTACTCTACCTCTTCAGTTCTCACTAGTCACTCTACCACATCTGTCCCTACACTGTACTCTACCTCTTCAGTTCTCACTATTCACTCTACCACATATGCCCCTACTTCTTTCCTAACCTCTCCACATTTCACCTCACACCCTACAACTTCTACTCCATTAATTCAAAATTTTAGACTCTATCCAACTAACCCCGTCGAAATTATGAAGATTGTAGGTAATATGGAGAGAAAAATGTCGAGTGGTGAAGACTCTGTACCATTAACTCTTATTAAAGATATAATCTCACTCGTTGCTGAACCACTCGCACATATTTTTAATAATTCCTTCTCATCTGGTCAGTTTCCTCAATGCTTCAAATACTCAGTCATCACACCAATACATAAAAAGGGTTCTAAAAAAGATGTAGCAAACTATAGGCCAATATCTCTCCTGAGTAACTTTTCCAAAATCCTAGAAAAAATTGTCCACTACCGACTGTCAACCTACTTAGAAGAAAATAATCTACTCATAAGGGAACAATTTGGGTTCAGGGCCGGCAAATCTACTGCTGATGCCGTGGCATGTTTTCTGTCTACTCTCGAGAGTGCTCTGTCCTCTAAAAAGCATGTAATAGGTCTATTCTGTGACCTGTCTCGTGCTTTTGACTGTTGTGACTCTTCAGTCCTCCTGTCCAAACTCCCAACTTTTGGCGTAAATGGTTCTGCTCTGGAGTGGTTTCGATCCTACCTTCAGGACAGGCATCAAAAGACCAAGGTACCTTGTATCAAACATGGAACCAGGACTTTTGAGTACTCAGCAGCACAGCTGGTCATGTCGGGTGTCCCACAGGGGTCGGTTTTGGGGCCACTTTTATTCATACTGTATGTGAATGACCTTACTTCCTCATCTGATCAAGGTAGCTTCACAATGTTTGCTGATGATACCACGGTCCTTATAACAGGAGAAAATAAAACCCTGGTTTACGAAAAACTTAATTCCCTACTCCTAAAAATACAGGCATGGTTCTCAACAAACAAACTGAAGCTAAACTCCAACAAAACCACATACATGTATTTTAATCCCCACACAAACGATAGTCTACACCCCATCACCTGTGGCGGCCTAACTGTCTCTCACTCTAGAGAAGTGAAATTCCTAGGCATGCTTCTTGACGATAGACTCAAATGGAAGTCCCATGTTGAATACATCAAGGGAAAACTTTCTTCGGCCATCTATGCTATATCATCTGTAAAAAAAAACGTGGGATCTGAACCTGCCCTCCTCTCCTACTTTGGTTATTTCCATAGTATTATGTCCTATGGAATTGTTTACTGGGGGTTTTCATGCTATGCTAGGGATGTCTTTCTGCTCCAAAAAAGGGCCCTTCGATCTGTATTTGATCTAAAGAGAGATATGTCGTGCAGACCAATTTTTAAAGAAAAAAATATTATTACCATGTGGGGTCAACTAGCCTTGGATACATGTGTTCTTATACATAAAACCAAAGAATCCATTAATCGCCATAGCAGTATCCATGGCTACAACACAAGAGGAAGGGATAATCTTGTTACTAGTGGAGAGACACTCTTCCACAAATCTTACCTGAGTGCAGGTATTAAAATATACAACATATTACCAAACTCACTAAAGGAGAACAATAACATTGATTTATTCAAAACTTCACTCAGGGAGATTATCATGAATGTGTCTCCCTACAGTCTACAGGATTTGACCCAATCTCTCGCTTCATAATCAGTCAACCCTCCATTCTATCTAGTCATCTCTCCTTTCTTTACCTCCAACTAGTCAAATGTCACATAGAACCTATATAAATATTAGCTCAATTATATATATTATTATTATTACTATTTTTTTATTATTATTTTTTTTTTCTGTTTAATTTTATGTCATCTTATCTGTATTTTCTGTCTTTTGTTCTACTTCACTGTAACATTGTGTACATGCATTTTTGTATAATTTCACAATAAAAATAAATACCAAATACCAAATCACATGAGTACACCTTTTCCAAAGCATGATTCGTCCCCAAAAAAAAAAAACACAAAAAAAAACCGAATCGTAATGCGCCCATTTACAAAACGTATATTTAACCTGAGCCCCTTTCAGAAACACTCTCCCTTCTCAAAATCCCCAAATCTCTCTTTCAACTGTGACATAAGTACATAACCCAGTCTGATTGCGTTCAACTTGACCAATCAGAATCAAAATTCATCAGAAGCCAAAAAAAATTTGCATTGTGTGACCGTTGAAACGGAGATTCGAAGATTTTAAGAGTGGAGAGTGTTTCTGGAACGGGCTCCAGAAAGCACTCTCCACTCTCATAATCCCCTAATTTAATCTCCCTTTCAACTGTCACACAACGCACACAGATTGGTTAATTTGAAAGCAAAAATCAATCAGAGTGCTTTGTTTTGAGAGTCGAGAGTTTTTCTGAGGGCCAAGAAATTGTCAGGAAGGAAGGCTTAGAAATTGTCCTGTAAGGAGGGCCTATAAATTGATCTCTAAAATCCAGATTCGAATGTATTCCCAATCCCTGACTGTTGTCATTATATCAGTTTAGTTGCGTGGTTGTGTTAATTAACACAATGTATGAATGTATGTATGTCTGTATGTATGTTCGAGTACATGTTCCAGGTACCTACACTCATCTGTGGTCCTCGGCAGTCGTACTTCCGGTACATCTCCTGACAGTGGCAGTCAGGTGGAAGTGCCACATGGAAGTGGATTGACGGGATGTGGAGGGCTGTCACGCGTGACTGAAGGCACCGGGAGCCGATGATGTCAGGGATGGTGTTGGGATGAGACCTGGGGGCTGGGGTCCTTGGGATCAAAATATTATTATTTTAACCGACCCCAGTAACTTGATCGATAAGGCGGCGGACTTGTAACCTGGAGGTCGGTGGTTCAAGTCACGGTTTCAGCGTGGAATTAGTAAAGTGAGTTTGAGTAGCTGTGATATCACGAAAGTGATTAACACAAATTAATAATTATGATAATTTGACTTGTTTTTTTTTAAATTTATTTTAATCACAATTACTCAAATTTGCTTTACTAATATTTGCTTAACTCAGGATCAGAAACTTCAAACTCGAACCACAGACCTTCAGGTTACAAGTCCGCCGCCTTATCGATCAAGCTACTGAGGTGGGTGATTCAAATTATTATACAATTATTCTTACAGTTAAATCTGGAAGTAAGCGAAAGTACATGCATCTTTACAAGAGAAACCTAGATATATGTACCTATTGTACATACACATAGGAGAAAAATTATAACCTCTTTATAAGAGAAACCTGATGAATATAAGAGATAAGAGGCTATGATGTACTGTTTCAAAGTCTTCCATAATTTAGTGAAGCTTCTTGGAAAGAAAATTACTGCATTAACAGAAGAGCTAGATCCTACAGAAAATAAATAAAGTCATTCAGAGAGGAAATGCGGGTTCTGTCATGGGTCCAATGCCCTTTCTCGTCCATAGATATAAAGACGAAAAATTGACTTGTAAAGATGTTAAATAAAGCTTTTCCTCACAGTAAAGAAATTCCTTTGGTTCTTCTTTATCCAAGTTCGATGGTTCGACTGCAATATAATTATAAAGACGACAGTGTTTTACCGCCGCTGTCCAACCTACAGAAATAAAATGGTGGATGTGCAATATTAACCAATTCGAATATTCTCTTTTCTTAAATCTACTTATACAAACCGTTTAATATAAAAGATGAGTGTTTCATAACCTTTTTAATTTCGTAGCTATGAAACTGCACTAGCAGACGCTTGTGTTCTGTGTTGTAAAGCTTGTCCTTCCCCTAGATGGGAGAGAAGTGTCACAATACTTCCTATTGTATAGGTGCTGAGTCTACACGAGCGCATTGGAAGGTAAGAAGGTAATTATCCCTTTCTTACAACTATAACCAAATTTGATTACAAATAGTTTGTGGGTGCTATGATAATGACCTTAACATTAACGAGCCTGAGTGGGGCTTAAATTTATAATCTCACTAATGTAAAGTAACCATGAGATTTTTCTGAAAAATTAAAAAATCTCGAACAGAGTTAAAGCAACCCAAACAGATTTTACGTTTGCTCGTAGTCTTTTCCATTCCTCCCCAAGAAATTGTGCCTGCCCCACAGTGGAATATAATAATATGTGACTGTTACAACTGGGATGTTTGAAAAACTGAAATCTGTGCCTAATAATAGTATGGAGTTCGAGTATATGTACCAAGCTCTTGTATGATAATTACACACCATGAAAATATTGTGAAAGTACCTAGTTTTCTACGGTGTTGGGATGCTGACCTCAATATTTGCACTTTAATATTTTCAAATATTTTTTATTACATACTCGTAATGTTCTGCTCACTTAGTTATTTTTTTTCAGGACATTGTTTTTCTTCAGGACTCATTGAGTCCTGAAAAACTCATGAGCTTTGAAGACCTCTGCGATACCAATAGCATTGAGTCTGGAATTTAAAATAAAAAATAGTTAGGTTTTGGGTACTCCAAAAAAAAATGTCAAAAAAGACTGTAGAAAGAAAGAAAACAAAACAAAACGGTTAAGTCTGTCATTAAAAATTCAGCTGGCTAACTCGAAAAATTTCCTTTGATAAATTTCCGTAGAAAAATCAAACACCTCGGCCGAGGTGTGCAGTGCCTGTGAAGAAAGCCTAAAAAAAGAAAGAGACAGCGCGACAGGGTGTATGATAACAGAAAACATGGTTCCTATGCATTTCATGTACTTTCAGCCAGCGAAAATTTCAACAAGAATTAAAAAAATTGCAATTTTTTTGGTAAAAATATTAGCCACGCATAACATTTCAAATAAAGCTCCTTCAATAATAACCAGAAAAAAAAATCATTAAAAAAACCTACCTAAACATAAAATAAAATTTAAAAATAGTATACGATTACAGTAAAATTCAAGTCAAAATTTTGGTTCTTCAGTGGTACGAATTCTTACTTGAAGTGGCAGACACATTCCACAAAAGTGAATACCTATGAAGAGTTTGCTATAAGGCGGAAAGCAAGTCTAACTAACGTATAACCTACGCGATGTGGCGGGCAGAAATGTATGTCGACATGGCAGAATATGTGCAGAAGCGGACAAAAGTTACGTAGATCATGCTCATGCAGGCTTTGCCATACGTAACAGCTACGTATCCGAGGCATGGGCAACTATACGTATGATTAGTTCGCGATGTGGCGGGCAGAAATGTATGTCGACATGGCAGAATATGTGCAGAAGCGGACAAAAGTTACGTAGATCATGCACATGCAGGCTTTGCCGTACGTAACAGCTACGTATCCGAGGCATGGGCAACTATACGTATCAAAAGTTCGCGATGTGGCGGGCAGAAACGTATGTCGACATGGCAGAATATGTGCAGAAGCGGACAAAAGTTACGTAGATCATGCTCATGCAGGCTTTGCCGTACGTAACAGCTACGTATCCGAGGCATGGGCAACTATACGTATCAAAAGTTCGCGATGTGGCGGGCAGAAACGTATGTCGACATGGCAGAATATGTGCAGAAGCGGACAAAAGTTACGTAGATCATGCTCATGCAGGCTTTGCCGTACGTAACACTTACGTATCCGAGGCATGGGCAACTATACGTATCAAAAGTTCGCGATGTGGCGGGCAGAAACGTATGTCGACATGGCAGAATATGTGCAGAAGCGGACAAAAGTTACGTAGATCATGCTCCTGCAGGCTTTGCCGTACGTAACACTTACGTATCCGAGGCATGGGCAACTATACGTATCAAAAGTTCGCGATGTGGCGGGCAGAAATGTATGTCGACTTGGCAGAATATGTGCAAAAGCGGACAAAAGTTACGTAGATCATGCTCATGCAGGCTTTGCCATACGTAATAGCTACGTATCCGAGGCCATGGGCAACTATACGTATCAAAAGTTCGCGATGTGGCGGGCAGAAACGTATGTCGACATGGCAGAATATGTGCAGATGCGGACAAAAGTTACGTAGATCATGCTCATGCAGGCTTTGCCATACGTAACAGCTACGTATCCGAGGCATGGGCAACTATACGTATCAAAAGTTCGCGATGTGGCGGGCAGAAACGTATGTCGACATGGCAGAATATGTGCAGAAGCGGACAAAAGTTACGTAGATCATGCTCATGCAGGCTTTGCCGTACGTAACAGCTACGTATCCGAGGCATGGGCAACTATACGTATCAAAAGTTCGCGATGTGGCGGGCAGAAACGTATGTCGACATGGCAGAATATGTGCAGAAGCGGACAAAAGTTACGTAGATCATGCTCATGCAGGCTTTGCCGTACGTAACACTTACGTATCCGAGCGCATGGGCAACTATACGTATCAAAAGTTCGCGATGTGGCGGGCAGAAAACGTATGTCGACATGGCAGAATATGTGCAGAAGCGGACAAAAGTTACGTAGATCATGCTCCTGCAGGCTTTGCCGTACGTAACACTTACGTATCCGAGGCGATGGGCAACTATACGTATCAAAAGTTCGCGATGTGGCGGGCAGAAATGTATGTCGACATGGCAGAATATGTGCAGAAGCGGACAAAAGTTACGTAGATCGTGCTCATGCAGGCTTTGCCGTACGTAACAGCTACGTATCCGAGGCATGGGCAACTATACGTATCAAAAGTTCGCGATGTGGCGGGCAGAAACGTATGTCGACATGGCAGAATATGTGCAGAAGCGGACAAAAGTTACGTAGATCATGCTCATGCAGGCTTTGCCGTACGTAACAGCTACGTATCCGAGGCATGGGCAACTATACGTATCAAAAGTTCGCGATGTGGCGGGCAGAAACGTATGTCGACATGGCAGAATATGTGCAGATGCGGACAAAAGTTACGTAGATCATGCTCATGCAGGCTTTGCCATACGTAATAGCTACGTATCCGAGGCATGGGCAACTATACGTATCAAAAGTTCGCGATGTGGCGGGCAGAAATGTATGTCGACTTGGCAGAATATGTGCAAAAGCGGACAAAAGTTACGTAGATCATGCTCATGCAGGCTTTGCCATACGTAATAGCTACGTATCCGAGGCATGGGCAACTATACGTATCAAAAGTTCGCGATGTGGCGGGCAGAAACGTATGTCGACATGGCAGAATATGTGCAGAAGCGGACAAAAGTTACGTAGATCATGCTCATGCAGGCTTTGCCGTACGTAACAGCTACGTATCCGAGGCATGGGCAACTATAGTATCAAAAGTTCGCGATGTGGCGGGCAGAAACGTATGTCGACATGGCAGAATATGTGCAGAAGCGGACAAAAGTTACGTAGATCATGCTCATGCAGGCTTTGCCGTACGTAACAGCTACGTATCCGAGGCATGGGCAACTATACGTATCAAAAGTTCGCGATGTGGCGGGCAGAAACGTATGTCGACATGGCAGAATATGTGCAGAAGCGGACAAAAGTTACGTAGATCATGCTCATGCAGGCTTTGCCGTACGTAACACTTACGTATCCGAGGCATGGGCAACTATACGTATCAAAAGTTCGCGATGTGGCGGGCAGAAATGTATGTCGACTTGGCAGAATATGTGCAAAAGCGGACAAAAGTTACGTAGATCATGCTCATGCAGGCTTTGCCATACGTAATAGCTACTTATCCGAGGCATGGGCAACTATACGTATCAAAAGTTCGCGATGTGGCGGGCAGAAACGTATGTCGACTTGGCAGAATATGTTCAAAAGCGGACAAAAGTTACGTAGATCATGCTCATGCAGGCTTTGCCATACGTAATAGCTACGTATCCGAGGCATGGGCAACTATACGTATCAAAAGTTCGCGATGTGGCGGGCAGAAACGTATGTCGACATGGCAGAATATGTGCAGATGCGGACAAAAGTTACGTAGATCATGCTCATGCAGGCTTTGAAATACGTAACAGCTACGTATCCGAGGCATGGGCAACTATACGTATGATTAGTTCGCGATGTGGCGGGCAGAAATGTATGTCGACATGGCAAAATATGTGCAGAAGCGGACAAAAGTTACGTAGATCATGCTCATGCAGGCTTTGCCATACGTAACAGCTACGTATCCGAGGCATGGGCAACTATACGTATGATTAGTTCGCGATGTGGCGGGCAGAAATGTATGTCGACATGGCAGAATATGTGCAGAAGCGGACAAAAGTTACGTAGATCATGCTCATGCAGGCTTTGCCGTACGTAACAGCTACGTATCCGAGGCATGGGCAACTATACGTATCAAAAGTTCGCGATGTGGCGGGCAGAAACGTATGTCGACATGGCAGAATATGTGCAGAAGCGGACAAAAGTTACGTAGATCATGCTCATGCAGGCTTTGCCGTACGTAACAGCTACGTATCCGAGGCATGGGCAACTATACGTATCAAAAGTTCGCGATGTGGCGGGCAGAAACGTATGTCGACATGGCAGAATATGTGCAGAAGCGGACAAAAGTTACGTAGATCATGCTCATGCAGGCTTTGCCGTACGTAACACTTACGTATCCGAGGCATGGGCAACTATACGTATCAAAAGTTCGCGATGTGGCGGGCAGAAACGTATGTCGACATGGCAGAATATGTGCAGAAGCGGACAAAAGTTACGTAGATCATGCTCCTGCAGGCTTTGCCGTACGTAACACTTACGTATCCGAGGCATGGGCAACTATACGTATCAAAAGTTCGCGATGTGGCGGGCAGAAATGTATGTCGACTTGGCAGAATATGTGCAAAAGCGGACAAAAGTTACGTAGATCATGCTCATGCAGGCTTTGCCATACGTAATAGCTACGTATCCGAGGCATGGGCAACTATACGTATCGAAAGTTCGCGATGTGGCGGACAGAAACGTATGTCGACATGGCAGAATATGTGCAGATGCGGACAAAAGTTACGTAGATCATGCTCATGCAGGCTTTGCCATACGTAACAGCTACGTATCCGAGGCGTGGGCAACTATACGTATGATTAGTTCGCGATGTGGCGGGCAGAAATGTATGTCGACATGGCAGAATATGTGCAGAAGCGACACAAGTTACGTAGACCAAGCTCATGCAGGCTTTTACGTTACAGCTACGTATCCGAGGCATGGGCAACTATACGTATGAATAGTTCGCGATGTGGCGGGCAAATAAGTCTGGCAAACTGATTGAAATTTGACATTACATTTAATTATTGAAATAGAACATTTATTTTATATCCTCTATTCCGATTTTTCTTCTCGGTATTAACAATATCCATGTCGCAATGCCATTAACTATGAAATGAATTAAAATAGAAGTAATTATGTTATGTTGATCCAGCACCTAAATGGGTATTATTCTGGTACATCGACCATCATAGAGGGAAAGCATGCGATATGGAATAGGCAAGCTACAACACAGAGTACAAGTGTCTACAGTAGTGAAACATTATCTTATACCTTGCATTCGTTATAAAATGGTTTCTAAATTTAAAAAAAAAATGTATTGAGTCACATTTTATTATTTTTAATATTACCATGGGGTACCCCATTATGGCATAATCTTATTTTATTTTGCCAAAAAGCTTTTTTTGCAGAAATTTTTGTCCAGTGCTAAAATCAAACTCCTTCACTTTGTTCATTCAGTTACCATCAAAATTATTGAATTATCTCTCCACCGCAGTACACCAGTTAAATTTATTATTCTAAGTTGAATCCGACTTTGGGATCAAATCAAGGATCGAACTATCGAACATACATCTGAGCAAGATGATCAGCATTGGGCTGATCTCTTCTATCTCATCTTGGTGTAACTCCCTGTATCAACAAGGACCTAATTCTATTGTTACCAAGAAGTCATCTACATACACACACAGTCATACATGGGTCCTATATATGCCTACCTTTTATTCATTCTTAGAATCGTCGATGGATTTATGTAGGTCTGAACATGAATATTAAATTTATTATTGTTTCAAGACATGACACTCAGACATGAATGTCACACCCATTGTAATCTGGGTCCAAAGCTTCGGTTGTGGGTGTGTGAGGCAACATTCTGAATGTCTATGGGTTATACTAATATACAGGATGTCCACGGAAGATTTATTCTACAACTTTTTTTATTTATATTAAATTTTAAAGTGGATTGAGCTATTGAGCAAAACTTGGATAAAGAATGGAATCAGCAAAAATTCTATTCTAACCGTCATATTTAATTGAGTAGTCACCGTGGCCAAGTGAGTTAGCGCGGTAGGTATTGCATGTATGGTGACGTGGGTTCGATCCCTATCGGGGATTTATTTCTGCTCTGTAATTTGATGTTCGGTGTACACTCATACCTCGTGAGGAAAAATAAGTAGCTTATTTAATGTGAACAGCGACCAGTGGCGGAATTATAGGTTATAGGGAAAAATAAGAAAAATAGTTTTGAATATCCATGCTATCAACTAACCTCTTTTATTTTAATCAGTATAAACAGAAAAGTGAGAAAAGAAAATAATGCAACGATGCTCATAATTATGTTGAGGATATTACAAAGGAGTGTCTTTGTGTGGCTTCCAAATGACTGATACTATATTTTACGAACAGTACGTACATGATACTATGCCAAAAAAATAAATCATCACTCAAGATGACCTGAAAGTGATAACCGAATGACCTTATTTCCGAATTATTCAGCCCGTAACATACCTGTCTGACGACGAAGGGGGGGGAATAATGAAAGTATTAATTGAGAATGTCTAAAGTATCATTCATTCGTTTTTGACAGTTAAAATTCTTTTCTTTACAAATATGAAAACAGAAGAATCCTTTTCTACTTCTGTTGTAATGTTTTTTCTAAAACATTGGAGACTGATGAAGATTGCTCTTCACAGTCCTGACTCCAGCCTAGTATCGCCAAAATGGAGGTACACGATAGTCAATAATAGCACTTGTAACATAATATCCCCCCAAAAACACCACTTCGTGGTTACAAAAGGAAGAACGCCCACTCAGAATAATGAGTCATAAAGCTAAAAATAAATGATATCAAAGTGAGAACACCTTTACCCCCTTCGCTTTCTATTTTTTCTCTGCACTCCTATCTGCATTTGTTCCTCTTCAGTTATCTTTCTTTATCCTTGCTCAAGGTCATCCCAAACTTGATTTCTCTTTAGATTTACTTGTTGAACGGAAAAAAACTGGCGGTCGGAGTATGATTTTTCTGAACTTGTTTGAATTGCATCGAGAGAAATATACGGAAAAGTCCTATAATTCTGCGCTACCCACTAAAATTGTGATATAATAACACAAAGAAACTCATTATTATTATTATATATAGACTCGAGACAACCATATTATTATTATGCATGACTCCTGTCCTGGTCTAGATGGAGGACATAGGTATGTCCTAAGACCTGAACAGTCTCCAGTTAAGACGGGTGTAATGTCTACCAAATAATATGATGGATGACTGAATCCCTTCCCCAAACAAGCATTGGCAGTCATATGTCTGCAAATTAATACAAAGGGTCTACTAAATAGTGTTGTTTTTCAACCGAACAAAATGTCAAAAAAGGCAAACGAAATGGAAGAATCATGTCAAATGTCAAAAATGCAGTTGTCAAAACATCTTTTTTTTATCTGTTGTTTTTTGAGATTTAAATTCTTTCATTGTCATTTAAGACGAAAAAATTACAAGACTATGAACATTACCTTTTATGAAAAAATTACAAAAACGTTCTGATATTCATGTACATCTAGTACAACTTCTCACTTTTCTGTTTATACTGATTATGATTAAAATAGAGAGGTTAGTTGATGGCATGGATATTCAGAATTATTACCTGCTGTTGAGAGCAAACAAGCTCGAAACAGGTGTCCAGGTATGTTCTGATATTCATGTACATCCAGTACAACTTCTCACTTTTCTGATTATACTGATATATACTGAATCAAAGACGTTGAAGTAACAGGTTCATTTAAAAAAATAAATAAAAAAATAGAACGAATAGAAATTGAAACAATAAGGCTAGTGTACATTACACAATTAATTTTAGTTTCTATTATTATTGTGTAATTGTAAACCTGCTCAAAATAATTCTAGAAATAGCACTATTTTTTTTCATGCATTTGTAACAGGCGAAACATCTCGAAATTTTCAAACACTATATCAAGGCGCCCTTGCGATTTTCAAATTCGTCTGAGCTTTCTATCACCTCCTCTCACTTCCTCCTCTTCTTCTTTTACATCTTATTTCTTCTTCATCTCATCTTCTTCTTGTTCTTTCAGACTCCCATTTTTCTCTCTAGTGCAAGTAAACAATATCGGATTACATACGTTCGAAATCCCCTCGCTAATCGAAACAAATGGCGTGTTGTCCGACAATATTTCTCTCGAAGACGAAACCGTTCAAACTTTTTGACTCCCCCACTAATGTTTCAATTTGGGGTTTTAGTTTTTTTTCTTCTTTTTTTTTCAAGGAGAATAAATTTCGCAGACACGATAGACAGCGGGTTGACGCCATGTTTGTTAGAATGATGTCTGTTTCAGTGTTTCCTTTGTTGGCATTTGCTTTCAATGGCTTTTGTTTTTAGAACACACCTTTTGATTTGGTTACTGATTGTTTGGAGAAGGTGCCTATACAATTTGGCTCAAAGACAGGACAATAACTGCTTGTCAACTGTGAAATCCAATTACAGAAAAAAAAGGAAATTGATATCGTAGCAAAACAAATATTTATTTTTTTTTTTTTACAAAAACGAACACGTCAATACTTCCGATTTCTAATATTAGAAATTTTCGAAAGTACTAAATGTCTCCAAAGAAGCGAAATTTCGTCAAAAAAATCTTCTTGATTTGGAATCGAACTCCGGCCCAACTCAGACTGGGTGAGGTTCATGTGGGTAGCAGGTTTGTGAGTTTCTTGCGAATAGAGTATAAGACCCCCCTCTTGATATGACCATGCAATTGAAAGAGACGTTAAACCCAAATTAAAAAAAAAAAAAAAAAAAAAAAAAATCTGACGTAGGTATGGAGTCATGTATTGTAATTATGTACGTCTCTCCGTTTTACTATTCTGAAAAATCAAATTAAAGCTTTTTAGAGGATCCACGAAATATTAATGACTGACAAGGATGTGTCTAATTGTCTAAATGGACACCTCTCAAGATCCTAACGAGGCAGTCGCTCTAAACCTGGGCACAACACCTTATTAATTATTATCCTTCCTATAGAATCTGTTGAAAAATGCTGGAGTCAGCTAGATATAACACAGGGCCACAGAATATGGCTGTGAAATATCCCTAGAGCTTATTATACAAATACATAAAATATGTACCTATGTATAATTGTTAAGTATAATATACAGACCTAAAGGAATACTATTTCGGGAAAATTTTCCTTCTTGGAATTTTGGTCATGTGGATTAAACAGGACGTTCAAGTCTCAAGTTAAGCAAACATTTAGTAAAGCGAGTTTCAATAATTGTGATATCATGATTATGATTAACACAAAATAATATGATAACTAAATTTGGTCTGTCCCGGTAGCTCAGTGGTAAAAGCGGCACTGTGTGAATCCAGAGATTCCAGAGGTCGCGGGTTCGAAACCCAGCCGGGACATGACAAGTTATCCTCCCATTTGGGATTTTTACCACATAATAATGCGTCTTGGGCTTACTGCTGGAATAATGGGGCTTAATACTTGGTTCTAATTGGGCAGTATAAATGGCGATATTATTATTATTTTTAGTTTTTAACGTCCCGATGTTAATGTCGCGAGCAAAAATGCTAAACACTCTTTTCAAAATACCCTGTATTTTCCAACAGCCTCCGGTAAGGTTCAGTGCATGCGAGTGCAGCTCATTTGTTGCAACAGGAATTTCGGCACAAAGTTCATCAGCATGAGGCCCGGGTGTAATTAGGCCCAGGTTCATCAAATGTTTCACTGGAACCCATTAGAATTTCAACTGTTTTTTTTTTTACAAAGGTAATTAAAAACACGTCTGTTTTAACACTTGAAAAATGTCATTACAAAGGGAACCACAGTACGCTTCACAACTCATATATCATCGTCATTTATAAATTTAACAGCTTCTGACCGTTCGTATAGCAACGGTTCAGAGAGGATACCTTGTAAAATTTATCACAATGACATGTAACAAGTGTCCAGGTACTGTATTTCTGATGAAAAATGTAAGTGACAACTAGGTTTTGAGCGCGCGATTAGCTCAGTGCCATGCGGAAGGTCCCGGTTTCGAACCCCCGCGCCGACAAAAAATTGTATTCAAAATTTGGTTACAGTTGTTTGTAAGGGATACCTTCCGGTGCGCTCGTGTTGACCCAGCACCTAAATGGGAAGTATTGTGTCACTTCTCGCCCATCAGAGGGGAGGCATACTACGGTATGGGCAGGCTACAACACAGACCACAAGCGTCTACAGTAGCTCCTGTTTCATGGCTACGAAACAAAGAGGCTGTGAAACACTCATTTTAAAATAAAAAATACTAATCCTACCTAGGTTAAGTATTAAGTTCATATATTATAATTGCAGTGAAACACATTGCGTTTGAACATAATTTAAAAAAATAACCGACCTCAGTAGCTTGATCGATAAGGCGGCGAACTTGTAACCTGGAGGTCGGTGGTTCAAGTCCCGGTTTCAGCAAAGATTTAGTAAAGCGAGTTTGAGTAGATGTGACATCGCGAAAGTGATTAACACATGTATAAAAAAAAAAAAAAAAAAAAATTAAAAAAATATCCATGATGTAAAATTAATAACTAGTACTTACAACTTCTCACTTTTTGTTGATTTAAATAGAGAGGTAAATGGCATCACCATCAGGATCAGCAGGACTAACTGCTGAAAAGAGTGAATGATGCTCGAAACTGCTTCCGAATCCCAAGCGAGTACCATACCACTGGGCTAATCGTGCGTTCAGTGGTAATCTAACAGGAGCAAAGCCTAAGTCTATCCTAATCAGCATGTTCTTATTATTTATTTATTTTTTTACCGGGGGTGTGTGATTTGCACCCACTAAAAACCCAACTTCTCCAAAAGCGAACCGCACTTGGCACCGAAAAATATCATTACTTCTAGCGAAAAATATCTTTACTATTCTTATTATTATTTTTATTTTTACAATTTTTTGTCGGCGCGGGGGTTCGAACCCGAGACCTTCCGCATGGCAAGCGAGTCCTTAACCACTGAATTTTTCGTGTGCTCAAATTATTACAATTTATTATTACAATCATTTCCCTAAAAGTAAACATCATAAAACAATATTATGATGAAACCACATGTTGCAAAAAATTTCCCTAAAAGTACACATAGTACTTAGAGGGAAATTTATAAATATTTAAACATTGTAGATAAATTATAAAATTCATTATTATTATATTATTATTATTATTACAATCTATTCCAGAACTCAAGGATAAGGTGTATTTTTAAAGATTTTTCCTGTCTATTAAAAAAAAAGCTGCATCAAAAGTCTTTTTTGTTATAGAAAAAAAAATATGAATGTAAAAGAAAAGAAGAACAACAAACTTTGAAAATTAAATTAGACTCAAAATATCATTAAACATTAATTAAGCCCACTAATTCGTCAAAGAAAGGCAGCAAGACTTTTGAAGACGGAACTCCCTTCTTGAGGGCAAAGAGTCCTTCTTTGAAATAAAAGACGAAAGCTTTCAAATGGTGAACGACTTGGGAGAGATTCGAATTTCAGAAGAAAGTAACTTATGTAAGAGACTGCCGTCAGTACACAGGATCACCAACAACCTACTGTCGTTAGATTTAACTGAACAACATAACAATGTTAATAAGTTATGAAAAAATAATATGAAAAGTAACGGTATGAAATTATTATTTAATTTGGGTTTAAAGTCGCTTTCAACTGCATGGTCACATCACGATGGGGATGTTAACCTCCATCCGTAAAAAATGACAAACCTGATATCCACAGTAACTTCACCTAGCCTGGGTTGGGCCGGAATCCCAGCAAGTCTTCACTTTGCTGGACGTTGCTACAGCTCGGTGATACTACGAGAACCGGTGCACTCAACGCGCCATCAACGCCATCAACTTATAATAAAGTTATCATATTTTTGTTAATCACCTACGTGATATCACAACTACTCAAACACACTTTACAAAATCTTCACTGAAACCGGGACTTGAACCACCGATCTCCTCGTTACAACTCCGCCGCCTTATCGATCAACCTACTGAGGTCGGTTGGTAATTTTATTATTTTCTGTATTGACTGCTACCTATGCTGTGTTGCTTGCCATATCGACCCTTCTGTCCCTATGGACTTGAAGCAAGGACTTTGATGTTTCAAATGTAAATGTATGTATCACCCTTCAAATGGATTGCTTTGACATGAAAATGTATAAGCTCTCATACTTCGTGATAAATCTCTGGGGAGGGAGAGAGAGAGAGAGAGAGAGAGAGAGAGAGAGAGAGAAAGAGAGAGAGAGAAAGATAGAAAGAGAGAAAGAGAGAGAAATTGAAAGAGAGAGAGAGTGAGAGAGAGAAAGAGAGAGAGAGAGAGGGGAGAGAGAGAGTATACAAAAAGGGGTAGATGAGGTAATTGGAATCGTGTTTACATAAAGGTTAGAAAAACGTCTGTAGATATATCTTAATTAAGTAAAAATATAGCAGTGTAAATAAAACATACATAATGTTCTTCCTAAAAGAAAGAGAGAATTTGAATCCCATCTAGCCTTAATCGGGCCAAAATACCATCCGATAATCGCCATAATATTGAAGAATTCATAAATTCAACAGATCGTCCAAATTTTCACCAAAATTTGGACGCAACAAAGTTTCAGGGTTCCGTGAAGATCTGGTACACTTTAGGTGGGTGTATTGAAAAATAAAAATAATAAAACCCTTAATGGGGGGGAAAAAAATAATAATCGAGCTTTTCTGAGACAGAACGCATTTTAAAGGTTTCGCTTGTGCCCCATTATTTTTTGCGTAAAATTCAAGTCTTCACCATGCTGGATATTGCAAAAGTTCAGTGTTCTGTAGAGAAGTGGTGAAATGCACGATGAAAAGAGACTTTGTGTTCAAAAAGTCAGACACTGTGAACACAGCAACTCCTCGTAAAAGCAACTGACAAGCTAAAAGTCATAAAAAGTGAGATCTTCCCCGAGTACTCCGCTCCAACTAATCCAAAAGGATATTATATTTTACACTCATAATTCTAACGTGATTATAAGTGCTACAATTCGAATGCACAAGAAATATGCCTGTATAATTTGTATTACATATTACTCAACACTGCCAACGACGGACACATCACTTCCTCTTATGAAGCAACGTCCAGCGAGGTTAGGACTTGGTTGGGTGCCCATTCAAATTCGAACCATATTCTCAGCCCAACAAAAGATTGGTGAGGTCAGTGTGGGCAGCTCATTGGTAAGTTTTTTGTGAATGGAGGTTAAAGCTCCGTCTTCATAATTATTAATTATGATCTTAGCAATATGAACTAATGAAGGAACCTTGTTCAATTCGTTTTTTTTTAGAATTACCGTAAATTACTTCATAAGTATTATTACTAAAGTTAAAGTATGATTTCTTTATGCTAAAAGTCAAGGCCACTTCACTGTTATATCACAATTGTAGTAGGTAGCGCAGAATTATAGTACTTTACCGTATCTTTATAATCCCAATATGTTAATTTTTCCTATAATTCTGCCACAGGTCGCTGCTAACATTGAAGAGCTACTAATTTTTCCTCACGAGGTCTGAGTGGACCCCGAACACCCAAGTACAGAGCAGAAAAAATCCTGCCCCGCTGGGGATCGAACCCAGGTCACCGTGCGTGCAATGCCTAGCGCGCTAACTCACTCGGTCACTGTGACTACTCATCGTCCTTAAACTGACTATGTTTTGACGTGGGTACAATGAGGAGCCCCACTCTACTACGGTGACTACCCAGAAATATACTCGGAAGTAAATTTAGCAGACTTTAATATTTTGCAAAATCCAGACGCGCTCTCGCCTGAAGAGACTTAGGTGTAACCTTGAACCGGGGATCAAATTATGCTTGGCAAAATCTCCCGGTAATCCTCAGTGAAGTGCTTTACCTGAAGAACATTGCTGGATCTTTTAGAAAATACATTAAAAAGATCCAAGCCAATACTGCTACGAGCCAGGGAAATGTACGTTAAGTCCCCTCAATAATTGAATGTCTGTAATAACTATTTTAGGATTTCGTTAAAATAATTATACAGTCTGATATTCTTTTATGGAAAAATGAAAAATAAGAATCTTCTTTTGTTTTGTGCTTAAGTACATAATTATGATGTGGTAGGTACCTATTATGCAATTAGAGAAACTTTGGTTTCTCATATTTTTGGTCGTTTTTTTGCACATTGCTATTAAAGGTATTTTTCAGATTTTTCATTTTATTTTATTTTATTTTCTTTCCTTTGTTCTTTTCTTTTCCTTTCTTTTCTTTTTCAACAGATACTTTTGCACGGAGAGAAGATGCTTCACTAATGTCACAACACTCACAACTACTCTAACTCACTTTACTAAATCTTTCCTTCAGGTGACAAGTCCGTCGCCTTATCGATCACTGAGGTCGATTATATTTTTTTTATGATGAGTATTTCACAGCCTTTTTTATTTCGTAGCCATGAAGCAGGAGCTACTGTAGACGCTTGTGGTCTGTGTTGTAGCCTGCCCATCCCGTAGTATGCCTCTCCTCTGATGGGCGAGAAGTAACAGAATACTTCCCATATAGGTGCTGGCTGGGTCAACACGAGCGCAACGAAAGGTATCCCTTACAAACAACTGTAACCAAATTAAGAATACTTTTGTCTGCACGGGGGATCGAACCCGGAGCCTTCCGCATGGGAAGTATTCTGTCATACATAAATATGGTACTATTATTGTTAATATTATATAATCATGTAACTTTTTTTTGTCAAATCCTGTATCAGAACCCAGTACACGTTAGTCATGTGTCCAGCATACGGCCTGGTCATTTGTTTCAAGCATGGAATGTGTCTGTGTTTATTAATATGAGCCATTCAGAAGGTGAGATGGTGTTTCCTTGGTGTTTTATAGCCCAGGTTTTCTCCTTTTTGGATTTATGGAGAATATTATCCAACATTATGGTCGCCCCCCGTGAGACTTATTCAGATTTGTTGTTCCAGCTTGTGTTTCTTGACAATTATCCGCACGAACAAGAACGATTTCCAGGACGTCTGGCAATGGTGTAGAATTATTGTATAGAAAACTGTCTGTCGATGGAAATATAATTAATAATGTACCTATGTATGAAATAATTATTTTTAATTTTTATTCGCCTTTTATCTTGCTAATAAGTAATAATTCTTACACAATAGACTAGACACCATTAATAATGTGGTATGCATGTATGTAGGTACCTATATTACAAAATATTTTTCAAGTATCTACTTATTAATAAATAATATCATGGGTTATTTTTCTATTTGAAAAAAATAACAAGCTACATCATTTTTTTATTCTTGCTTACAACATGATCAAGGCGTTGCTTTAATAGCAAGTTATTGATTAATAAGGTATTAAAAAATATTTATTTTTATGTACATATTAAATAATTAGATATATTAACACAAAGAAGTATTGAAATGATTTATTTTTAGATCTACACCAATAAATGAGATTTTGCTTAGACTTAGAAAGTAAAGGGACTTTTTAGTCTCATTCTTGCAGAATAAACAAAATATTGTACTGATTTTTTGAGTTCTTGTATTTTACTCAAATTCAAACGAAAAACACAATGAAGGGATATCTAATGACAGCACAGCTTAAAATACATAATTATTATGAATAATTTTTCTCGTAAAAGTAGGTAACCTTTAATAACGTGCTTTTCATTATAAATTCGAAATGGAACAAATTGAATTTCAAGTTTCAGCGGAAAGGATGAAACTTGCACAAATTTCCAACTCTGGTGTTATGTCTGTCACCACTAGCACCTCTTGCTAATCCTGCGAATTGATTAATGCACTGACGCCCTGAAGGAATTAGCACAATTTCGCAAAAGTAACTAAAGTTTTACTCCACATAATGAATAATTAATTCCTGCGAGAGATACTTGATTTCAGTGTGTGACGATTTTTTTGATGGATTAGAATTTGATTAATATTTTTTTTTTGATTAAGAATTAATAATGATTAAGATTAAGATTAATATGATTAAGAAAAAAAAAAAAATGTGCCAAAACCAATCAACCTCAACCATGAGGTTGAACAACGTCGACCCTGCTTGAGTGGGATAAGACAGAGTAAAAGAAGAAGAAGAATTTGATTAATATTATTTATCATTTTGTGTAGCTTGATCGATAAGGCGGCGGACTTGTAACCTGGAGCTCGGTGGTTCAGGCCCCGGTTTCAGCGTAGGTTTATAGTAAAGCGAATTTGAATAGTTGTGATATCACGTAGGCCACGTAGGTGATTAACAAAAATATAACTTAATTTTTTTAACTTTATTATTTTGAGAATAGTAATTTATGTCGTATTCTTTCCTGTAACATGAAATGCATTATTCTTTGATTTCAATAGTCGGCCATGGTGACTACTATTTAGGTATTATTGGTTGAATTTAGGCAGTATCCAACGGTTATGATTACTGCCCATAGTCCAGAGGTCTCGAGTTCGACTCCCGGTTGGGCAGACTTTTCGAAGAAAATTCTGTCCCGTCCAAACAGGTGAGGCTGGCATTTCTGGCCCTACCAAGGCTGGGTGAGGTTAATGTGGGTAGCTGGTACGATTCCCAGCGAATGGAGGGAAAAACCCCCGTCCTGATTATTTATCTCAAATCAGGACGTTAAAACCGAATAGAATCAACGGGAGGCACCGTTTTCCGTCCCATTTACCTTTTTTTCACCTTATTCCTTCCCGTCAATATTTTAACACCTGATTCCGTCCGGTCATCGTAAGGGTTCAATACCCGATTCCGTCCCATATGTTCCGTCCTATATACATAAATAAATACAAAAATTATAAATTCAACATTTTTCATCAGTTTATTTTCAATCACGTAAAATAAAAAAATTAAGGCCATGCCTAGGGTTCATAGTATGGTTAGGTAAAATACAATGAAGGCCATGCCTTGAGTTTATAGTAGGGTTAGGTAAAATACAATGACGGCCATGCCTTGGGTTTATAGTAGGGTTAGGTAAAATACAATGAAGGCCATGCCTTGAGTTTATATAGTAGGGTTAGGTAAAATACAGTGACGGCCATGCCTTGGGTTTATAGTAGGGTTAGGTAAAATACAATGAAGGCCATGCCTTGGGTTTATAGTAGGGTTAGGTAAAATACAATGAAGGCCATGCCTTGAGTTTATAGTAGGGTTAGGTAAAATACAATCACGGCCATGCCTTGGGTTTATAGTAGGGTTAGGTAAAATACAATGAAGGCCATGCCTTGGGTTTATAGTAGGGTTAGGTAAAATACAATATAGGCCATGCCTCGCACCGAACTTGTACATAGCCTAATACATAATATCAGTTACTTATGTACATAGTACATAGGTGCATAAGATAAGTGACGGGACGGAATTCAGTGATTGATCTGAGAGGTTCGGGACGGAATCGAGTATCGACTACCTGAGAGAAAAAACTCGCGGGACGGAATCAGGTGTCGTCCGAATCAACTGGTCACAATAATTCTAATGAGGTCGCAGTGGTTATTGTA
This sequence comes from Bactericera cockerelli, assembly GCA_024516035.1. NCBI lineage: Eukaryota > Metazoa > Arthropoda > Insecta > Hemiptera > Triozidae > Bactericera > Bactericera cockerelli. Next base: position 31,649,343 of record CM044960.1, read on the forward strand.
AGGGTTTCATTGAAAACACTACAAGCAGGTCAGATAATAATAATATTCCAGTACTCGAATAAACCAAGAAAACATATAAAAAATAAACTGAAATTTTATTGAATGTAAATCAGATCTTCTAACTCATCCTTCTAAATTGATTTTTATTGCAAAAACCGCAAGGCGAACATCAAACCCATTGATCAATTTCATAAACAAGACCGCTCGGAAGATGTAATACAGTAGCAAGAATAACATGTAGATTACAAGGTGGATTTAATGTGTGGAATAACTTGCAGATTATAATGTGGATATAATGTGTGTAGAATAACATAGGTGTGAGGAGTGGAATACCCAGAAGCTATGTTCAATTATTATTAGGAATAATCTGAGCTTGTTTATAGGGTGTTGGGGAAGATTTTGTGGAATCAGTGACAGTTAGTGGCATTATGAGCAAGGAATGAGATAATTGGACAAAAAATCTAATTTGAAGTATCGCAATGCTGTGCAATCTGTGCATGCTACCAAAGAAAAACTTGATTAAATAAGAAAGTCATACCCAAATGAAACATAATACTTCTAGGTATGTTCTGATATTCATGTACATCTAATACAACTTCTCACTCTTCTGTTTATACTGATTAAAATAGAGAGATTAGTCTATGGCATGGATATTCAGAACTATTACCTGCTGATGAGAGCAAATAAGCTCGAAACAGCTGTCCAGGTATGTTCTGATATTCATGTACATCTAATACAACTTCTCACTCTTCTGTGTATACTGATTATACTGATAGGTACCTACCTATTATGATTCGAAGGTAACGTCATTCCTACAATAGATTTGATATAAAAATGTAATATAATAGCACAAAGATAACGTAAATAAATTAAGCAATGGTGACTTTTTCCACACCCTGTACAAACATACTTCGTCATTATCCTTTATACAGCACTTAGCTCGATATTTATAATGACAGTTTTATGCTCAATGAAACACATAGACATAGATACCTATTATAATTCCAGAGCACTCGCATATCAGGGCTGATGCATAATTTAATGAAAGTTCAATCGAGAAATGTGAGCCTAGTTGTCTCAAGTGATATCCTTCCTTTGTCGGAATCTTTTGGCTGTGGGTTTGAACCCCACCCGTGGTTGATTATTTTCTACACCCGGCACAAAATGTCGCAATCCATGCAACTCAATCACATTAACCTCATCTAGCCTTGGGAATGGACAGCAAAACGAAGGTTCGAATTTGAGTTTCAACCATTTCTCAACAAAACAAAAAAATATTGAAACAAAAGCTTGAAGAAAAAAAAATCTTTTGTAAAAGCTAGTACCTGACGGCTCAGGGATGGTACGGTTTGAGCAAACTGTGCTCCTCCACGGAAATAATATTTTCGATTCCTGGAAAATTCCTGTATCTTCTAAAGGAAAGCCCCAACTGCCCCCTGCCAGAGTGCGAACTGAACTGAATTTTAGTGCGAACTGAACTGGATTTTAAGTTTGCTCTGTGAATCATTATTTTCCATAGATTTAAATACATTAAATAAATAAACTTATGTTTATATAAAGCACTTCCTCAAGAGAAAATGACGGAATTTATATATTTTTTATTGGCTTTCTAAATCCATGATAATTTCGGCTTAACAACTTTGAAGATAGTAAGATACCACAGCGCGCAATGCATGAGTATTTTTAGCTCAATGAGCGATTTGTGCAGTTGAGCTTAATATAAAGAGAAAAGTGAGAAGTTGCACTAAGATGTTATTATTAGTACTTCTAATGAAGTACTAGAAGTGAGTAAGAATATTAAATGGAAAAGAAGAGATAGGAGAAGAGGAAGGAGAGATAATGAGTGAGAGAAGTAGAGTATTTTAATGAAGGAGAAAATGATAATAGAACTAGGTATACAGGGTCCTTAAACTGACTATGTCTAGACAATACATGTGTACAATGAGGAGCCCCAACGAAAGATGGGATAGTTTAACTACAGCAAAGGATCGGCACATTATTACTTTAGTTTTCAATAAAATTACAAAAGAAAATTAATTTTTATAAACAATTTGAATTAAATATAAATCTGTATCTTTTTTATGAAATCCTATGAAATCCATCTAATGACTTTAAAGGTCTTGTAGAAAGCACTAAAAGGGAAAGTATTTTTAAAAAGTGAAGAAAGACAAGTATCCCATTTCTGTGGACAAAGCGAAATAAATTATAATCTATAACTTTGAATTTTATAATATCCTATGAAATCCAACTAATGCCTTATATTAATACTAATATTAATATAATACAATAATCATATGATTATTGTAATAATATTACTTAATTATGATGAGAGTTGATAGATGTATAGATATATAGATACATAATATAAAGAACTTTATAGGAGACAAAAAACTAATGCCTTTCATTGATCCTGTAGAAGGAAAAGTAGTGCAGAGAATAGAGTAATAGAGCTTGTGGTTAGATAGATAGATAGCTAATGGGAAAGAGATGGACGGCATGTGAAGTAGAACTTGAGAGCATAGAAAGCATAGAAAGCACATTAACTTAAGGGTCTGAATAACACACTGGATAGGTTCTATTAAGCATTGATATGCAAATATACATGATATTATTATGTTCTGTAGAGCAAATAACGATCTTTCATATAGGACTTTGTTTATATTCCTCGAGTGAGACTTATAAGTTCCTACGGTTTAGTAGCTGATAGAGGGTTTTTAGTTTAGTAGCATATAAAAATTTAGTTTTATTTTAAATAAATAGTTTTGTAAAAAGTTTGAGTTTAAATAACATATAAATTTAGTTTAGTAGCATATAAAAAAAATATCGCCTTATTTATACTGCCCCATAAGGACTCATGGGTCCCATTATTCCACCAGTAAGCATTAGACATATTATTAATGGTCAAAACTCCAAATAGGAGAATATCTTGTTATATCTCGTCTGGGTTTCGAACCCGCGACCTAATAAATTTAATTGGTGCACCGCGGTGGAGAGATAATTCAATATTTTTGATGGTAACTGAATGAACAAAGTGATGGAGTTTGATTTTAGCACTGGACAAAAATTTCTGCAAAAAAAGCTTTTTGGCAAAATAAAATAAGATTATGCCATCCCCCAAAAAACACTACGTGTAAAAATAGTCGTCAAGTGTTGGAATGATTAAAAAGAACTGATATCAAAAACGTCAATTTTCTATGTGTTGAAGGAATTATTTTTCACGTAATAAGTCTCTTGATAATTCAACCAAAATAATAGCCTCACAACAACAATACACCTTTGAGCAAACTTCGATTTGGTATTTTGAGAATTTAACCAAAAAATAGCTACACAACAAAACAATGCTCTTGTAAGAACAATGTTGCATAATTACAGAACCATTGTTCTTACAAGAGCATTGTTTTGTTGTGTGGCTATTTTTTGGTTAAATTCTCAAATTACCAAATCGAAGTTTGCTCAAAGGTGTATTGTTGTTGTGAGGCTATTATTTTGGTTGAATTATCAAGAGACTTATTACGTGAAAAATAATTCCTTCAACACATAGAAAATTGACGTTTTTGATATCAGTTCTTTTTAATCATTCCAACACTTGACGACTATTTTTACACGTAGTGTTTTTTGGGGGATATCACTACTTTTTGATTTAGATGAAATCCTCTGATAGATGAAATAGAAAGTAATCAACAGATAAAAGAAAAAAGACTTTTATTTTAAGGTTTTTGTGATACGCAGTAATATTATAAGACTATCATATAAAATGTTGGGTAGTTTATATTGAACTAGTGCCGTTCTTGAGGTACAGGGTCGGACGTCCTGCCTAATATCCATATATTTTGACGTATAACTCGTTAATCGTAAATTCCAGTAAAATGAAGTCTGTTGATAATAACTCCTTGTGGTAAAACCTTTCGAACAAGTTAAAACTTGATTTGTTTTTTCGATAATTTTTTTTTTTTTTTTTCGTCCGGCTGCCTGACGAAACCGACCAGAAACTAACATCAAGAGTGTATGTCGAGTTATAAATTGTTCGACAGGTCTTGCCATAAGGAGTTCTTATCGACAAATTTCATTTTTCTATAATTTACGGTTAACAAGTTATACGTCAAAATATATGGATACGCAGGACGTCCGACCCTGTATCTCAAGAACGGCAAGTCGTAACTCACTGAAATTTGTTGTAATGAAATTCTCTCAATGACACCTTTAGACAATATTCCACAAGACACACCATTCTATTTAAGATTTTGAAGTTGGTCCATTTCCAGCCTGACTGGGGCTGTGTAGATATACAGGTTTTAGCGTTTTTTGATATTTTGAGTCGTTTTCGAGAAACCCAGGCTTGGGCGAGACTTTATGGATGCCCTGTTCTTGTAGGTAGTTATTTGTAAATTTTGAATGAGATCTACGTAATTTACGATTCAAAATACAAAAGTATTGATCCAAATAAATGCTTTATTTAGACTGTCAGTGGCCAGCCTCCGTGGCGTAATGGTTGTAACTACTGCCCGTAGTCCAGACATTTCGAGTTCCATTGCCGGTTGTTGCAGATTTTTCTAATATTTTTTCCCCTCTAAACACGTGAGTCTGGAATCACAGCCCTCCAGGCTGGGTGAGGTAAATGTGGGTAGCTGGAACGATTCCCAGCGAATGGAGGGTAAAACCTTCCCCTGACTAGTTCAAATCAGGACGTTAAAACCAAAATACAATCAACTGGTCACAATCGTTTTAAAATGAGGTTGGTGTGATAAATGGTGCTTCTTTTGTGGGACTTAAACCAGTTTATAATAATGAAGAAAAAAACATACCTATTTAATCTTAAAATCCATTAACAATATTTCATTAATAATCAACTAGTGTTTTAACCTTGTATTGAAAATTTAGTAATGAACTCGTTAAAAAACGGACAATTCTGTTTCGTGGTTTTGTTTACAATACAATTTTAATTATATTATGTACCTACGTACATGACCAGTTCGATCTTGGTAAAATAAAGAGAGAAATGAAAGTGCCGAGTATTATTATGTGTTCAGAAATGTTCATCCATATATTTGCCTAACTTCGAGTTGCTAAACATGGTGTCATTTCAGCATAATCTGTAGATATAAACAGAAGAAGTGAGAAATTGTACTAGATATACATTTAATAATTATGAATTAATAGGCAAGCATATATCCATGGAATATACCCTGAAAATTTCAGCTCGATCGGACAAAAATGCAACTTATATCACGTTTCATACATAGGTAGATGGATAGTTAGATTGTGAGAAATAAATGTTGATCGAGTTAAACCATACTCACTTCGTTCGAAATTAAACGGTCATAGGAGGTTGACTCAAACTAGCAACTACTGTTTTTTTTTCTCACGAGAATACCGGACATCCAAAGTACAGAGTAAAAAAAAATCTACCTAGCCGGGATTCGAACCCAGGTCACCTTGCAAACTTTGTAATTTACCTACACCAGTCGACGACCACCACAGAGACTGCTCAATTCATAATATTTTATTATGTATTTATCATTTGATTTGCAAATCAATATTTTTGCTTCTTACTGGCCAATATTTTATACACTGCTCATAATAATAATATAGATCTAGTTTACCTCTTGATGTAGAAACCTTTTAATGAATTTATAAAACGTTATTATTCCCACTCTAACAAAGCGGTCTGTTGGCAGCTTGGATGAAGCAAAGACGATTAGGTCCCACCTATATTTTAAGTTCTATGTGCGGCGAAGATTTTTTTGTTACTCTTATTAATCTTAATTCAGTTTTTTCTTTTTGTGTCTCACACTGTCGTTGATTTTTTTAAAATTTTATTTACATCATATTATAATTTTCCGTAGTTAGACCTTTAGAAAGAACCTTCAGTCATGCACGTGGGATAAATAGGCGTGGCTCCAGGGTTCATTATAGATATTCCTTTAGAGGACTTTAAATACTTTTCTACTTGTTTCAACCATCTGAAATTAAGCGATCTCATTCCCTTTGACTAGACCTTTCTAAAAACACCAGAAATACATCTCTAGGATAACAATAGACGGCTCTGGGCTCCATAATAAGTATTCCTTTCAAAGGGTATAACTCAAGTTTGGTCCAGTGTAATACTTTAGTTATATTTTTATATTTTTTCCTATGATAAGGCCTTTCGAAAAATACCACAATCGCAGCTCCAAGATGACCAGGGGCGGCTCTGTGCAACTTTCCGGTTTTATTTTAGAAGGCTATATCTCCTATCCTATAAAAAATAAATACTTGAAACTATAAAAGGTATGCAGAGATAAAAATTCCCTATTCAAAAACGTAGCTCACGTCTTTCCACGATAAGCACACGTTGCTGTACCCTTGACAGAAAATTGGTCTGAAAAAAAAAAAAAAAAAAAAAAAAAAAACCCGTATGAAAAATTTCATGAAATTCAAGATTTTCGGCGTGGCTAGAAAACGACTTTAACTGTACGTAGGAACCTCGCGCTTTCGTGAAACACAATCTATTTTCGCGTCTTATTACGAATTTGAAATAAAAATTGATAAAAGTTTGCGGGAAGTGTGCGAAAACAATAAAACAAAATACATATAAACTCTGTTTCGTGTTAATATAGGCCGGTAGGCTGGCGCTGCTTGACGAGCGCTCGCCTCCCGGCGAGCTTGATAATGGGGTACAATGGTAATATTAAAAATAATAAAAAGTGACTCAATACATTTTTTTTTAAATTTAGAAACCATTTTATAACGAATGCAAGGTATAAGATAATGTTTAACTACTGTAGACAGTTGTACTCTGTGTTGTAGCTTGCCTATTCCATAGTATGCTTTCCCTCTATGATGGTCGATAAATACCAGAATAATATCCATTTAGGTGCTGGATCAACATAACATATACCTATTATTACTTCTATTTTAATTCATTTCATAGGTAACGGCATTGTGACATGGATATTGTTTATATCGAGAAGAAAAAACGGAATAGAGGATATAAAATAAATGTTCTATTTCAATAATTAAGTGTAATGTCAAATTTCAATCAGTTTGCAAGACTTTTGCCCGCCACATCGCGAACTGTTGATACGTATAGTTGCCCATGCCTTAGATACGTAGCTGTTACGTACGGCAAAGCCTGCATGAGCATGATCAACGTAACTTTTGTCCGCTTCTGCACATTTTTTGACAAGTCGACATACGTTTCTGCCCGCCACATCGCGAACTTTTGATACGTATAGTTGCCCATGCCTCGGATACGTAGCTGTTACGTACGGCAAAGCCTGCATGAGCATGATCTACGTAACTTGTGTCCGCTTCTGCACATATTCTGCCATGTCAACATACGTTTCTGCCCGCAACATCGCGAACTTTTGATACGTATAGTTGCCCATGCCTCGGATACGTAGCTATTACGTACGGCAAAGCCTGCATGAGCATGATCTACGTAACTTTTGTCCGCTTCTGCACATATTCTGCCATGTCGACATACGTTTCTGCCCGCCACATCGCGAACTTTTGATACGTATAGTTGCCCATGCCTCGGATACGTAGCTATTACGTATGGCAAAGCCTGCATGAGCATGATCTACGTAACTTTTGACCGCTTCCGCACTATTCTGCCATGTCGACATACGATTCTGCCCGCCACATCGCGAACTTTTGATACGTATAGTTGCCCATGCCTCGGATACGTAGCTATTACGTATGGCAAAGCCTGCATGAGCATGATCTACGTAACTTTTGTCCGCTTCTGCACATTTTTGCCAGTCGACATACGTTTCTGCCCGCCACATCGCGAACTTTTGATACGTATAGTTGCCCATGCCTCGGATACGTAGCTGTTACGTACGGCAAAGCCTGCATGAGCATGATCTACGTAACTTGTGTCCGCTTCTGCACATATTCTGCCATGCAACATACGTTTCTGCCCGCAACATCGCGAACTTTTGATACGTATAGTTGCCCATGCCTCGGATACGTAGCTATTACGTACGGCAAAGCCTGCATGAGCATGATTACATAACTTTTGTCCGCTTCTGCACATATTCTGCCATGTCGACATACGATTCTGACCGCCACATCGCGAACTTTTGATACGTATAGTTGCCCATGCCTCGGATACGTAGCTATTACGTATGGCAAAGCCTGCATGAGCATGATCTACGTAACTTTTGTCCGCTTCTGCACATTTTCTGCCAGTCGACATACGTTTCTGCCCGCCACATCGCGAACTTTTGATACGTATAGTTGCCCATGCCTCGGATACTAGCTGTTACGTACGGCAAAGCCTGCATGAGCATGATCTACGTAACTTGATCCGCTTCTGCACATATTCTGCCATGTCGACATACGTTTCTGCCCGCCACATCGCGAACTTTTGATACGTATAGTTGCCCATGCCTCGGATACGTAGCATTACGTATGGCAAAGCCTGCATGAGCATGATCTACGTAACTTTTGCCGCTTCTGCACATATTCTGCCAAGTCGACATACGTTTCTGCTCGCCACATCGCGAACTTTTGATACGTATAGTTGCCCATTCCTCGGATACGTAGCTATTACGTATGGCAAAGCCTGCATGAGCATGATCTACGTAACTTTGTCCGCTTCTGCACATATTCTGCCAGTCGACATACGTTTCTGCCCGCCACATCGCGAACTTTTGATACGTATAGTTGCCCATGCCTCGGATACGTAGCTATTACGTATGGCAAAGCCTGCTATGAGCATGATCTACGTAACTTTTGTCCGCTTCTGCACATTTTCTGCCAGTCGACATACGTTTCTGCCCGCCACATCGCGAACTTTTGATACGTATAGTTGCCCATGCCTCGGATACGTAGCTAATTACGTATGGCAAAGCCTGCATGAGCATGATCTACGTAACTTTTGTCCGCTTCTGCACATATTCTGCCAAGTCGACATACGTTTCTGCCGCCAACATCGCGAACTTTTGATACGTATAGTTCCCATGCCTCGGATACGTAGCTTATTACGTATGGCAAAGCCTGCATGAGCATGATCTACGTAACTTTGTCCGCTTCTGCACATTTTCTGCCAGTCACATACGTTTCTGCCCGCCACATCGCGAACTTTTGATACGTATAGTTGCCCATGCCTCGGATACGTAGCTTTACGTACGGCAAAGCCTGCATGAGCATGATCTACGTAACTTTTGTCCGCTTCTGCACAAATTTCTGCCAATGTCGACATACGTTTTTGCCCGCCACATCGCGAACTTTTGATACGTATAGTTGCCCATGCCTCGGATACGTAGCTGTTACGTAGGCAAAGCCTGCATGAGCATGATCTACGTAACTTTGTGTCCGCTTCTGCACATATTCTGCCATGTGACATACGTTTCTGCCCGCCACATCGCGAACTTTTGATACGTATAGTTGCCCATGCCTCGGATACGTAGCTATTACGTATGGCAAAGCCTGCATGAGCATGATCTACGTAACTTTGTCCGCTTCTGCACATATTCTGCCAAGTCGACATACGTTTTCTGCCCGCCACATCGCGAACTTTTAATACGTATAGTTGCCCATGCCTCGGATACGTAGCTGTTACGTACGGCAAAGCCTGCATGAGCATGATCTACGTAACTTTTGTCCGCTTCTGCACAATTCTGCCATGTCGACATACGTTTCTGCCGCCACATCGCGAACTTTTGATACGTATAGTTGCCCATGCCTCGGATACGTAGCTATTAGTATGGCAAAGCCTGTATGAGCATGATCTACATAACTTTTGTCCGCTTCTGCACATATTCTGCCATGTCGACATACGTTTCTGCCCGCCACATCGCGAACTTTTGATACTATAGTTGCCCATGCCTCGGATACGTAGCTATTACGTATGGCAAAGCCTGCATGAGCATGATCTACGTAACTTGTTCCGCTTCTGCACATATTCTGCCAAGTCGACATACGTTTCTGCCCGCCACATCGCGAACTTTTGATACGTATAGTTGCCCATGCCTCGGATACGTAGCTGTTACGTACGGCAAAGCCTGCATGAGCATGATCTACGTAATTTTGTCCGCTTCTGCACATATTCTGCCATGTCGACATACGTTTCTGCCGCACATCGCGAACTTTTGATACGTATAGTTGCCCATGCCTCGGATACGTAGCTATTACGTATGGCAAAGCCTGTATGAGCATGATCTACATAACTTTTCCGCTTCTGCACATATTCTGCCATGTCGACATACGTTTCTGCCCGCCACATCGCGAACTTTTGATACGTATAGTTGCCCATGCCTCGGATACGTAGCTATTACGTATGGCAAAGCCTGCATGAGCATGATCTACGTAACTTTGTCCGCTTCTGCACATATTCTGCCAATGTCGACATACGTTTCTGCCCGCCACATCGCGAACTTTTGATACTATAGTTGCCCATGCCTCGGATACGTAGCTATTACGTACGGCAAAGCCTGCATGAGCATGATCTACGTAATTTTGTCCGCTTCTGCACATATTCTGCCATGTCGACATACGTTTCTGCCCGCCACATCGCGAACTTTTGATACGTATAGTTGCCCATGCCTCGGATACGTAGCTATTACGTATGGCAAAGCCTGCATGAGCATGATCTACGTAACTTGAATCCGCTTCTGCACATATTCTGCCAAGTCGACATACGTTTCTGATCGCCACATCGCGAACTTTTGATACGTAAAGTTGCCCATGCCTCGGATACGTAGCTATTACGTATGGCAAAGCCTGCATGAGCATGATCTACGTAACGTTTGTCCGCTTCTGCACATTTTCTGCCAAGTCGACATACGTTTCTGCCCGCCACATCGCGAACTTTTGATACGTATAGTTGCCCATGCCTCGGATACGTAGCTGTTACGTACGGCAAAGCCTGCATGAGCATGATCTACGTAACGTTTGTCCGCTTCTGCACATTTTCTGCCAAGTCGACATACGTTTCTGCCCGCCACATCGCGAACTTTTGATACGTATAGTTGCCCATGCCTCGGATACGTAGCTGTTACGTACGGCAAAGCCTGCATGAGCATGATCTACGGAACTTTTGTCCGCTTCTGCACAAATTCTGCCATGTCGACATACGTTTCTGCCCGCCACATCGCGAACTTTTGATACGTATAGTTGCCCATGCCTCGGATACGTAGCTATTACGTATGGCAAAGCCTGTATGAGCATGATCTACATAACTTTTGTCCGCTTCTGCACATATTCTGCCATGTCGACATACGTTTTCTGCCCGCCACATCGCGAACTTTTGATACGTATAGTTGCCCATGCCTCGGATACGTAGCTATTACGTATGGAAAAGCCTGCATGAGCATGATCTACGTAACTTGAATCCGCTTCTGCACATATTCTGCCAAGTCGACATACGTTTCTGATCGCCACATCGCGAACTTTTGATACGTATAGTTGCCCATGCCTCGGATACGTAGCTATTACGTATGGCAAAGCCTGCATGAGCATGATCTACGTAACGTTTGTCCGCTTCTGCACATTTTCTGCCAAGTCGACATACGTTTCTGCCCGCCACATCGCGAACTTTTGATACGTATAGTTGCCCATGCCTCGGATACGTAGCTGTTACGTACGGCAAAGCCTGCATGAGCATGATCTACGTAACTTTTGTCCGCTTCTGCACATATTCTGCCATGTCGACATACGTTTCTGCCCGCCACATCGCGAACTTTTGATACGTATAGTTGCCCATGCCTCGGATACGTAGCAATTACGTATGGCAAAGCCTGCATGAGCATGATCTACGTAACTTTTGTCCGCTTCTGCACATTTTCTGCCAAGTCGACATACGTTTCTGCCCGCCAAATCGCGAACTTTTGATACGTATAGTTACCCATGCCTCGGATACGTAGCTGTTACGTACCGCAAAGCCTGCATGAGCATGATCTACGTAACTTGTGTCCGCTTCGTAGGTTATACGTTAGTTAGTCTTGCTTTTCGCCTTATAGCAAACTCTTCATAGGTATTCACTTTTGAGGAATGTGTCTGCCACTTCAAGTAAGTATTCGTACCACTGAAGAACCAAAATTTTGACTTGAATTTTACTGTAATCGTATATTATTTTCAAATTTTATTTTATGTGTAGTTATTTTTTTTTAATGATATTTTTTTCTGGTTATTATTGAAGGATCGGTATTTCAAATGTTATGCGTGGCTAATATTTCTACCAAAAAATTGCAATTTTTTAAATTCTTGTTGAAATTTTCGCTGGCTGAAAGTACATGAAATGCATAGGAACCATGTTTTCTGTTATCATACACCCTGTCGCGCTGTCTCTTTCTTTTTTTAGGCGTTCTTCACAGGCACTGCACACCTCGGCCGAGGTGTTTGATTTTTCTACGATAATTTATCAAAGGAAATTTTTCGAGTTAGCCAGCTGAATTTTTAATGACAGACTTAACCGTTTTGTTTTGTTTTCTTTCTTTCTACAGTCTTTTTTGACATTTTTTTTGGAGTACCCAAAACCTAACTATTTTTTATTTTATATTCCAGACTCTCGTCAATGCTATTGGTATCGTAGAGGTCTTCCAAGCTCATGAGTTTTTCGTGACTCAACGAGAAAAACAATGTCCTGAAAAAAAATAACTAAGTGAGCAGAACATTACGAGTATGTAATAAAAAATATTTGAAAATATTCAAGTGCAAATATTGAGGTCAGCATCCCAACACCGTAGAAAACTAGGTACTTTCACAATATTTTCATGATATGTAATTATCATACAAGAGCTTGGTACATATACTCGAACTCTATGAATAGTATTATTAGGTACAGATTTCAGTTTTTTCAAACATCCCAGTTTTAACAGTCACATATTATTATATTCCTCTGTGGGGGGCAGGCATGATTTCTTGGGGAGGAATGGAAATGATTGTGACAACACGTAAAATCTATTTGGGTCGCTTTGACTCTGTTCGAGATTTTTTAATTTTTCATACAAATCTTAATATGATTACTCTACATTCGTGAGAGTATAAATTTAAGCCCCACTCAGGCTCGGTGATGTTAATGTCATTATCGGAGCACTCACAAACTATTTGTAATCAAAATATGGTTATAGTTGTAAGTAAAGGATAATCTTCTTACCTTCCAATGCACTTGTGTAGACTGAGCACCTACATAGGAAGTATTGTGACACTTCTGGCCAATCAGAGGGGAGGACAAGCTTTACAACACAGAACACAAGCGTCTGCTAGTGCAGTTTCATAGCTACGAAATAAAAAAGGTTATGCAACACTCATCTTTTATATTAAACTGTTTGTATAAGACTTATACAAACTGTTTGTATAAGACTATTACTTAGTAGATTTAAGAAAAGAGAGTATTTGATTTGGTTAAATTTGCATATCCACCAATTTATTTCCATCGGTGGGACAGCGGTGGTAAAACAGGCTGTGAAACACTCTCGTCTTAAAAAATATTGCAGTCGAACCATCGAACTTGTATAAAGAAGAACTAAAGGAATTTTTTTCCTCTGAGGAAAAGCTTTATTTAACATCTTTACAAGTCAATTTTTCGTCCTTATATCTATGGGCGAGATAGGGCATTGGACCAATGACAGAACCTGCGTTTCCTCTCTGGATGACTTTATTTATTTTCTGCAGGAGGCAACTGTAGGATCTAGCTCTTCTGTTAATGACGTAATTTTCTTTCCAAGAAGCTTCACTAAATTAAAGAAGACTTTGAAACAGCACATCATAGCCTCTTATCTGTTATATTCATCAGGTTTCTCTTAAAATAACGCTTTGACCACTGACCAGTGTCTACCAGTGGAAGTAATAATAAGCGAACCTAAGGATACAACAAAATCGACAACAAAACTGTCCAACATTACGAATACACCGGGTATGGATCCCGGATCCTTAGATCAGATTTCCTGGTGCACTGGTAGTCAAGTGGTTGACGCTCTAGTCTGGTAATCCAGGTAGCGTAGGGATCTGTTGGTTCGAATACCACCCAATGCATGAATTTTTCCTCATTAATTTGAGTTTAATCATGACTAGGAGGGTTCGGGTAGAAAATGCTTTGAGCATTAACCTCGCCTGGTGGCTACCTTCCACTAAAGAGCATTATTGTTATTATTTCCATGCCCGTGTAGAGCCCACTGAGTCGAGTCAAAATAAAAACCACCCCACCCTAAACAAGAGTCGCCAAATTGAGCAGAATCCGCCGTCTGCCACCAAACGGAATGTCTTTGTCACCAAACACACCACACTGGAATGTCAGATATCAATATCACCAAATTCCATTAGAGGCGAACACGATTCCTTTGTTCGAAATGTCACGCTGTCAATTAGTGGATTGATTATGTCCATGAGTGTTTGACTAAGAAGGTCTGTTAGATGTGTGGCTGAGTGTTGGGTTTGTTTTATCATTGACAAAATTATTCATAAGTAGTTATACTTAAGCTTGTGAATTGTCTGGATGTTATATCATTGACTAAATCAGGTTCATGTATACCTATTTACATCGTTGTTTCAGTCAGGATATTAGATCTTATATCATTGTTTGGGTCAATGTTTGTCTTTCACTTCACTGGAACTATTCAAATTGGTGGAGACCCTAATAATTAATCAGATACTTATTTTGTTTCCTGAAAGCCAGACACATTTAGATTAGCAAAATATGGAGTTTTGAGCAGGGTTGTTTCCTAAAAAATCTGGTTTATCGTAGCCCTTTCAATAATGTATAAGTACTGTCGTAATTTCATTGAAGAATAGCTATCGCAATTCGTACACACTAGCTTGTATAATATTAACATAATCATTCTAAGGTAGTTAGTTGTACTGTAAGTTTGTTCTATCGTAGGTAGGTTTTATCTAGATTCACAGGAAATTTTTAAAATTAAAATGGCTACCTAATTAATATTAAATTTATATTTCTTGCTACTCATTAAGAATAAAATATGTGAGTTCAGTAGGTTATTCCCAAACGCAAATCTTAATTCATCTGAAATACCCAGAAACTGATAATTACTTATCTGAGTGGTTTTTCAAATTATAAAAATCTGAAGATTACCAATAGAGGAATCAATACAGCAATGCAAAAAGAATTACAAAAGAAACTAAAATACTCGTAGGCACTTATCTGGATGTTGTCAGGAAAGTTCAACGAACTTCTATTAAATATGTCCATCAAACGAGATACAGTAGCTTGATCAATAAAGCGACGTACTTCTAACCTGGAGATCGGTGTTCAAGTCTCAGTTTTAGCGTAGATTTATTAAGGCGAGTTTGAGTAGTTGTGATATCACGAAAATGAATAAAACAAATATGACAACTTTTTCATAATACTGAGATAATACCGAAATCTTTTGCGTATTTTTTCAATAACCCTGCGAGTTTCTGCTGAAATGTTCTCTAGCCAACTACAGTTTGACAAATAATAGGTTTCACCATGAATTATTATTATTATTCATTTATTAATTTATTTATTTCAGAATTCAACAGACATCTGCTATCAGGACACACTTTAACACAACAATACCACCGCCATACATCAGCAAAATATGTCATTGAATACAACACTTGTTGCGGTTATGAACCTATGCCGCACAACACACAACAACCTATTCATACATACATGAGGTGAATTATTCATTCTGTGTCTCGGACTGAGAAGCTACAAGATGGAAATTGGCTACAAATGAAACAAATTTGCCGCAAAAAAAAGAAAAAAAATACATCAGCAACAAATGGAAAATAAAAGATGAGCATGAATGATTTGAAGAAAAATTTGTGAAACAAGTGTCGATCTACAGGTAGTACTATTTCTATCTCTCTCAAACACGTGCCGTCTTGTAAGGACAGATGACAAATCCATGTAAGAACAAATCCTCTAAGAGAATTTTATATTTGATCCAGTATTTACAATTGTGAAGAAGTTCTGAATTCTATTTGATTCAATTCAACATGAAATATTCATCTCAGAAAGAAACTATTAGATGTAAACACTAGAACTACAAGAATTAAGCGAGCTTTGACCAATGTGAGAGGAATGACAATGCGCTGGGAATGAATTTTGATCCTACTGCCCCGAGAAATCTTTTACTTTTCTTGCAGCATTTCATAATAATTTGAAGTGGTTTTGCGCCCCAGAAGCATGATAGTCAGAATCAGAACATATCTGGGGTTAACACAATTTACTCATGAGGCTCAATAGTGCGGGCTTGAAATATTAGCGTTTCTGAGAGTCTGAGATTGGACATTTTCATAAAACCTACATTTTTATTAAAAATTACAACACCCCAAAATTCACTTAGCTTTAACAGGGTAACCTGCTTTAAAATTAAAATAAGAAAACATTATATTTGCCTCGGAAAAAAATCTGGCTAATCTCTATGTGAGCGTTATTAGGAAAAAAATTTTCCTTTGCCAACAGAGGGCGTGTCTCAAAATCATTTATCAAACGATAAGAAAGCGGAAAAAAATGCTCAAATTTATTTAATGCGTTACAAAATAAAAGAGGGGTGAGCTTTTCACGGAACTTTTTATCTGAAACAATAAATTTTCACTTTCTTTCGAAATTAATAGTTTGCTCTGTAAATTTTCATTACTTTTTATTATTTTAGTTTGTACTTCCCTCAAAGTTCTGCTATCTTTGTTGATAATGCAAACTTTAAGACTTGCGTTCACCTCAACACGCGAGCATTTTTTCGTATTAGGTTGTAAACATTTTTTCATAATTAGGAAAACATTTTTCAAACATGAAAATAGAAATTAATTTGTTTATCGCGGAAAATTCGCGAGAATTACATAGTTAATAATACAGAAGGGTTCATGAAATACTTGAACAGCAAAACTACCTTCTCGAATACATAACACGTTGAATACCAATATGTTTGGTATTATAAGAAGAGATAGGGTGAGAAATGAGCGAACTAGATAGGGGTACAGTGAAAGTGGGTACTCTAGCTCAGAAAGTAAAAGAGTTAATAGGCTGATATAGTTTGGACAAGTAGAGCGAAGAGATGAAAACTATGTGGGTAAGAAAATAAAAGAAATAGGAAGTAAAAAAAGAAGGAGACACCAACTATTTGATAGAGACACAAAGTTGAGGGAGACTTGACAGAAAAACTGAAGAGAAAAGAAGAGGTACTGGTTGTAACGATATGGAATTAAAGGATTCATGAATCAATTGGCAACCCAAAGTAAATTTGGGAAAAGGCAAAGTGAAGAAAGAAGAGACAATACTATCTCTATATATAAAACAGAAAAAAGGACTACCTATGTTTGTTTGTTTGTCCGAAGTTGTTTAGCCAAAACGGTAAGAGATAGCGAAAAATGTCTCAGAATTGACCCCCCCCCCCCCAAAACCTTTATCGCTTTGTCCAGAAAAATTATAAAAAGTTCAAAAAGGCATTGCTGTCCAGCAGTACGGCCATGCCTTAGTAAATTTGAAATTTAGTACCGTTGCAAAGCACGGGCAAACGGCTAGTCTGTTGTAAGAATAACACTTTCACTCGTCGCCGTCGTGTCAAAAAGATTAATACATAAAAACGTAAATCTGAAAAACTATAAATTATATTTTAACCTATCAAGTTGAAAGATGATTTGATTGAAGATATTTCATAAGAGAGTCTGTGTCCAGTAAAAAATCTCACCCTTGTTAGTATCTTCTTTTGTAGTTGTACTAATGAAAATAAACCCCACAGGTACCAACCTGACGCGTCAAATGATACTTGATGATCATTATTGTGTTTTATTGTTTTAGAATAATTATTAATTGTTCTGTTAACGAAGTTTCTCACCTTAAGAAAATCACTGACGTGGTTGACGCAACACTGGAACATCTGATATTCTGTTTTTTTTTTTTTTTTTTTTTTTTTTTTTCTTGTGGAAATTTGGAAAACAATGCACAGAGAATCTCATCACTTTCATGTATTGCTTTCGGCTTTTATTTCGCGTTTCATTCATTACGCAAAGTTTTCACGCACATACTCGTAACACAGGATCTCATTGTAGCCAGCTGGGAAGCAATGGTCTCTAGTTGAAAAGTTGACTCATTGTGAAGCATACATGAGAACTTGGGCTTTTTCTAACCATTGAAACATTGGGGAGCTGACAGCTACAGCCTGGCTTCTTAGGTTTGGTTACTCCATTATCTGTTTATATGTAGAATAGAATATACCTACCTTGTTTATACTGCCGAGGTAAGACTGAAAAGTCCCTCTACTCCAGCAGTCAATAATTTATAATGCCTAGCTGAGAATAATGTTCGTCTTGTTTCAGATGACCATGTTTATGTTGATGATGGTCCCACCAGTAGAGGTGTTGGGAATGCGGCACTTGGAGGTACCGCACTGGGGGAGGGTGACAGGGGTCATCACAAATTAATTACCTAACAAGAAAGGTGATTTGAAAAATGACGGGGCAGAAGATGAAGCGTCGATTATAACGATGACGGGTGATGGGACGGGGCTTTGGAGAAAGTGGCTCCCAAACCATGGTAGGATAGTATACGTTGAAGACGGTTGACGGTTTTTTTTTTTTTTTATTATTTAAATATTGCCTTATTTATACTGCCCGATAAGGACTATTAAAGTCCCATTATTCCAGCAGTAGGCCCAAGACATATTATTATGTGGTAAAAATCCCAAATGGGAGGATAACTTGTCATGTCCCGGCTGGGTTTTGAACCCACGGACCTCTGGAATCTGTGAATTCACAGAGTACCGCCTTTACCACTGAGCTACCGGGACGGTTCACGAAAAAGAAATAACGTTGTGGATAATGCATGTATTGAAGACTTCCCAGTAAAAAGTAAAAATGAATTGTTCTTTTCATATCATCATGTAACTTCGCAAAGTTATCAAGCCAACATCTAGATCGACTTTTTCTATTCTATAGGTAAATATAAATTTATCTAATATCCAAAGAATTGAAAATCAGTGGATGTGTCATTTGCACCTGTCACCTGAATTTTTGATTTCACCTTCATAGAATACGACTTATACGACTGAGGTCAATGAGATGGATCTTAAACCAGTCACAAATCTGCCTTAAAACCTAAAACTTCACCCACCTATAAAAATTAATTATTAATAATATGAAAGAGAGATCTCAAAGGTCTTAGAATTTTTTTGACCGATTTGAGAATGTATCCATACATTCCATCTTGTTTAACAAAGGTTCAATACTTCAAAGTTATGAACCACTCAGCTTTGGGTCTCAAGATTAGGTCCGCTTTAGACTGTCTGACCCGTACAAGGTCATACTAATAATATTTCAGCCTGGATCTCGAAGATAGAGTACCCGTAATCTTTCTCCTTTTCTCTCTCTCTTTCTCTTTATCTCTCACACTCTATCTTCCTCTCTTTTCTCTCTCTCAACCAATTAATTACATGCTGATTAATTAGAAAATCCTTGTAATTTGTTAGGCGTCCAAGATATGCTTGTTTGTCCACTTGTGCGGAGTACGGAGAGATGATGAAATCATAATCATCTTACAGAGATCACCTTCAACAAATCAACACGGTTTTGAAGTATCCAGCTAATTACCACTTATTCTGAGAACTCAACTTGTACTTGAAAAGATCTTCAGAGAAAAGTACTTTCATTAATTATCTCACAAACTATCTATTTTGCTAGCTACCTAAAATCATAATATGTCGCCCAGCAAAGAAAAATGAAAAGTTGTAGAAAATTGGTATCAATAAACTTGTGAATATTTAACTCTATGCCCGCTGTCTCTTTCTTCCTACAGGACGTTTTTCACACCTCGGCCGAGGTGTTTGATAAAAATTAGCTTTTTATGTAAGAAAAAATACTATGTAGTATGTACATTGTACAACATACTACCTACTACTAAATTGTATCATTCACCGACCTCAGTAGCTTCATCGATAAAGCGGCTTACCTACTTGTAACTTGGAGGTTGGTGGTTCAAGTCCCAAGTTCTCAAAGATTTAGTAAGGTGAGTTTAAGTAGTTGTGACATCACGAATGTGATTAACACAAATATGATAAGTACCTATAACTAACTTAAATTACAGTTCTCGGGGCTTCGAATATTCCAGGGTCAGACAATTGCTTCGGAAGCTGTAAGAAATTCAATCTAATTGAGATCAAGTCCTTGAAAGATCCCTTTTTTTTCAGGCCATTTCAAGTTATTCATTCAAACCCAAAAATCCAAGATTGTTTTCTATGTAATTTCACTTTCTCAAATCGATTTAAAATTTCAATATATTTTTTTTCTTCGTAGTTTCACTTTCCCAAATTGATCCTAAATTTCATGTTTTTTTTTTTCAACATCTTCCATCAGATATTTTAATCACCGAACGTCCGACATGGCGCTCACACATGGAGTTGTGTCTTCTCCAGATGGTGTGTTGGATAAGACAGATGAGGAGGATGTGAAGACACGTTTTGCTCGGCAGTGACAATTCCCATAAAGAAGACATTGGTCTCTTCTGTACCTCTGTCAGAGGAATTTTTTTTTTTTTAATTAAATGAATAACAAATAATGGTATATTAACCGTAGATCACTGGTAATCCAGCTACATCTTATTTTATTTATTTATTTATTTAATAGATGGGTGCTACCCATGATACATCATAAATTCCTTAAACAAAACAAATACAATGTTTAAAACATAATATAATAAAATAACTTAAAAAGAAAGAAAAAAGTTAAAAATAATGATTGAAACTAAGTAAAAGCGATCAGAAAACTATTGGTGTAGCGATTGGAAATCAATAAGTTTTCATCAATCTTCTTCATAAGGTAGACACCTAACAATTTTTCCGGTACCTGTGTCAGAGGAAATTATATTTCTTCATGTTGGTGTAATCGTGGTCAATGGTTTCCAGATTGATAGTGACTGTGCCAATAAAGGTATTTTGGTTTTTTTTTTCAGACGATGAGTGTTTCACAGCCTTTTTTATTTTGTAGCCATGAAACAGGAGCTACTCCGCCATAGGTGGCTACTTGTAAAAGCAAGTGCCTATGCCAGTGCCTAAAACTAGGCACCTGGAATGTACAAACAATGCTGCAAGCTGGAAAGATGCAAGAAGTAGCTGATCAAATGCTCAAGAATAAATTCGATCTGTTAGCCTTACAAGAAATTAGATGGCAAGGTCAAGGGAGAATCAACAAAAAGGACTTCAGCCTCATCTATAGTCGACCTGACACTAAGACCGGACAGTTGGGCACTGGATTCCTGATCAACAAGGACGGTGAGAGGCAGTGTTTTAAATTACCAAACAGTTAATGATCGGATGTGCAAAATCAGACTCAAGGGTAAATTCAGAAATGTCTCAATAATATCAGCACACGCTCCCACCGAAGATAAATCTGATGAGGAGAAAGAACTTTTCTATGAGACACTGGATGAAGTCCTCTCCCACATACAAAGGTACGATATGATCCTGGTGATGGGCGACTTTAACGCTAAAATCGGGTCAATGGAAAGTCAAGCTAGTGTGGCAGGTCCGTTCACACTGCACGACTTTAATAGTGACAATGGCGATTACTTAGCAGAATTCGCATCCCGAAACAAGCTAGTCATTAGGAGCACAACGTTTCAACACAAAAGGATACACCTAGGAACGTGGAGAATTCCCGGCAGTAGTGGAGTCAATCAGATTGACCATGTCTTGGGTGTCCAAAAGACATTACACCTCCATATCTGACGTAAGAGCCTGTCGTGGACCAAACTGTGATTCAGACCACTTTCTGGTAAAAACAGTAGTGAAGGAAAAACTATCCACTGTTCAAACTTTAAAAAAGACAAGGCAGCCGAAATGGGACACTAACTTGATCAAACAAGACTCTAATCATCTCAGAACGTACCAGGAAGCCATCGAGCAAACGCTAAACAGGAATGAGAGCAACACCATTGAGGACAAGTGGCAAAACATCAAACAGGCATTACTCGATGCTGCAAAAGAAACCATTGATGAAAGGAAATATGAAAGAAACGGGACATGGTTTGATGAAGCTGTAGGGATATAATCACTCAAAAGAACAAAGCTAGAGAAGCCATGATAGCAAGAAATACCCGAGGAAATAGAGAAGCCTACAGCAAACTGAGAAGGGAATCCAATAAGATACTGAAAAAGAAGAAAAGAGAAAGCTTAAATAGAGAAATACAGGAAATTGAAGACCTCAATAAAGAAGGCGAAGACAGGAAGTTCTATGCAGCTATGAAGAAGATTAGGAAAGAATTTCAACCAAAGATCACAGGTTGTAGAGATAAAAATGGGTCAATACTTACCGACGAGAAGAAGACAATGGACCGATGGGCGCAACACTTCAAGGAACTTCTCAACAAGCAGGACCCAGCTAGTGAGATCCCAAATGAATCTGATACTGCACCTGATGAACCCTCCAACCCTGAAAAAGATGAAGTCCCCACCCTGAGTGAGGTGCAGAGGGCTATTAAAAGGCTAAGAAACAACCGAGCGCCCGGAGAAGATGGAATAGTTGCGGAACTACTCAAATATGGGGGACTATCACTGGAAGTAGCCCTGGAAGACATTAGGAGATATGGACACAGGAAGAAATGCCTGATAGCTGGAGCACGGGTGTGATCTGCCCAATACATAAGAAAGGAGACAAGTCTATATGCGACAACTATCGGGGCATAACACTGCTGAACACTTCTTATAAAGTACTCACTACCATAATTAATGAAAGAATAAAGAAAATTGCTAACATCAAGATTGGTGAATATCAATGTGGATTTCGAGAATCTAGGGGCACCACGGACCAACTTTTTGTTGTGAGACAGATCTTAGAGAAGTGTTACGAGTATGATATCGACCTACATATACTGTTCATCGACTTTAAGCAGGCATTTGACAGTCTAAACCGCTCCGAACTGAAAGACGCACTCAAATATCTTGGAATAACACCTAAACTGAGCAACTTAGCTATGATGACAATGACCAACTCAAGGGCAAAGGTGAAAATCGATGCGATGCTAAGCGACCCCTTTGAAATAACATCTGGTGTTAAACAAGGAGATGGACTCTCTACTACACTCTTTATCATAGCACTGCATAAAGCAATAAAATCAATTGACCAGAGAGGAACCATATTTAATAAATCCACCCAAATATGTGCGTACGCTGATGACGTCGCAGTCATTGCCAGAACAAAAGACCGACTGATCGAAATTTATAAAGATACTAGCGGGCTACGCCCGCTTCGCGTGGCCAAGGCATGGCCACATTTTAGTTAAGGCATGGCCAAGAGTAAAAACAAAAGCAAGCTCCAGAAAGAAAATTCAATTTTAGTCCAGATGACTTTTATCTCGTATCAAGGTGTTAACTGGCTAGAGAATCAAAATGAAAAGCTACGCAGTGTATTACAGAGCCTATGTCAGAAAGTGTTTTTGAACTTTCCCCTCTCCTCTAGTCTAGTGCATAGATACCTACTTTGTCTCGATGCTTTTCAACGAATTTCGAAGCAGCAGTTCTCAAATTGTGCCTAAACATTATTTGATGCTAAGTACACTGACGTAATAATAAAGTAAATAGGTAGGCTTTTATGTTTCTGTTAAAATAATAAACGTTGAATATATTAACAACAACTGACATCTCATGATGTTTGCCTATAGACACAGTAGTACATAGTTTGTTGATTTTGAACAATAATAATGGTGAATGATTTTTTTTTGTTGATGTTTTGTTCAGGTGTTGTTTTTATATAGATGGTTATGGATGATCTTGCAAGAACCTCTAACTGTTGATGTCGTTATTTCTTTTAAAATGGATTTCGGAAGGTTAAAAAAATTTCTGAACTCTTCAAAAAAACTTGTCATTGCACCTCGTGCACCAATCAGAAACGATCACTTTGATTTCTTTTATGTTAAAATTTTCTTTAAATTAGGCTGCACAGGGTTCATAAATAGACTTTTTCTCCTCATCCACTTCTTTGGCTTGGTTACATGATTTTTCTGTGCGCACTGTTGGATCAATAATAAAACCTTTGTCTCCTTTCCAGCACAGAATATCCACTCTCCGGTTGGAACCATCATCAGCCACACAATGAATCTCTTCTTGCACCTGCCAACCTTGTTTTCGCAGTTCCTTTGCAATGATTTTTCTGATTTCGTGGTGTCTTGAGTTCCGGAGCAGGTCACCAACATGACAGGAGCCAAGTAAATGGGCAAGGGTTTCTCTTTCAGTATTGCATCTTCTGCACTGAGGATTACTTGAGCTTCTGCCAGGGATGGATCGTACAGGAACAACATTACACGCCATCTTTAAGGATGTAACCCATTCAGAATTGGTTAAACCATCTTTGTTTACAATGAGATGGTTAGATGTAGGGCATTCCTTGAAAATTTCAACTCCCATCCCCCTTTGAGTCAAAGCACACCAATTTTCATATTCTTTTTTTCTTAAATGTTCTCTCATTATAGTTGATGGTTTTGTCTTTCTTCTTTATAGTTGATGGTTTTGTCTTTCTTCTTTGCATTTCTTCTTCGAGCTATTGTTTGTTTAATCCCAATTCTTCAATACATTTGTTCATTTCAGCTTCAATGTCTTTGCAGTAGGGAATATATTTATCATTGCATTTTAGGAGAGTAGTACAGATGTTGAAATGTTGCACAAATGTTTCCCATGATGGACGTAATATCTGGAGACCACGGAACATCTTAGGCGCATATAACATGGAGTTGGGGGAATCATGAGGAAGTCCTATTATCGACTGTTTATACTGAGGCACTTCATTTTTATATTTCTTACGAATATAATTATGTAGATGATATGAGAAAAAGATTATACCGCTATATTGGATACATAGATCAGAAGGAACTTAGTTACCTATACAATTTTAGCTTACCAGTACGGAGAAACGGTAATACCTACATTAATGAGTGACATGAGCTCGCATTTATAAGAACAGATTATTTTGTTAGTACACCCCTACACCATAAAAATAATTTCGACGGACACTTTTATGGGGAACCTCTGATGAAATCTAATTTTGACCATAAGTTGAGAAACCCTATTTTCTTTTAAAATTTGTTTCTTATTATTCCCCTACATCAAAAAAAAAGCTGTCTTCCAAATTTCAAGTCATTCGGCTCAACCGTTTTGAGAATCTTGCAAGACGCTAAAAATGTCTAACTTTGAACTTTGTCCATAAGTTGAGGACCCCTGTTATCTTAGAAAAATCCATTCATAGTAAGCTTTTTCATCACTGAAAGAAGTTGTCTGCCAAATTTCAAGTCATTCAGCTCAACCCTTTTTGAGAATCTGACAACACGGTAAAAATGACTAATTTCGGCCATAAGTTGAGAACCCCTGTTTCCTTCAAAAAATCCTACATCATAAGGAGAAGCTTCCTGCAAATTTTCAAGTCAATCGGCCCAGCCGTTAAGGCTCTGCGTTGATTATCAATAAATGTTGATTTTTGGCCATTAGTTGAGAACCCCTGTTTCCTTCAAAAAATCCTACATCATAAGGAGAAGCTTCCTGCAAAATTTCAAGTCAATCGGCCCAGCCGTTTAGGCTCTGCGTTGATTATGAATAAATGTTAATTTTTGGCCAGAAGTTGAGAACCCCTGTTTCCTTCAAAAAATCCGTTCTTAGTAGGCTCCTACATTATAAGGGGAAGCTTCTGATGAAATCTAATTTTGACTATAAGTTGAGAAACCCTATTTTCTTTCAAAATTTGTTTCTTATTATTCCCCTACATCACAAAAAAAAGCTGTCTGCCAAATTTCAAGTCATTCGGCTCAACCGTTTTGAGAATCTTGCAAGACGCTAAAAATGTCTAACTTTGTCCATAAGTTGAGGACTCCTGTTATCTTAGAAAAATCCATTCATAGTAAGCTTTTGCATCACTGAAAGAAGTTGTCTGCCAAATTTCAAGTCATTCAGCTCAACCCTTTTTGAGAATCTGACAACACGGTAAAAATGACTAATTTCGGCCATAAGTTGAGAACCCCTGTTTCCTTCAAAAAATCCTACATTATAAGGAGAAGCTTCCTGCAAAATTTCAAGTCAATCGGCCCAGCCGTTAAGGCTCTGCGTTGATTATCAATAAATGTTGATTTTTGGCCATTAGTTGTGAACCCCTGTTTCCTTCAAAAAATCCGTTCTTAGTACGCTCCTACATCATTAGCGAAAGTTTCCTGCAAAATTTCAAGTCAATCGGCCCAGCCGTTTAGGCTCTGCGTTGATTATGAATAAATGTTAATTTTTGGCCATAAGTTGAGAACCCCTGTTTCTTTCAAAAAAAATCCGTTCTTCGTACGCCCCTACATCATAAGGGGAAGCTTCCTGCAAAATTTCAAGTCAATCGGCCCAGCCGTTTAGGCTCTGCGTTGATTATGAATAAATGTTCATTTTTGGCCATAAGTTGAGAACCCATGTTTTCTTAAAAAAATCCGTTCTTAGTACTTTCCTACATCATTAGGGGAAGCTTCCTGCAAAATTTCAAGTCAATCGGCCCAGCCGTTTAGGCTCTGCGTTGATTATGAATAAATGTTAATTTTTGGCCATAAGTTGAGAACCCCTGTTTCCTTTAAAAAAATCCGTTCTTAGTACTTTCCTACATCATTAGGGAAAGCTTCCTGCAAAATTTCAAGTCAATCGGCCCAGCCGTTTAGGCTCTGCGTTGATTATGAATAAATGTTAATTTTTGGCCATAAGTTGAGAACCCCTGTTTCCTTAAAAAAATCCGTTCTTAGTACGCCCCTACATCATAAGGGGAAGCTTCCTGCAAAATTTCAAGTCAATCGGCCCAGCCGTTTAGGCTCTGCGTTGATTATGAATGAATGTAAATGGATTTTATATATATAGATAGAAAGAAACACTAAGAAAATGGGACTAGCTGTCAATATACAGAAGACAGTGTACATGAAAATATCATCCTCAAATGATCGGAGGACAGTCCTGGACCTTCAGATAGAAAACGTAGTCTTTAAAGGAGTCGCCCAATTCACGTATCTCGGGGAACTGATTAACAACGAAGCCAAGACCAGCACGGCTATTAAGGAAAGACTCCAGAGAGGGAACCGAGCTTATTTTGCCAATATGAAACTCCTAAAAAGCAAGCTTATCACAAGGAAAACAAAAATGAAAATATACAAAACATTGATACGGCCTGTAATAACTTATGGCAGTGAAAATTGGACATTAACAATACAAGACCAAGAAAAACTAAGAAGATGTGAGAGGAAAATAATCAGAAGAATATATGGAGCAATTAGAATCAATGAGGCTGAATGGCGCATCCGCAACAACCGGGAGATAGCTGAAATTCTGAACGGAGAAGATATAGTGAAGTTCATGAAAGCCCAGAGACTCCGTTGGTTTGGGCACGTTCAGAGGATGGAAGACGCCAGAATGCCAAAGAAAGTTCTCAATGCCAAGATCTACGCTACAAGGAAAAGGGGAAGACCAAGACTGAGATGGCAAGACCAGGTGCTGGGTGATTTAAGGACAATGCAAGTGACTGGATGGGGGAACCAGGTTCAGGACCGTATTGTATGGAGGCGCATTGTAGAGGAGGCCAAAGCCCACCCCGGGTTGTAGCGCCTATTGATTGATTGAAACAGGAGCTACTGGTGACGCTTGTGGTCTGTGTTGTAACCTGCCCATCCCGTAGTATGCCTCCCCTCTGATGGGCGAGAAGTGACACAATACTTCCCATTTAGGTGCTGGATCAACACGAGCGCACCGGAAGGTATCCCTTACAAACAACTGTAACCAAATTTTGAATACACATTTGAATGAATACTTTAGAACTACTCGTTACTATAAATGAAAAAAAAAATTAAGAGTACTTGAATTTATTAATTATATTTATGAAATAATAATATAAAAAGAATAGAAGGAAAGACTGTTATTATCTGATTTCTGAACTGATCCCGCCTCCATCATACCAAAACTGATGCCCCAATAGACTTTGTCGAGCTTTAAGAATCAAAATTTAGTATCATGGAAGTAAAGTGCTGAAAAGCAAATATAAAAAAGTTGGCTCTAAGTTTAATCATGATTCTAAAAGTTAAAAGATTCACTTGAAAGAACTGAAGAGTCGACTCTAACATGTTGTCCAATTATTTGGGGGGTTTGAAGTTAATGAACAAATCTGGTGGTGATTTATTTGAAAATCTTTTTGAACACCTTGTAAGATATAATACAGGGTGTCCCCTTCTTAATTTCCTTAATTTGTTTTCTCCTTATGTATTATCTTCCTCTTTATTTCCTATTTCTTTTTCTTTTCCATTATTTATATATTTTATTTACATCAATAATAATTCAATATACCTACTACGGGTGGACCTTTAACTTTACTTTTCAAAATACAACGAGACCCTAACAATATAAAGTAGGTATTAATTTATTATAAAATAGCAACTTCCCTTTCTTAATCTGTATCTTAATCAAATCTTAGTGGATGTAACATTAGCACTCTGTATCTGTCCGTCCCATAATTACAATAACAAAAAATAATACATAAACGGAATTATTATTCCGATTGTTTAAAGAAATTTCAAGGAACCTAAATAAATCAAATTTCCTCCAAAGATGAGTGTTTCACAGCCTTATTTTATTTTGTAGCCATAAAACAGGAGGTACTGTAGACGCTTGTGGTCTGTACCTTGCCCATTTCATATGCCTCTGCATCTCCTCTGATGGACGAGAAGTGACACAATACTTCCAATTTAGGTGCTGGTGAACACGAGTTCTGCAGATAGTAGGTATCCCTTACAAACAACTATGTATAATAAAAAATTATTTTTTTTTGTCAGCTCTGGGGTTCGAACTCCGGACCTTTAGATTTAATTTCGATTATTAATTTGTATCTAATATTTATTATTAATAAAAAAAGAGAAGAACAAGGAAAAAGCGTTGTCATTTGTCATCATGCATGATAATACTCGTATACTTAGATAAAGTCATAATAAGTTACTGGAAAAGTCAATAAAAAGAACAGCAATCGACCATATCCACCCGGTATTCAAAGTTTGCCTCGCTATTAGAAGGTGATAAAATTGATTTAATGAATTTATCTCCGAAAACCGGTTCACCATAAATTACGATTTAATTTCGATTCGATTCAATTAATCGTATCGAGTGGGTATCAACGCATCAACCAGTTGAGGATGATGTTGTTAAAAATGATGTACTGATGGTATCCTGATAGTGGGGACTATTAGTAAGCAATGAATCGATTGCACGCGAAGTGCCCTGGGTTCAATTTTTACTTCCGAGAAATTTCTAATATTAGAAATCGGAAGTATTGTGTTCGTTTTTGTAAAAAAAAATATTTTTTTGCTCCGATTTCAATTTTTTTCATATTTCTGGACGTTTCATAACCTCCTGAGCAAATTTGGTTTTGTGTCTGTCTGTCGGTCCGTCGGTCTGTCGGTCTGTCGGTCTGTCGGTCTGTCTGTCGGTCTGTCTGTCGGTCTGTTAAAACGATTCCTTGTAACGCGCAAATCTCGGAAACTACTCGACCGATTTTGATGAAATTTTGCACACATCTAGGAGACATTCTGCAGATGGTCCCATTTTAAATTCATCGAATTCGTACTAGCGGTTCTTGGTGAAAGAGACCATGCGCCTGACCACTAACTTTTTACTTAAACGCTGATATCTCGTGAACGGTACACTCGATTTTGATGAAATTTTGTATGGTTATGCATATTATTATTTTACATAGGCTTTTTATAATTACTTTTCAATTAATTATAATTTGACTCTGATATTTAAGAAAATCCGAAATTTTGGACAAAGAAGTCAAAAAATAAGGACCACGACTTGCCGATACAGAATTTTTTGTAGAATCTAGAATGTAGAAAAAACGATATTCTACCATATAAAACAAATTTGGATAAAATCGGTTCAGTAGTTTTGGAGATACAAGTAATTTTCTAAAAAATCTCAAATTTGGCACGTGTTTACAATGTGAAGCAATCACGAGGAAGTATTGTGTCCATAATTGGCAGTGTTTTTTTTTTTTTTTTTTTTTTTTTTTTTTTTTTAATCTCTGTTTAGGTACATTCATATTATATGCAATTACGTAAACAGGTAACAGGATTTTAAATTTAAAAATATTACAGGGGAAAAAATAAAGCCCCTTTACACATTTCTTTAAAAGGGGTAATATTATTACTAAGGTCTAAAGTAGAGGAAATTCCGGCGTGGTAGAAACTTTTATACGTCTTCTGAAGATTGTATTTTCTGTAATTTGATATTCTTCTTCTTATACGTTGCTTTTTTTCCAAAACTACTTGG
Source organism: Bactericera cockerelli (assembly GCA_024516035.1). Taxonomy (NCBI): domain Eukaryota; kingdom Metazoa; phylum Arthropoda; class Insecta; order Hemiptera; family Triozidae; genus Bactericera; species Bactericera cockerelli. The sequence continues at coordinate 31,679,546 of CM044960.1, forward strand.
GTTCGGCATTTGTTTCATGAATCTTTTTCTTCCATATTATTTTTCCATTTAGAGCGTCCTCTTATCTCCAGTTTTTCTGTATTTTGATAGTAAGGAATAAATCAATTGCACCTAATCTGACTTGAGTTCTAATCCTAGCTGGGTAAAGAAAATACTCTGTACTTTGGGACTCATATCTTGTGAGGAAAAATGAGTAGGTAGCTTTTTGTAAGATTAACGACCAGAGTCGACATTATCAGGATGTAAAGAAAATAACGGAGACTTTAAGTACTATTGATCTACCCACAAAAGTTATGATAATGCTGTAGTTTCACTACAAATAATGCATATTCAAGTATTTTAACAAAGTTTTTTTAACTGAAATTCTACATGCCCCGTGGCCCAATGAACCCCGAAAATAAATTTGATGTTATACGAGTATTTAAGTAGGATATAAACATCAAAATGTTAGAAAATATTTTTTTTAGTAACAGGGTATTTTGTAACTGGAATTCAATAACTGATATCATGATTAATGCTCCACAAACTCATTCAAAGATAAAAATGATAAATTTTTGCATATCAATAAAGCATCAAATATATAACATAACCTCATAATTTTGTTCTGAGCTTAATAGCTTTAGGTACTTATAAAGATTTGCCCTTATTAGATTTATTATTATTATTATTGCAGAAATTGCTCTAGATGCAATTCATGTGCGCCTAGATTGTAGATGAATTGTCTCAAAATAATAATATAAATACCTACTGTATTGTGTAAGTCGAACCGTTGACCTCCAGATTCTGAATCTTCAGCCTCCACAAACGAGCTACTGAGTTCGGAAGCTCACATTAGAATTCGAAATATGCCGAAAGCATTTTAAACGCTCTGTTTCACACAGCCCAATACTCGCCATGGTATCTATACATAGATAATAATAATACTTGGAAATGGAACTGATGAAATGAAATTCCACGTCCGTCCATCAAGATAACGAATAGCATGATTTATGTGTGGGGACTCCGGCAATTTGATGATGTCCTTCCAATTTAATTAAAGCCTTTAAGGAAAATAATTAGTTAATTAAAAGTCGTATGTGACGAGGCATCAGGATTGGATTCAGAGACTCAATGTAAATAATTATGTCTATTATTATTATTATTGGCATGTTTTCACAACCTCTTAAGAGAGATAGGTTATCAATTTTAACGGGCTCAGCCAAGTTAAAAATTGCATGAAACGTCGAACTATGCTACAGGTATTTATGATTGTTGCTTTTTTGATTGTATGTATGGTATAAGATGGTATTTTGAGGTCTTCTAGATACTTTGTCAGTATTGTTGGGGTTGCGTCTGTGGCTTCAAAGATTATGGGCACTATTGTAACTTTCTTCTTTTTATTATTATTACTACCAATCTTTGGCTTTAATCCATTGTCTTTTGTCTGCACAGGCAAAACTATTCTGACTATGAAATAAATAAATAGGTAGGTTAAATCGGTATACATAGATAGATAATTATATCTACTATTTATGCATTAAATTTGTAAATCCATATTTTCTAAGAGTTAATTGTAACTGCAATGAATGGATTTCGAAGCTAGTACCTTATACCGTGCCTGAAAGTTTCATTACAATAAACAATTGAGCAATAAGTCACTCTAACAAAGCTTCCAATGAACACTCTTGACAAAACTGGTCATTTGTTGACTGAGCCTAATGTAATGAACCAATGTTGTTGAAGTGCATATTGTTCATACACTATTAAACATAGTGAGTACATTGTACCTCAGGAAAGGTCTGATTTAGTTTGATTTATGATTGTGTTACTTTGGTAGACAAACCAGATCTTTTTTTATTTATAAAAAAAAATCACAATACTAGACATTTTGTCCAGCAATGGACGATAATATTTACCAAACACAGGGGTCAGTGTAGAGTTTTACGGATAACGTGCTTTTAATCTGAAAAGGTCGAATCGAGACGGAGGTTTTACCCTCCTTTCGCTGGAACTTACCTACCAGCGAGCTAAAGTAAGCTTACTCCGTGTAATGCTGAGATGTGACGTCAGGAGGGTTTGAATTTGAATGCTCATTCTGTTGTTGTTGTTGTCGTAGCCAGCTTGGCTGTAGCTGGAGGGGTGAGTGATGGTCTCCAGCCAACTTTATTTCAAAGTTGGCTCGTCCTGAACCACATATTTCTATGTGCGATCAACCATCATGAGGACTTCGACTTTTCTTTATAAGCCATTAAACCATTAGAAAACTGCAAGCTAGCTTGGCTTGTAAGGGTTGAATTTTCTGTTCTCTGTTTATAACGTCCCCCAGCCAGACAATGCTCATCCTCATCCTAACCTTGCTGGATGTTGCCTATCTTCAGTGACAGAGATCTGGTGTATTGAATGTGCCATCTACACTGGCTAGCTCAGTGTATCCCTACACTGTCTGTCTACAGTTAAAAATACCAACTTGTAAATGTATACATAATATAAAAAAAAATACATCGGAAATAAGACGAAAAATAAGAAAAAGAAGAAGACTTGCAAGAGGAATGAAAGGAATTATAAAGAAATAAAAAGTATATGAAGGAAGCCCAAAGTAGGTGCTAAGTAAAAAGTTTCATAATTTCTTAATGACAGCAAATTAGATGGGAGGAGATTTCTGAGTTATATTTATGCATTTTTATTCAAAGATTTATTCAAATTCAAATTTGTACTCTAAAATTATTTCTAGTACTTTTTGAAAAGTAATTTATAAATTGGTACTTGTATTGTACTCTTTTAAGGAGCAGAATTAATTTTAAATGTCTGTTTTGATAATTTCAAATTTCTGTTTTGACAAATTATAAATGAAATTATATATTCTCGTTTTTCGCTCGCATCACCTTTATAAACTTCTCTGCATTTTCAGTGAACTATCAGTTATTGTGATCATCGGTGTTTAACAATTTGATAGATAACCCATTCGCAAGAAATATACAAACATTAACCAGTCTGTTTTGAGCCGAAAGCGCTAGCGGCCGCCAGCCTTACGTGTCCATTACTTCGAAGGGGACAGATTTTTTTGTAACGAAATCCTGTCCAGCCTAGGGATCGAACTCGATATCTCCGGACCACGACCATAACACCACAGAGATTCTCCATCCATTCTAGTTACAGGTTACAGTCGAACCTGATGGATATAAGAGAACTGAAGGGACCGGAATTTTTTATATATCAATCTAGTTTTCTCTTAAAAAGAGGTTATTTTATCTTATACAGAGGTCAATTGGTCCTGGAAATTGTTCTCTTATATCTAGGTTTCTCTTGTATCCAGTTTTCTTATATCCAACTTCAAGCTTACCTATTTCAAATTAATAAAATGTGTTTTATTTCGAGAGCATCGAAGAATCTTTCTTATATATTTTCTTTTATTCAAGGATTTTTCCATTTTTTCTTTTGTCAGTATGAGCAACTTTATCGAGTGTTTTCTGCTTGACGTAACGTGTTTATTACTTTTGGACGCTGTCGATCAAAAACGTGATAAAACGTTGATTTTCATATCAGTGAGAAGAATTGTGATTTTTTTGCTGTAATTGAGCGATTTTTCAATTGGTTGGATCCATACATGAGAAATCCTCTCATATAATAAAATTAAGAGATAAAGTAATAAATTCGCATTCTTTTCGTTACATTGCCTCCAATAAGACTCTCATAAATTTGACTTATCATGGTATGAATATACATACATAAATATTACTTATTATGACATAAATATACATATTACATAGGTACAATGTACATACATAAATATTATTTATCAAGGCATGTGCATCTCTAATCTTTATTGCAATTTCCTTGGAAAATAAGGAGAAATACGAAGCCTTTATGCAATTATTCATCTCAATGATAGCGCCCGTCCATAAATCTTGAGAAACTCTCGAATCGTGGTGTTGCATAATAATTTTTAAGAGGATTTTTTACAATAATTTTATATCTTTAATTTTTTTATTATTGTTTCTTTCTCTCTCTTTTTATCTCTCTTCTCCTGCTCTTTCTCTTTCTTTTTCTCTTTCTCTTTCTCTCTCCCTCTTTTCTCTCTTCTTTCTCTCTCTCTCTCATTGTCTCTTTTCTTCTTCCTATTTAAAAAAGTAACAAAAAAATGTCTCTCAAAAGTCATGGTTTTTTCCACTCGAGAAAGCTCTCGTAGTAAAAAACTTTCAACATTACGAGAAAATCTCGACGCTATCTCTGCTCTTGACTCAGGACAAAAGTTTGACAATACTCGCCGTGGAAAGCAAAGTTCACCGTGTGGCACAGGTCTGCGCTCGACATTGAACTTTCAATTTGGAGACGAAATTAATCTGGACAGATAAGCGCTTGAGAAGAGTCGAGGACCTTGATCTCTGGTGAAGTGAGGGAGGAGGGGAGGAGAAAGAGATAGAGAGACAAGGGGATAAGGAGTGGGAGAAGCATATAATAGTATATGGACCATATCTATATATATAAAATCCATTTACATTCATTCATAATCAACGCAGAGCCTAAACGGCTGGGCCGATTGACTTGAAATTTTGCAGGAAGCTTCCCCTTATGATGTAGGGGCGTACTAAGAACGGATTTTTTTAAGGAAACAGGGGTTCTCAACTTATGGCCAAAAATTAACATTTATTCATAATCAACGCAGAGCCTAAACGGCTGGGCCGATTGACTTGAAATTTTGCAGGAAGCTTTCCCTAATGATGTAGGAAAGTACTAAGAACGGATTTTTTTAAAGGAAACAGGGGTTCTCAACTTATGGCCAAAAATTAACATTTATTCATAATCAACGCAGAGCCTAAACGGCTGGGCCGATTGACTTGAAATTTTGCAGGAAGCTTCCCTAATGATGTAGGAAAGTACTAAGAACGGATTTTTTTAAGAAAACATGGGTTCTCAACTTATGGCCAAAAATGAACATTTATTCATAATCAACGCAGAGCCTAAACGGCTGGGCCGATTGACTTGAAATTTTGCAGGAAGCTTCCCCTTATGATGTAGGGGCGTACGAAGAACGGATTTTTTTTGAAAGAAACAGGGGTTCTCAACTTATGGCCAAAAATTAACATTTATTCATAATCAACGCAGAGCCTAAACGGCTGGGCCGATTGACTTGAAATTTTGCAGGAAACTTTCGCTAATGATGTAGGAGCGTACTAAGAACGGATTTTTTGAAGGAAACAGGGGTTCACAACTAATGGCCAAAAATCAACATTTATTGATAATCAACGCAGAGCCTTAACGGCTGGGCCGATTGACTTGAAATTTTGCAGGAAGCTTCTCCTTATAATGTAGGATTTTTTGAAGGAAACAGGGGTTCTCAACTTATGGCCGAAATTAGTCATTTTTACCGTGTTGTCAGATTCTCAAAAAGGGTTGAGCTGAATGACTTGAAATTTGGCAGACAACTTCTTTCAGTGATGCAAAAGCTTACTATGAATGGATTTTTCTAAGATAACAGGAGTCCTCAACTTATGGACAAAGTTAGACATTTTTAGCGTCTTGCAAGATTCTCAAAACGGTTGAGCCGAATGACTTGAAATTTGGCAGACAGCTTTTTTTGTGATGTAGGGGAATAATAAGAAACAAATTTTGAAAGAAAATAGGGTTTCTCAACTTATAGTCAAAATTAGATTTCATCAGAAGCTTCCCCTTATAATGTAGGAGCCTACTAAGAACGGATTTTTTGAAGGAAACAGGGGTTCTCAACTTCTGGCCAAAAATTAACATTTATTCATAATCAACGCAGAGCCTAAACGGCTGGGCCGATTGACTTGAAATTTTGCAGGAAGCTTCTCCTTATGATGTAGGATTTTTTGAAGGAAACAGGGGTTCTCAACTAATGGCCAAAAATCAACATTTATTGATAATCAACGCAGAGCCTTAACGGCTGGGCCGATTGACTTGAAAATTTGCAGGAAGCTTCTCCTTATGATGTAGGATTTTTTGAAGGAAACAGGGGTTCTCAACTTATGGCCGAAATTAGTCATTTTTACCGTGTTGTCAGATTCTCAAAAAGGGTTGAGCTGAATGACTTGAAATTTGGCAGACAACTTCTTTCAGTGATGAAAAAGCTTACTATGAATGGATTTTTCTAAGATAACAGGGGTCCTCAACTTATGGACAAAGTTCAAAGTTAGACATTTTTAGCGTCTTGCAAGATTCTCAAAACGGTTGAGCCGAATGACTTGAAATTTGGAAGACAGCTTTTTTTTTGATGTAGGGGAATAATAAGAAACAAATTTTAAAAGAAAATAGGGTTTCTCAACTTATGGTCAAAATTAGATTTCATCAGAGGTTCCCCATAAAAGTGTCCGTCGAAATTATTTTTATGGTGTAGGGGTGTACTAACAAAATAATCTGTTCTTATAAATGCGAGCTCATGTCACTCATTAATGTAGGTATTACCGTTTCTCCGTACTGGTAAGCTAAAATTGTATAGGTAACTAAGTTCCTTCTGATCTATGTATCCAATATAGCGGTATAATCTTTTTCTCATATCATCTACATAATTATATTCGTAAGAAATATAAAAATGAAGTGCCTCAGTATAAACAGTCGATAATAGGACTTCCTCATGATTCCCCCAACTCCATGTTATATGCGCCTAAGATGTTCCGTGGTCTCCAGATATTACGTCCATCATGGGAAACATTTGTGCAACATTTCAACATCTGTACTACTCTCCTAAAATGCAATGATAAATATATTCCCTACTGCAAAGACATTGAAGCTGAAATGAACAAATGTATTGAAGAATTGGGATTAAACAAACAATAGCTCGAAGAAGAAATGCAAAGAAGAAAGACAAAACCATCAACTATAAAGAAGAAAGACAAAACCATCAACTATAATGAGAGAACATTTAAGAAAAAAAGAATATGAAAATTGGTGTGCTTTGACTCAAAGGGGGATGGGAGTTGAAATTTTCAAGGAATGCCCTACATCTAACCATCTCATTGTAAACAAAGATGGTTTAACCAATTCTGAATGGGTTACATCCTTAAAGATGGCGTGTAATGTTGTTCCTGTACGATCCATCCCTGGCAGAAGCTCAAGTAATCCTCAGTGCAGAAGATGCAATACTGAAAGAGAAACCCTTGCCCATTTACTTGGCTCCTGTCATGTTGGTGACCTGCTCCGGAACTCAAGACACCACGAAATCAGAAAAATCATTGCAAAGGAACTGCGAAAACAAGGTTGGCAGGTGCAAGAAGAGATTCATTGTGTGGCTGATGATGGTTCCAACCGGAGAGTGGATATTCTGTGCTGGAAAGGAGACAAAGGTTTTATTATTGATCCAACAGTGCGCACAGAAAAATCATGTAACCAAGCCAAAGAAGTGGATGAGGAGAAAAAGTCTATTTATGAACCCTGTGCAGCCTAATTTAAAGAAAATTTTAACATAAAAGAAATCAAAGTGATCGTTTCTGATTGGTGCACGAGGTGCAATGACAAGTTTTTTTGAAGAGTTCAGAAATTTTTTTAACCTTCCGAAATCCATTTTAAAAGAAATAACGACATCAACAGTTAGAGGTTCTTGCAAGATCATCCATAACCATCTATATAAAAACAACACCTGAACAAAACATCAACAAAAAAAAATCATTCACCATTATTATTGTTCAAAATCAACAAACTATGTACTACTGTGTCTATAGGCAAACATCATGAGATGTCAGTTGTTGTTAATATATTCAACGTTTATTATTTTAACAGAAACATAAAAGCCTACCTATTTACTTTATTATTACGTCAGTGTACTTAGCATCAAATAATGTTTAGGCACAATTTGAGAACTGCTGCTTCGAAATTCGTTGAAAAGCATCGAGACAAAGTAGGTATCTATGCACTAGACTAGAGGAGAGGGGAAAGTTCAAAAACACTTTCTGACATAGGCTCTGTAATACACTGCGTAGCTTTTCATTTTGATTCTCTAGCCAGTTAACACCTTGATACGAGATAAAAGTCATCTGGACTAAAATTGAATTTTCTTTCTGGAGCTTGCTTTTGTTTTTACTCTTGGCCATGCCTTAACTAAAATGTGGCCATGCCTTGGCCACGCGAAGCGGGCGTAGCCCGCTAGTAGAATATACAGGAAGAGGGGAGAAAGCGAGGAGGGGAGAAGAAGGAAATCGAGAGACAAGGGGATGAGGAGTGGGAGGGGCATATAATAGTATAGTAAAGAGGAGGAGGGAGAAGTAAATAGAGACAAGGGGATAGAGGGAAATGGGAAAGAGGGCATATAATGGTAGAATAAAGAGGGACAGGGGAGGGAGGGGAGAAAGGGAAGAGCGGATAATGGAGAAATGGGGAGAAGGAAGAAAGGAGTGGGAGAGGCATATAACAGTAGAATAAAGAGGGAGACGGGAGGGAGGGGAGAAGAGGTGATAGTGGAGAAAGGGGGAGAAGGAAGAAAGGAGTGGGAGAAGCATGTAATAGTATAATAAAGAGGGAGACGGGAAAAAGTGGGAGAAGGAGGAAAGAAGTGGGAGAGGCATATAATAGTAGAATAAATAGGGAGACGGGAGGAAGGGGAGAAAGGGAAGAGGAGATAATGGAGAAAGGGGGAGAAGGAAGAAAGGAGTGGGAGAGGCATATAATAGTAGAATAAAGAGGGAGAGGGAAGGGAGGGGAGAAAGGGAAAAGGGGATAATGGAGAAAGAGAAGAAGTAGGAAAGGAGTGGGAGAGGCATATAATAGTAGAATAAAGAGGGGAAGGAGGGGAGAAAGGGAAGAGGGGATAATGGAGAAAGGGGAGAAGTAGGAAAAGAGTGGCTGAGGCATATAAGAGTACAGTTGAATCTATAGATAATTTATTTTATAATAGAAATCAAGGGACCATAAATTTGTTCTCTAATATCCTGGTTTCTCTTATAAAGAGGTTATTTTCCCCTATAGAGAGGTAAATGGGACCTGGACATTGTTCTCTGGACATTATTTACATTACGTAAGACTCATGAGTCCTATTTTCCAGCAGTAAGACCAAAAGGTATTATAATGTGCTCAAAAGTCATGAGAAGATATCCCGTACCTCCCGTACATTTGTTTGACAGAAAAGCGCTTGAGAGGACCTTGATCCCTATTAGAATGAGGAGAATAACTTGTCATGTTGCGACGAGGTTTCGAACTCGCGACCTCTGAATTAACAGACCGACTTAACCACTGAGCTACTGGGGCAGACTGGAACTGGTCGTGATGATGAGTTATGGGGGTGGATGGAGGAGAAGAAAAAGCAGAAGAGAACAAAGGAGGAGTAGAATAAAGAGGGAGAGGGGAGTGAGGGGAGAACGGGAAGAGGGTATAAGGGAGAAAGGGGGAGGAGGAAGAAAGGACACTAGGGAAGGTAAATTGATTAACGACTTAACTACAAGAACATGAAAGCCTCACAAGAGACGAATCAAAAGCTTACGAGGGAAGGGATCACATGAAAAATCATAGTAAAAGCCCTCTTAAGAGGGATATTAAACCAATTTCTTTTGCAACCCTCAAAGCCTTGATATCTTTCTCCTTCAATTAAGTCTCCCTCTCTCTCTCTTTCTCTCTCTCTCTGTCTCTCTTTCTCTCTCTCTCTCTCTCTCTCTCTCTCTCTCTCCCCTCCCCCATCTTTTCGTCCATCACTGTTGAGTCTTCAAATTAATAATGACCCTTCAATGTCGAAATTAATTTGTCCAAACTCTTGACAAAGGCTTTGACCTTCGAACCTGAATGAATTAGGTAAACTTTTGAAGGGCTTTTTTTGTGCGTCTTTGAAGCTTTTTTTGGGGCGGATGTTATCGGGGTGATTACTGTATCAATTTGATGTTTGATAGCGTTGGGGCGGAGGAACGTTTGATGTTTTATTAAAGAGTGATGCAGTGTTTTCGATTTATCAAGGTTTTGATATTCTTGCATGAAGAGGATTTGGGATGATTTTTATTACAAGTGTGCAAGCGTTCTTTTTTCTGGGATCTTTCACAATTTCTGGAGGGTGGCACTCAGAAAGTTGTGGCTTTACAGTTTCGTATTTATCTCCTCAGCAAGTGACACAATAGTTTCTATGCAAGCTTTCACTGTGAACCGGAACCATCTTAGTCCTTAACCAACTTAGTCCCTAACCAACTTGGTCCCTAAACAACTTAGTCCCTACCAACTTAGTCCCTAGGACCAATTATGTATTTTTTTGTATTTATGGGAAGGAGAGATGCAGACTGCAGAGTGCTAATGTCACATCCACTAAGATTTTATTTTTATTTTTTAAGATGGGTTGTTTCACAGCCTTTTTTATTTCGTGGCCATGAAACAGGAGCTACTCTAGACGCTGGTGGTCTGTGTTGTAGCCTACCCATCCCGTAGTATGCTTCTCCCCTCTGATGGGCGAGAAGTGATACAATACTTCCCATTTAGTTGCTCGGTCAACACGAGCGCACCGGAAGGTATCCTTACACAAGATTTGATTAAGGTACAGATTAGAAATTGCTATTTTATAATAAATTAATACCGACTTTATATTTTTAGGGTCTTGTTGTATTTTGAAAAGTAAAGGGTCCACCCGTAGCAGCCCTAACCAACTTAGTTCCTAACAACCCTAACCAACTTGGTCCCTAACCACCCTAACCAACTTGGTCCCTAACCACCCTAACCAACTTGGTTCCTAACCACCCTAACCAACTTGGTCCCTAACCACCCTAACCAACTTGGTCCCTAACCACACTAACCAACTTGGTTCCTAACCACCCTAACCAACTTGGTTCCTAACCACACTAACCAACTCAGCCACGACGCGACGGATAATGTTTCTCAATGTTTTGATTCCCGTCAAGCACAAAATACTGTTTCTAAGAAGAAAAAAATTGCCCTATATGATTTTCGATTACCTATTTCTCTTCAAATCCTGGAGCTTCTGTACAGAAATCAAAAAGCAGGAAGATGCCTTCTTTCTTCAGTGAATTATTTTAGCTTAAAGTTAATTCACAGAAGGTACATACATACTTGTCTTAACATGCTTATCCGTTTAATCTTATGTTAATGTTACGTAAATTCAATTCACCTTAATGTGTTTGTGAGAATTATTTGGGCGTCAAACAATTTGTTCAACGTACTCGGTTTATTTTGTACTAGGTACTTATACTACTTAGGTACATCTAGATAATTATGTATTATTCATTTACATGGTTTTAGAAATAAACATACAAACACCGACCGGTACAAGTGTCTTAAATTAAACTACTTCCTGTGTTTGGGAAACAATTCTCAGAAGAAAAATGAACATTTCTGGATTGTCGAACGCCAAGACGTCATTTCAAATTCGGGATAAAAATGTACTAAGATAGTTTTATCCTGAATATGAATGGTCACATCACGACGAAAGTTCTACCATCGATTCGCTGGAAACTCACAAATCAGCTACTAACTTTAACCTCGCCCAGCGTGAGTGAGGCGGAGAGGCATTTTTGTTTGATACCGCAGCGACGAATATCTGATGTACATCCTGTATAACTTCTCACTTCTCTATAAAGTTTCACAGGATGAACATGTTTTTTTTCTTCTCTCTCAGGATCAGAATAATCTGGACGTTTGCAGCACGGCTATCGATTTTTTTAAAATAGAATTTTAGAATGACGTAAAAAAATATTCAGGCAGGCTCACACAGCCAGACCGGGAGACAGACAGACACACACATGTGGTAGTGAGTGTGTGTGGGAGAGAGAGAAAAATGAAATGAGTGAGAGTTGGGGGAGAGAGTGTAGGTATATGTCTGTGTGTGTGAAGATAGAGAGAGAGAGAAAGGAAAGGTTTGGAAATAACATTAATTAATAATAATTAAGAACGATATAATTATTTATTACCTACACTAAAAAAATAATATACATATTTATGAAAATATTACATAATTAGGTAGGTATATCAAGAAGTACCCGTGTTTGAAAAAAGAGTGCGAGATACTTACATTTTTGTGTTCTATTTTTCGACGTAGTCTCCTTTCAAGGCTACACACTTCTTCCAGCGATCCTGCCACTTTTTTAGCCCTTCCAAAAAGTAGCTCCCTTCGAACTCCTCAAAATAGCACTTTGTCTGGCTTATGACGTCATCATTTGAGCTGAACCTCTTTCCACCGAGCCAAACTTTCAAGTTAGGAAACAAAAAATAATCGCAGGGGGCTAGGTCAGGTGAGTAAGGTGGGTGTGGCAATAATTCGTATCCAAGTTGATGGATTTTATCAGCAACAATTCCAGATGAGTGAGCTGGTGCATTGTCATGGTGAAATAAGACTTTCTTTCTCGCCAAATGGGGGCGTGTCTCCTTCAATTTTGCATCAAATCGTGTCAATAACTCACTATAATATGCAGCAGTTATTGTTTTTCCTTTTTCCAAGAAGTCAATAAGAATAATTCCCTTTGCATCCCAAAAAACGGTAGCCATGACTTTTCCGGCCGATTGGACCGATTTCGCCTTCTTTGGGTCAGATTCTCCAACCAAAGTCCATTCTTTTGACTGCTGTTTGGTTTCTGGGGTATAGTGATGTATCCAGGTTTCATCAACGGTCACAACTCGACGCAAAAAATCATCTGGATTGCGATTGAAGAGTTCTAAACTAGCCTTTGAACAATTCAGCCGAATTCGTTTGTTGTCAATTGTGAGCAATCGCGGCACCCATCGCGCCGATAGTTTTCTCATGCCCAGCTTATCATGAAGGATTTTAAAAAAAGTTCCATATGAAATGCCCACACTCTCAGCTACTTCACGCACTTTTGTTCGGCGATCTTTGAGAATCATATCATGCACTTTTTCCACGACTTCCTCGGTACACACGTCTTCTGGGCGTCCTGGGCGGTCCTCGTCAAAAATGCTTGTGCGCCCTCGTTTAAATTCATTAAACCAAAAGCGAACAGTGGTCATAGAAGGTGAAGAGCTCCCGTACACAGCATCTAACTTTAATTTTATCTCATCACATTTTTTCCCGTCCAAAAAAAGGAATGGAATAACTGCTCGGTACTGTTCTTTTTCCATATCACTCAACTATACGCAACACAACAACTTCAAGTGACCGATAAATGAAAACTAAGAGAGTAATCAGTTTCAAACTTTGGATGTGGTCATTTGAGATGTCGTTCCATCAACAAGTATCAACAAGTTTCACCAATGATGTAACATGTCCCTAAAACACGGGTACTTATTGATCTACCTACGTACTTCACTTGAATATTAATGGCATTTTATGCATTTTACTAATTTCAAATAAAAGTTTTTTTTAGGATCCTCTGATGTTATGAATTTTACATAGTAATAAAAAAAAATATACTGAGCTATAAACTTCAAAATAATGAATAAAAAAGTCTGTACAAGAAGTATGTAAGTATCTAAAAAAATATATTTCACATGAGTTAGGTCAAACTTTGTTTTCTTAATAATTAACCCTTCATTTCTATATTTTCTTCTGAACTTTTAAAAGTGCGTACAACTGTACACCTTGAAGAACAAGAAAGTTCAAATTGAGCCTAGTGTGAGATTTTATTGAAAAAACTTTAGTTTTCCTCAATCTCTGAGTTGAACAAAATTTTGAATTTCAACACGTACCTACTGAAAATAATTACCTAAATGACTGTAGGTAAGTATTTTCCTGTGGGTAACTATGTACAAAGCTACTGTACATAGGTATATTATATATTTATTAAAATAAAATTATAAAAGTAGGTACTTAAACTGTAGTAGGTACATAAGTACTTAAATTATCCAACAATTAGTTCCTGATGAGCGCTATCCAGACATGAAGAAAACCATGTTTTTTTTTTGGCCAAAATTGTACATTCAACGCTAGTTTGCCATGTCCGGATGTGCGAAAATATTCATACATAGGTTCCTACCAGCCAGGGATATTAAAATAAACAATTTATTATTGTACACTCAAGATATTTCTGATATTCAAGATTTTTATGGCAAAAATAATTTAATTAATTACCTAAATAACCAACCTACCATTAAGATACGATGTGCATTTCTGTGTGTTGAAATACTTTTAGGAACATTTTTTTTTTTTTTTTCTTGAATATTATGTGTCTGATCACACATAATTTATTATGTTGGTCAGGGCGAGACAACTGGAGACCATTATCGTCCAGCTCAGGGTGGGCGAGGTTAATGTAAGTGGCTCGTTGCTAAGGACCTTAAGCCCCATTACATAAATTTACACATGTGCTATTCATATCTAACTCTGACTACAAGTCAATTTCATACATACCTATTAATATTATATTCAATTCTACCATGACTATTTTATTCTATCCTATTCTTCTCTATACCATATTGATCCTAATTAGTACCCTGGATATAATGCATAGTCACGCCTCACTGACAGAACAAGTGTATCACAAACAAGTATCTGCCTTACTATGAGGTACCATCCCTTCTTATTTATTTTATATTAAGGTATCATCATTTGGTCATCAATATCATTAGTAACATTATTATTTATACCACAGCCAACAAAATAATTGTATTGAAATTTTCATTAGAGTTTTTTGTAAGTAATACCTTCCAGAAAGCTTGTGTTGACCTAGAACATATTAAATAAATAAATAAATGTGTTTCTTTCTGTTATCATATCACAAATATAGTAGGTAGCGCAGAGTTATAGGACTTTTCCGTATATATAATATCCCCATATCTTATTTTTCCTATAATTCCGCCACTGGTCGCTGCTAATATTAGCGCAGCTACTCATTTTTCCCCACCAGGTATGAGTGAACCCCGAACACCCAAGTACAGAACAGACAAATTCTTGTCCCGCTGGGGATTGAACCCAGGTCACCGTGCGTGCAATGCCTAGTGCGCTAACTCACTCGGCCACGGTGACTACCAGAACCTATTCAACGGGAAGTATAATTATGTATTGTGTCACTTCTCGCCCATCAGAAGGGAGCTATATTACGGGACGGGCAGGATCAAGTGCTACAACGCAGACCAAACTGGTAGAATCAGTATGAATAGAAAAGTGAAAAGTTGTATTAGATGTACATGAATATTAAATGTATATGAACATTAGATGTACATGAACATCGCACCAAACCAAAAGCTGCTGTTTTATGGCTGCTATTACCCTACATGCTGTTTCATGGCTACGAAAAAAAGCTGTAAAACATTATTACTACTACTACAACAAACATGATGAGCATCATTCTACTGGATTCATCATCCCTTGGTATCTAAACACCTGGGTCTAAAGTAAACAGACCCCTCAGAGGCGTGAAACGCACAAATTGGAACACAATACATCCCATTAGTCAGCCTTACCTGACATAAGTCAATACGGAAGATCCCTTCAAGAGGACCCGACATTCTTTGGCTAGATGACTTTATTATTTTTGTAACGAAAATTCTGGACTCACGCCATTAAAAGAGCAAAAAAAAGTCGGATAGTGCTATACCGTATGATTTACAGAACACAATAGCTCCTTTTTTCAGTGCTACAAGTGTATGTAATGGTTAAAAATAATAATAACACTCTTCTGTGGAAGGTAACCACCAGGAGAGGTTAATGCTCAAAGCATTTTCTTCCACCTAACGCTCAGAGTCTTATTACTATGAGCTCAGAAACTCAAATTAATAAGGAAATATTCATGCACTGGGTGGGATCCGAACTGATGGATTCCTGCGCTACTTGGAATACCAGACTAGCGCGTTAACCAATCGACTACCAGTGCACAATGGTTATCTGTTTCGGCTATATCATTTCAGTTATTTTTCGGCTGATAATTTAAAACTGAAATATGATATCCCAATTCTCATTCTCAGCTGTCTAAAGCTGGCAGTCTAAATAGACAACGCAAATTAACTAATCTACTCTTGACTTACCTGAAAGCCACACTTTGGACACTCACAACTACCCATCACCCTCGTAATACCATTGTTCACATTAAACAGTTAGATACTCTGCATGTCACATTCTCTCTCAGTCTGAATTTTCCTTTCGTGAAATTCACATCCTCTCTCCAATTCCCATTCACATATGAAATGAAAATATTGAGTTAAAAATATTAAAAGCTTAGCTACTCTTTCACCAAACACACACTCTCTGTCTCCCGTTCTCTCTCTCTCTCTCTCTCTCTCTCTCTCTCTCTCTCTCTCTCTCTCTCTTTCTCTCTCACATACACTCATACGAGGGACGAGTGTAAAAGGTTGGAGAAAATTCAATTACCCTGGATTAGTAGGCAGTAAATACAGGGAAAAATTTGAGTGAGTGGGATAAAATATCTGTGAGAGAGGGAAAAAATGGAAAGATATGAAAAGGTAGAGTGGGAAAAATAATTACATATAAGGGTTGGAAGATTTAAAAGAATGGAATGATGATCATAGAAAGAGGATTGTAGGAGATAAATGAGAGGATGGGAGAGAGAGAGAGAGATGATTGGAGGATGAGAGAGAGAGAGAGGTCGTAAGAGAAAGAGAATGGGGGATAGAGAGAGAGAGAGAGAGATAATGGGGGGCAAGAAAGAGAGAGGTTGGGAGAAAGAGAGAGAATGAATGAGGAGGGGAGGAGAGAGATAGAGGATAGGGTATAAAGTGAGAGAGTGAAAGAGAGAGAGAGAGAAATGGAGTACCATTTAAGTAGAAGAGGACAAAATGGGACAAAAAAAGGGAATTAATTCAGCAAGATGAGGGAGAGGCGGGAGAAGTGCTTCAGTAATGTCATTAGAGGATCTGGAATTTTTATATTTATACTGAAATGAGAACTATCCTACATAGCAGACTTTTGTCATTGGTTTTATCATTCACAAATAGACGAACATTGTGGACTGTACGTAGGTAATAATAATAATATTGCCTTTTTTCCTTTATACTGCCCGATTAGGACTATTAAAGTTCCAGTATTCCAGCATCAAGCCCAAGACATAATTTTTTTGTGGTAAAAATCCCAAATAGGAGGATAACTTGTCATATCGCGGCTGGGTTTCAAATCCTCGACCTCTGGAATCTCAGGATTCACACAGTGCCGCCTTTGTCATAGACAGACCGGGAGGTAAGTGCTTTACTTCCATATATTATACTCGTACATTATTACAGTAAAAATTTCACTGTCTAATCTACCTACACCAAAACAATAATGGAAAGCACGGGCAGATGTCTCTTCTTTGAAGCTTCTTCTTCTTTGTTATTAAACTCAACGGATCTGAGTTTGCGTAAGTAATGAAGGTAGGTGATAAACTGATATGTATGCTTTAGCTCATTAGAAGCTTTAGCTTATGAAGAATACCTTTGTATATTTATGTTATCTGGCTATTAAATAAAAAAACAAAAAATCGCACATCACATGTATAAGTATAAGTAGTGCTTTATTTAGACTGTCTGCGCAAGACAGGTAGTCCCATTATGCCAACAGTTTAACAAAGCACCTCTTTATTTATATGAGCATTGAGCATAGATATACATGTATGTACTTTGTATGACGCAAGACAAAAGGCAAAGAAATAAAAACAGCTCGATTTCCTCGAGCCCCTGACCCCCTGCCAGGGATGTAGAATGTAGATACCCTTCTGTTCCAACAACTTTACCGGTAATTCTCCTCAGAATATTCCTATCCACGATCTGCATGCAACCAAAGAAATCGGATAAGACATTGTCCAAACAAGAAATAGAAGCATAAATTTTCTATCCTTTAGTCTATCTTCTATTACTTATATTAAAGTGGTGTTTTTCAACTTTATAGTTATATACACCAACTATCCTTTAGTTAAGGACGAGCTAAATACTAAAAAAGAAAAAGAATGCCTGAAGACTCAAGAAGGCTAATGGAGGAATATTTATTTATTTAAATCTAAGTCGAGAGCCGGGAGCCTCCTTCTTTTAAAATAACATCTGGGGAGGTGTCGGAAATTCACACCTAGAACTTGAATACCAGGGGCGAATAGAAGTCGGATTGTCCCTAGATTGATCTTTGCCTTTGTATAAATAACTCTTCCAAGAATAATATTGACAAAGAGCGTTATTATTGTCTGAGGCAATCTCTGCCATCAAATTCCATGCATTGTATGAACGACCAGATCCAATGTCTAGAATTCTAGACATCTAGACTCCTAATTCCACGTCCAATGATTCTATTTTGATATGAGGTAATCAGCACGAAGGCTTTACTGGAAATCTTATCAGCTACACAAATCAGCCTCATTCTGCCTGGGTTGTGCCGAAAATGTTTTACATACTCAGTTTTTGCCATACTTAGGATGCGAACCATCGACCTCCGATAAACGAGTCCGCCTCTTTCTAGATCGAACTTCGGTATCATACAACTGTGAACAACGCCTTATTATACAAAGAAGAGACAGCATACATACATTAGTAATTTCAGGACAGAATATTTCACTTGGATAGGCTGACATCTGACCTTCATTTTGTTTTGAAAACTACTGACTGTAGTAGAGGAGAAAAAATGTCCCGTGATTTAATAATAATAATAAACATTAGAGGAAGCCAAGGTTAATGCTTAAAGCATTTTTTACCACCTAACCTTGAGAGTTTTATTATTATGTGGTCTCAAACTCAAATAAATAAAGAAAAATTCATGCATCAGGTGCGATTCGAACCAACGGATCCTTACCCTACCTGGATTACCAGACTAGCGTGTTGACCACTTGACTACCACAGTGATTTCCCATGCAACTGAAAATAAAATTCCATTTATTAGTCGAATTTCCAATTTGAAGTTCGCGATATACCTATCTATACTCGTATGTATATCATAAAAAAAAACATCCTAATTCCAGACCTGAATTTCACCCACAAGACAATATTGTAAGAAGGAAAAATAACCTTCGCGATGCATTTTGAATTATTGAGTGTTATGATAGGACACAATCCCAGCTTAAGGTTGACTCCGTGGATAAATAGTGTATCCCTATATGGATATTGTCCAAACATAAATAGATCAAATAGTGTACACCTCCTTGCATAAATTAGGAAGACTTGTTTGGGTTTCACACTTCTAATGGTGCTTATTTTTACAATCTCAAGCATGCCCTCGTTTCCTTGCTCGTTTTTCTACACTTTTTCTGAGGTGTGCTGCAAGAACTAGATAGAGAAAGAAGATGTTGAAGAAAACAAGAAAAAGGAGAAGAAGAAATAAGCATGCTCCAAGGAAGAAAATATTTGTACTAGCGTTTCCGGTTGTAAAAAAATCTACTTTTTCTACAGGTGTTATCTTTGAAACTTAGTTTAAATAGTCATAGTCATAGATCAAACTGGTACTTTTTTTGTGACTCAATGGCTCGAATCGGCACAACATTTACTTTATTTTATGTTCTTTTTAACACCACGGAAAATGGTTGTTAACATTGTAAAATATCCTGTCTTGGGTATAACAGATAGTGTACCTTAGGGTTAGGTGGTAGAAAAATAGAAAATAATTTGAGAATTAACCTGGGTTGGTGGTTACCTTCCAATAAAGATTATTATTATTACTACTGTATAATGCCGAGCCTATGATGTAAAAATATATTTTTAATCTAGTAAATTTATGTTTATTTTCTACCCTGTGGAATGGAATGCAGTTAAATGACAGGAAATAATATTTTTAAACAGAGCGGGAACGGGACATTCAAAGCATTGTTTTGGCCAGGAATCGAACATGAGGCATCTCCTTCTCTTCGCTTCTTCGTCTTACTTCCGAACTCTTTATTAAAAGTTTTGAACGGTATCCTATTTGCGTTAATGCCTTACCAAATCTTTACTAAACCTGGGATTCGAACCACCGACCTCCGGTTACGAGTCCGCCGCCGTATTGATCTAGCTACTGAGGTCAGTCCAATCTCTTTATCTACAAGTGACATCAGGAAAGCAAAAAACAAGGAATGTTTTCAATTGACATGCGACAGACCGATACAAAAACAAGGTTCTCAGGAGGTCCAGAAATATGAAAAAAATTGAAATCGGAGCAAAAGAATATTTTTTTTTACAAAAACGAACACAATACTTCCGATTTCTAATATTAGAAATTTATCGGAAGTAAAAAACAAACCAACCAGCATATTATTGGATTTCATGCAGTTTACTGTTCTTCAAAAACAATATCTTCAAGCCAACCAATATTTTGTACCACTTTTTAAAATAACATTCACTAGGAAAATTTTCAACAAAATTCAGTTTAAAAAATTCTCAGTAATCATCAAACAAACGCACAGAATAATAGGAAGAATTGGAACTTGAAGAAAATTCTCCTGAATTAATCCGAACTTGCACCTCTTGACACAAATAAAACTGACCCTCCATCCAAGAAGGAATACACTCTCTACACCGCGTTACTCAACGTGCACCGTTACTAAATTTGCTGAGAAAGCTTCGTTCGACGGAGCCCAATTTCCAAATTTTTTGAGAAAATGTCGGCCACTCCAAAACTTCCTTCACCAAGACTAAAGTTGCTGAGAAAGCTTCGTTCGACGGAGCCCAATTTGCAAAATTTCGGAGAAAATGGCGGCTACTCCAAAACTTTCTTCACCATGACTAAAGTTGCTGAGAAAGCTTCGTTTGACGGAGCCCAATTTGCAAAATTTCGGAGAAAATGGCGGCTACTCCAAAACTTTCTTCACCATGACTAAAGTTGCTGAGAAAACTTCGTTCAACGGAGCCGAATTTCCAAAATTTTGGAAAAAATGGCGGCTACTCCAAAACCTATGCAGTAGTATGGAGGTAAACAACAGCGCATCAGTAGCACATCAGGTAAGGTAATGTTAAGCCAACGTCATTGACACGTTGAATACACAAGTTCTCTTCAGCTTTCTGAAGTTAAGCAAGGCTCAGCGAGGTCAGGATTTGGTTGGTAACCATTAATATGGATTTGGTTGGTAACCTCGAGGTACTGGCTTATTGGGTGCGGTTAATGTGAAGTTAGTTTGTGAGTTTACAGTGAATGGAGGATAAACCCCCATGTCGCTTGAGAATGACTTAGATACGACTCGTATACTCATTTTATTTATGAAGGGACATAATAAAAAAAAGAGAAGAGAAAGATATTATGTACAATGGAGGCTGAGTATTATGATCGGTAGGTCGGAACTAATAGAAGTCGCAAATGGCTCTTGTCTGTCTGTCTGTCTGTTTGTTTGTTTGTTTGTCGGTCTGTTCCACGATTACTCCCAAACTCATATTTCAAAATTGTCATGTTTATTAAAGTTTACTTTTAGTTTTAAATTTAATTTAGTGTACTTTTAGTTTTAAATTTAATTTAGTTTACTTTTAGTTTTAAATTTAATTTAGTTTACTTAATTAAAATAATTTTACTATTACTTTTTACATATATTTCAAAAGAATAGTACATACTTATTTTTGTGAAATACTAATTCAAAAAAATTATAAATTATTAAAGTTTTTCCCCCGTAGGGTAAAAAACTATTATTTTGGGTCTTGCGTAAGCTTGACCCAACGAGATTACGCTTTGGTCTTTTGATCTAGTAACTGTGCAAACGCGCCTTAACTTTCTCCCTTTTCCGTAGATTTCCCCTCTTTTCTCCAACAGTGCTGCTCCTAGCGGAGGAGCTTTTGATTATGACTAGAAAGCTTCTGAACTTCAGTATCTTTTGCCAGAGGCAAGAGCTTTTAGCTGGGTCAAGCTTACGCAAGACCCAAAATAATAGTTTTTTACCCTACGGGGGAAAAACTTTAATATTTTGGGGTCTATGCTACAGCTTGACCCAATGAGATGTGTTTTCATTCTGCCGGTTGGAGCAGAGTACTGTGAGAAAAGAAGATTATGCGGAATATAACAGGAACAAAACAAAGATCGTATAGTCTTTACGTGTATCTTAAATAATGTTTTGTCTTTATCCAATTAATAGATAGTACACTTGAAATAAGCTGTTCTACACAGCCTCGAAGCATGTGGTGGAGATATCTGGACACCTTTGCGGTGTCTTAGCTATCGGCCTCAAACAGTGCCTATGGAAGGTTCTATCACTCTTCCAGTCTCCTATTTTCAGAATAGAGTCCAAAGAAAACTCAGAATTCATTCGTGAGGTCCCCACCGCAGACCTAAAAGACCCGGCCGAAGCATTTATACCTGCTCCACGCAGGGCTGAACCACCCTGCGATTACAAATCTAGAAGCAGGGTTTACTCGTCCACGTGTAGTGATAAAGAGAGAATCGCAAGACTTGGACTTAGAGCGGTTACCAGATAACTCGATTAGTTTTCAAATCCAAGAGACGGGATCAAGGTTGGGATCTGAGTTATTCTTTTTAAGCAGCCAGCCAGACAGTACGTGGGAGGCGAAATCTGATTTAGAACCAAAAGCTGGCCAAAAACCATCTCGTCTCCTTGGTCTTGGAAGAGATCCTGAGAGGAGCGCAGGAGAGTCAAATCGTGAACCCTTCTTGCAGAAGGTAACAGGAGGACAAGCGCCACATGGCGACATACTTCGAAAAGTTGAGTTTACTCGTGTTTGGTAGGTGGTTAGTCATCCAGGAAGAGAGAGTTTCAATATTCCAAATCTCTCTAGATTTAGGGGCCACCTCCGTGGCTATAACCACTGCCCACAGTCCGGAGATCCCGAGTTTGATTGCCGGTTGGGGCAGACTTCGACGAAACTTCTGTTCCCTCCAAACACGTGAGGCTGATGGCATTTCCGGCCCTACCTAGGCTGGGTGAGGTTAATGCGGGAAGCTGGTACGATTCCCAGCGAATAGAGGGTAAAACCCCCGTCTTGACTACGTCAAATCAGGACGTACATCAGAATTAGAATCATTGTTCACAATAGATCTAAATAGAGGCCGGTGTGATAATTAATTGGTGCTTCCCTTGTGGAACTCCAACCGGTCTAAAATAATAAATAATTAGGGGCCACCTTCAAACTCAAAGGTTTTAGTACGTGTTGTACGATTGGGCGGTAACATTGTATCTCTGTGTCTAGGTTGACACACCCTAGGTTAACACAGGGGTCCGCAAAGGTTGACACAACCGATTTGTGAACGAGAATTATACTGTACGCAAAGTTTTCAGAGTGAAGAATGCTCAAAAATCTTGCGACTTCCTGGGGGAAAGATTGTTTCGAGAAACATTCTTAGCTGACGACCATGAGAGCCACCTTTCCCAAGGGACCTTGTAGGTTTAACTTTTCCTGTGGACAGGTCTACTAGGCACTCGTTTAGATCCTTCAGAGTGATGGGTTAGCAAACTGCTCTCCTCAGCAGATCTGGGCGCCAGACCGCGTTTTCCCAGGACTGAGCAATTATGATAAATGCGCCATAAGCTGAGTTCAGGTGGTTCAGGACTCGAGGAAGCAGGGGAGGGGTAGGAATACCCATGCTAGCGGGAAGTTCCATTCTCTGAAAAGGATGCCTTCTTCAGAGACCTTGCTTGAACATCTCGAGCTGAGCGAGAAACGTAACACGGAACGACTGCCGACTTTGCTGACGCAAAGAGGTCTATGACCGGTTTTCCCCAGACCCGAAATATAGGTGCTGTTAGCTGGAGGAGAAGGTGCCATTCGGGAATTAGATTTGAGCGAAATAGACTGTCTGCGATGTTGTACATCTGTGGGATGTACTCTGCTCAGAGAACAATATTGACTGACGCTATCCCGTAGATTTTCTCTACTCTCCTATCGTATGTAAGCCACTACCGTTGCATTGTCTGTGAACAAGAACCACTTTGTTCTGAAGATATTCCAAATGTGTTTCAAAGGACATCTGCACTGCGAAGAGCTCTTTGACATTGATATGCCACTCTTTTTGGCTCCTTCTCCAAGAATCTTGGCCATTTGATTGCCTTCATCACTCCCCATCCACTGGAAGATGCGACGTTCGTCACAAACACTTGAGGTGGACGATGAAAAATTGGAAGTGGAAGATGAAGCGTTGAGATCCACCGACGAATCGAGATAGGACCATCGAAGGAATTTGACACAACATTAGGGGTTTGGATCTTGGGAGTCGCCGACTAAGTTTTCAGGTTGAAGACCTCTCATACCCAAATCTCTTTTCCTTGTGATACCCGAGTTGCGGTGAGGGTGTTGAGATCGGGGGACAAGTATCCTCGTAGTGCGGCTTCTCTGAGGTCGTGGGCGAGGTTGAGAAGAAGAAGAGTGTGATTTCACAGCTTCGAGTTAGGCCTTGGGCTCAAACAATTAGTCTTCCGAAGGAGGAATATCCTTCAGAATCCGACGCGGGACCTAAATCGCTGGTACGAACAGGCTTCTCCGACTGGCAATAGTTTGGGATCTCTTTCCGCTTACGCACTAAAGAAGACTATCGGAAGTCTTCTTAAAAGCAGAATCTTCCGAGGTCAGTTCTTTTATCAGGTCGTTCTTCAACGACTTCACAGATGGATGTGCCGCAACGATCTGGTTCGAGGCGTCTGCAGTGCAGGACGTTGGAGAATTAGGCCGTGGATAATATCCCAAAAGCTCCGTCCATATTAGCCAGGAGATCCGCTCATGCACTTTAGTTCCGCTGGGCCTTCAGTTCCGAATTTGGCTGCAGACGAGCAAAGATACCATAAGCGAAGATACTATGTATCTAATGCTGTTCCAACTTGTAGAATTGAGATTCTGACATTTGCGGCCATTTATTTCGGCTTCAGGAGATGGGAGAGGAACATCCGGCTCACATTCTTTTACGCAGGGGGTAAAATCGAACGGAAGGTCTGGAGTCGCTATAACTTCCTCGTGCTCGCCATACAGGGGACGAGCTTCCGGGAGAGAATAGTCACCCACAGAATCCGAGGCTTCCGAAGGGTCAGACGCCGACAACTCATCGTTCTGGACGATCGGTTGAATATGAGTCGGCCGGAGCCTGGTGAAGAGAAAATTCATGGCGTCATTCATCCTTCCCATCAGCCTGTCCTCTTGTACTTGGAAGCGTTTGTCAAGAGTTTTTTGTGTCCCAGAATCTTCCGGAGACTCTGTTGACAGGGACGATTATTTGGAGACTGGTATGGAAACATTTCCAACCAGGATTATGTCCGCTGCTTCACGAGAAATGAGCTCCGATTTTAGGGGAGCTACAGCCTGAGCCATGATATCGTGTGACTGCGATGATCCACGGATCTGCTTTTTCATATTCCTATAGTGGTATTCCTTCAAGACTGACGCACTTGGATCAAAGGCCCGAACTATATTCAGCGTGGGGAGGGCGAACCGAAGCTTGTTAAGGACTGTTGCATCTACTTCAAAGCCTAAGTCGATCGAGTTGATCAGCGTCCAATCGCTCCAGCCATCAGGTAGAAACTTCTTTGCCGCATGCTTCAGGCGATACAGGACGTCATTGTCAGACGGCAGGTCACAGAGGGCTCCCAAAGACTACCGAGCATTGGTAGTCAAGTGGATAACGCGCTAGTCTGGTAATCCAGTTAGCGTAGGGATCCGTTGGTTCGAATCCTACTCAGTGCATGAATTTTACCTCATTAATTTGAGTTTGTGACCACATAATAATAAGACTCTGAGGGTTAGGTGGCAGAAAATGCTTTGAGCATTAACCTCGCCTGGTGGATAACTTCCACTAAAGAGTATTATTATAAAGATGTTGCCGTAGCCATCTGACAAGAATACTAGGCAAACAGTGAGTATTGGCAGTATTTTATCTCTTGAACGGCTTAAATTATTGAGCAACGATGCAATATCCGAAGCAGGGCTCGACCAGAAAGGAGAAGGGGATCAGGGAGACGCGCCCAAGCAAAAGGCAGACGAAGAATCACTTCACGGCTCAAATCCTGAGCAACGGCTCGACTGGTTCCAAAGGTATAGGTACCAGGAGATAGGCAAGGGGTCTAGAGAGACGCACCTAAGCAAAGGAGGGAAAGAGTCCAGCCCACGGATCAAAAATCTGAGAAACGGCTCGAATGATTCCAGGGGTTTAGGCATCAGGAGACGGGCAAGGGGTCTGAGGAGACGCACCCGAACCAATTAAGGACCGAGTTCAGCCCACGGCTCAATATTTTGAGCAACGGCTCGAGTGGTACCAAGGGCCTAGGCACCAGGAAACAGGCAAGGGGTCTAAAGAGACGCACCCAAGCCAAGGAGGTACAGAGTCCAGCACACGGCTCAAAATCTTGAGCAACTACGCAACATCTACCGATGGCATAGGTACAAGAAGACAGGGAAGGGGTCTAGGGAGACCGCACCCGCAAAAAGGGACAAGGTCCAGTCCACGGCTCAAAATATTGAGTGACGGCTCGACTGGTACCAGGGGCATAGGTACCAGGAGACAGGCAAGGGGTCTAGGGAGACGCACCCAAGCCAAGCCAAGGAGGGGCAGGACCTAGTCCACGTCTCAACTTGTATCGAAGGCATAGGAACCAGGAGAAAGGCCGGGGGTCTAGGCAGACGCACCCGCAAATGGGGAGGACAAAGTCCAGTCCATGGCTCAAAATCTTGAGCAACGGCTCGACTGGAACCAAAGGCATAGGTACCGGGAGACAGGCCGGGGGTCTAAGGTGACGCACCCGCCAAAGAGGGAGGAAAAGTCAACTCCACGGATCAAATCTTCAGCAACGGCTCGCAACTCCACGGATCAAATCTTCAGCAACGCTCGTAACTCCACGGATCAAATCTTCAGCAACGGCTCGCAACTCCACGGATCAAATCTTCAGCAACGGCTCGACTGGTACCAAAGCCATAGGTACCAGGAGACAGGCTGGGGGTCTGGAGAGACGCACCCGCCAAAGAGGGAGGACAAAGTCAACTCCACGGCTCAAAATCTTGAGCAACGGCTCGACTGGTACCAAAGGCATAGGTACCAGGAGACAGGCCGGGGGTCAGGGGAGACGCACCCGCCAAAGAAGGAGGACAAAGTCAACTCCACGGCTCAAAATCTTGAGCAACGGCTCGACTGGTACCAAAGGCATAGGTACCAGGAGATAGGCCGGGGGTCAGGGGAGACGCACCCGCCAAAGAGGGAGGACAATGTCAACTCCACGGCTCAAATCTTGAGCAACGGCTCGACTGGTACCAAAGGCGTAGGTACCAGGAGACAGGCCGGGGGTCAGGGGAGACGCACCCGCCAAAGAAGGAGGACAAAGTCAACTCCACGGCTCAAAATCTTGAGCAACGGCTCGACTGGTACCAAAGGCATAGGTACCAGGAGATAGGCCGGGGGTCAGGGGAGACGCACCCGCCAAAGAGGGAGGACAATGTCAACTCCACGGCTCAAATCTTGAGCAACGGCTCGACTGGTACCAAAGGCATAGGTACCAGGAAATAGGCCGGGGGTCAGGGGAGACGCACCCGCCAAAGAGGGAGGACAATGTCAACTCCACGGCTCAAAATCTTGAGCAACGGCTCGACTGGTACCAAAGGCATAGGTACCAGGAGATAGGCCGGGGGTCAGGGGAGACGCACCCGCCAAAGAAGGAGGACAAAGTCAACTCCCCGGCTCAAAATCTTGAGTAATGGCTCGACTTGTACCGAGGCACAAGGAACTCAAAACTCATGAGCCCAGGATGAAAAATCAGGAAAGATCTTACCCTGATTTCTGTAGCGCTGAAATATAACACACGGCGCGAAGACAGACTGGAACTTATCAAAATGTCACTTGAAAATATATGGACACGGCTCGGAAACGGACCGCAAATTGATTAACTTTCACCATATAAAGACAAAATATTTTGCACAATAAATTGTTGTTACTAGGTCAAAGATCAAAAGAGTACTGAAGTTCAGAAGCTTTCTAGTCATAATCAAAAGCTCCTCCGCTAGGAGCAGCACTGTTGGAGAAAAGAGGGGAAATCTACGGAAAAGGGAGAAAGTTAAGGCGCGTTTGCACAGTTACTAGATCAAAAGACCAAAGCGTAATCTCGTTGGGTCAAGCTGTAGCATAGACCCCAAAATAATTTGATTTTTTAACAGTTGAACTCAAATTCCAGAACCAAGATATCGTTTTCCAGATGATAGGTTGCTGGATTTTCATTATTTTTTCTCCCGACTCGTCTACAGGTAAGTTAGTTTCCTAATTTATAAATCTAATTTCTTGAACTTTTGAAGCCTTATTGTCCCCTTTTGTCCATGCCTTCTGCGTTCTTAATAATTCACCCTGGCCAAGTGGAGTAGCGTACAAGTCTTGCGCAAACAGTGATCTGGGTTCGAATCTCAGTTAAGAAGAAATTTGAGGAATATTCACTAGACATATACATTATACATACATATTTGTTTAATATACATATACATGATTCGACTTCAAACAGTTCGACAAATGATGAGGAAAATATCCATCATATGTTTTTACTTCCGAGAAATTTCTAATATTAGAAATCGGAAGTATTGTGTTCGTTTTTGTAAAAAAAAATATTTTTTTGCTCCGATTTCAATTTTTTTCATATTTCTGGACGTTTCATAACCTCCTGAGCAAATTTGGTTTTGTGTCTGTCTGTCGGTCTGTCGGTCTGTCGGTCTGTCGTTCTGTCGTTCTGTCGGTCTGTCGGTCTGTCGGTCTGTTAAAACGATTCCTTGTAACGCGCAAATCTCGGAAACTACTCGACCGATTTTGATGAAATTTTGTACACATCTAGGAGACATTCAGTAGATGGTCCCATTTTAAATTCATCGAATTCGTACGAGCGGCTCTGGGTGAAAGAGACCATGCGCCTGACCACTAACGTTTTACTTAAATGCTTATATCTCGTGAACGGTACACCCGATTTTGATGAAATTTTGTATGTATATGCATATTAATGTTTTACACAGGCTTTTTATATTTTCTTTTTAATTAACTATAATTTGACTCTGATATTTAAGAAAATCCGAAATTTTGGACAAAAAAGTCAAAAAATAAGGAGCACGACTTGCCGATACAGAATTTTTTATAGAATCTAGAATGTAGAAAAAACGGTTTTCTACCATATAAAATATATTTGAAGAAAATCGGTTCAGCCGTTTCGGAGATATAAGTAATTTAGTATAAAAACTCAAAATTCGCACGTGTACACAATGTGAAACAATCACGAGGAAGTATTGTGTCCATAATTGGCAGTGTTTTTATAGTGTGCATCTATCATAGATTTTGATGATTTGCATGATTTCATAATAGCTTGAATGATCAACTAGTAATATGTTTGTTTTTTTTTCAGTTTCAAATTCACGGCTTGGAGAGCGGACAATGGATGATCAATAGATTGCTTTGAGGATTCCATAAAATTTCTTAATTGCTTAATAATGCTCATAGAAGAAACGAAAAGAAAACAATAAACAATGACAAAAATGACGAAATGGGAGGGGAAAAGGGAAAAGAAAAAGGGAGAAAGAGAAGAGAGAGAGAGGAGGAGGACGAGGAGGAGGAGATAATCCAAAAATTTAAAATATCTAGGAAAATATCTAAATCTGAAGCACTTATTAAAAAAATAAAATCTAGGTATTAGTATTCTTAAAGACACCACCAAAACTTATTATTATTATTATTAAACATTTTGGATCAAGTTTTATTTACAAATAACATAGAATATATACATACATAGAAATTAAAATTAACACAACAAAACTTGATCAAGGGCGGTGCTAATGCCAACGGTCTTTACTTATATCATCAAGTAAAGATCAATTTGATGCAAATGACTTACTAGCTAAGCTTTTCGTGAATTATGAAAATAATATATGTGGGATTTTACAATAGATTATATGATTTCTTATTTATTTTTCAGATCGAAATTCTTCGTAGAAGCCATGAAAATCAAAGAGGACCCGAAATTGTAGAACTTTATCAAAATTCCTGTTTCACCAATCACAAGCTCAAGAACAAAATTCATCGTCTCCAAATTCAAATACAAAATTCTTCGTCTTCGTCAAATTCATGTTATCAAAAATCACCGTCTTCAAATTCATGTTAGCAAAAATTCTTCGTCTTCAAATTCATGTTATCAAAAATTCTTCGTCTTCAAATTCACGTTACCAAAAATTCTTCGTCTTCAAATTCATAATATCAAAAATTATTCGTCTTCAAATTCATGTTATCAAAAATTCTTCGTCTTCAAATTCATGTTATCAAAAATTCTTCGTCTTCAAATTCATGTTATCAAAAATTCTTCGTCTTCAAATTCATGTTATCAAAAATTCTTCGTCTTCAAATTCATGTTATCAAAAATTCTTCGTCTTCAAATTCATGTTATCAAAAATTCTTCGTCTTCAAATTCATAATATCAAAAATTCTTCGTCTTCAAATTCATAATATCAAAAATTCTTCGTCTTCAAATTCATGTTACCAAAAATTCTTCGTCTTCAAATTCATGTTATCAAAAATTCTTCGTCTTCAAATTCATGTTATCAAAAATTCTTCGTCTTCAAATTCATGTTATCAAAAATTCTTCGTCTTCAAATTCATGTTATCAAAAATTCTTCGTCTTCAAATTCATGTTATCAAAAATTCACCGTCTTCAAATTCATGTTACCAAAAATTCTTCGTCTTCAAATTCATAATATCAAAAATTATTCGTCTTCAAATTCATAATATCAAAAATTATTCTTCTTCAAATTCATGTTACAAAAATTCTTCGTCTTCAAATTCATGTTATCAAAAATTCTTCGTCTTCAAATTCATGTTACCAAAAATTCTTCGTCTTCAAATTCATGTTATCAAAAATTCTTCGTCTTCGTGAAATTCATAATATCAAAAATTATTCGTCTTCAAATTCATGTTACCGAAAATTCTTCGTCTTCAAATTCATGTTACCAAAATTTCTTCGTCTTCAAATTCATAATATCAAAAATTCTTCGTCTTCAAATTCATGTCATCAAAAATTCTTCGTCTTCAAATTCATGTTACCAAAAATTCTTCGTCTTCAAATTCATAATATCAAAAATTATTCGTCTTCAAATTCATGTTATCAAAAAATCTTCGTCTTCAAATTCATGTTATCAAAAATTCTTCGTCTTCAAATTCATGTTACCAAAAATTCTTCGTCTTCAAATTCATGTTATCAAAAATTCTTCGTCTTCGTGAAATTCATAATATCAAAAATTATTCGTCTTCAAATTCATGTTACCGAAAATTCTTCGTCTTCAAATTCATGTTACCAAAATTTCTTCGTCTTCAAATTCATAATACTTATCAAAAATTCTTCGTCTTCAAATTCATGTCATCAAAAATTCTTCGTCTTCAAATTCATGTTACCAAAAATTCTTCGTCTTCAAATTCATAATATCAAAAATTATTCGTCTTCAAATTCATGTTATCAAAAAATCTTCGTCTTCAAATTCATGTTATCAAAAATTCTTCGTCTTCAAATTCATGTTACCAAAAATTCTTCGTCTTCAAATTCATGTTATCAAAAATTCTTCGTCTTCGTGAAATTCATAATATCAAAAATTATTCGTCTTCAAATTCATGTTACCAAAATTTCTTCGTCTTCAAATTCATAATATCAAAAATTCTTCGTCTTCAAATTCATGTCATCAAAAATTCTTCGTCTTCGTGAAATTCATAATATCAAAAATTCTTCGTCTTCAAATTCATGTTACCAAAAATTCTTCGTCTTCAAATTCATAATATCAAAAATTATTCGTCTTCAAATTCATGTTATCAAAAAATCTTCGTCTTCAAATTCATGTTATCAAAAATTCTTCGTCTTCGTGAAATTCATAATATCAAAAATTATTCGTCTTCAAATTCATGTTACCAAAAATTCTTCGTCTTCAAATTCATGTTACCAAAATTTCTTCGTCTTTAAATTCATGCTACCAAAATTTCTTCGTCTTCAAATTCATGTTATCAAAAATCCATCGTCTTCAAATTCTAATACAAAATTCTTCGTCTTCGTCAAATTCATCGATTCAAAATTCAAGTTCCAATCAAAATTCGTCGTTATATACCCATTCAACAACAAAATTAATCGTCGTCTCAAAATTTATTGTGATATCAAAATGAATCGTCGTCTCAAAATTCAAGTGCCAATGAAAAACAATCGCCTCAAAATTCAAGTTCCAATCAAAATCTATCGTTGTCGTGAAAATGCAAGCTCAATGTTAAAATTCGCCGTCTCAAAATTCATCGTGGTCTCCAAATTCAAACTGACGTTCAAATCCAAATTACGACACAGATCACAGCTGACAAATAATGTAAGTATAAAAAAATCCTCAATAATATCTACAAAAAGGTGGGTATTTAGTTATACCTAAAATATTTTTTGAGGAGGGAAGGATGAATTTGGGAACTCAATTATTTTTGGGGAACGACTTGGCGGGACTATTTTTATGTTACGAAGTGATATTTTTTGGGGATTTAGTTATACAATTCCTATTTATGTGAAATTTCCATGTTCTAAATACATAATGTGGTGTCTTTAAGAATCATTTTGTCTCTTAGACAATAACTACAAGTAGATATGCAAAGTGCTTCAGATTTAGTTTTATAATATGTACTCGTCCATACTTTTTATAATATTTTATGATATTTATTTTCTTTAAAAATTTGAAGTTTGTGAATTACTATGTCAAAATACAACTTTTGTATTGTTCATCTTCAACGTACCTGCTTGTTCTTTTTCTTTCATAAGATGCTTAAAATCTTAATTGAAGAGAATTACTTTTGAGTTTCTAATAACTACACCATACTACCTACCTATTGTGTTTTTTTATGTGTGGAAGCTTTGTACCAACAATAACAATATAATTAGTTGAGATGGGTCAACTCAGGCTTTGGCGAGCTTATTGCGGGTAGGTGATGTGATTCACAAGTAGTGGAAGCCAGTTAGCCCCATTGCCCCATTCTGAATACATCATAAGTCTATTGATCATAAGTCACTACGTTAAGTCTTGATTGGTATCCATTATCCTACGTCAGGTGCACTGGTAGTCAAGTGGTTAACGCGCTAGTCTGGTAATCCAGGTAGCGTAGGGATCCGTTGGTTCGAATCCCACCCAGTGCACAAATTTTTTTCTGTGAATTTGAGTTTGTGACCACATAATAATAAGACTGAGGGTTAGGTGGTAGAAAATGCTTTGAGCATTAACCTCGCCTGGTGGTTACCTTCCACTAAATAGTGTTATTGTTTTATTTTAAGGTTTAACGGCCTGATATGAGGACGGAGGTCTAAATAAAGTACTACGTATAACACTGCTCATTAATTGATTGTTAACGCGCTGTTAGAGCATTTTCTACCAAATATTGTGTGGTCACAAACTCAAATTAATAAGGAAAAATTATTAATTTGAGTAAGTAGGGTTCGAATCCCACCCAGTGCATCAATTTCCTCCCAATAATTTGAGTTTGTGACCACATAATATTAAGCCTCTGAGGGTTAGGTGGTAGAAAATGCTTTGAGCATTAACCTCGCCTGGTGGTTACCTTCCACTAAAGAGTATTATTATTATTACGTCAACGCAATTGTGGACTGGACCTGTAATCTCATTGATGATCTCTTTAGCGAGAAAATCTGCACACGACGCGCATGGGCCGACGTGACGCGACGTTAGGAAATCTGTCTAGACGCTTACCGTCGTCTCTTGAGAGTCCTGGGGAGGTTCCAGTCTTAAACTGATTTTGATGGACTGTAGACTTGTAGACACCCCTTGATAATATTATTTAGCTAAGCTTGTCTAGAATAAATATAAATAACACAAGAAAATACATACGAACTAGGTTTAGCGTAAGTAGGTATACACGCTCGTTTTGTTTTTCTTGGCGTTGAAAAACTAGCGTTTTGCTTCTGTCCGTACTTTAATTGAAACTCAGACCATGATGACTAACTCACCATGGATGCATTGATAGGGGCGACATATTTTGCTTCCAAGACTTAGAGCGAAATTAATAGACAAAATTGAGATCTTATACAATACGCAAAATCTAAACTTAGCTCCACAGAGGTTTTAGCATAATTCCGCCTTTACTGCCATACATATCTGCAGATGTATAGATCTTAAAATGAGAGAGAAAAAGTTACTTGGCATGGTAGGTAAACATTTTTCTTCTTCTTTCTTGCAAGCTTTGTTGGACATCAAATCAATTATTGAGTATGTACCCATCAATAATTGTGTTTGCCTATGCAAGAAGTGTTGAGGCATCTCCAGCAAATTACAGACCATCATTCAAGAGATGTTTTCCGTACACCTCGTTACACAATGTTCGATTCTATGTGCTGTTGTGAAGAACGATAAGACTGTAAATACATATTTAAATAATATGCCTATAAATACGAGTATATTACATTACAGACTATGTTACGTACTTTATAAGTATAGATAGGTGTGTTCATTAGTGCAATTTTTCATAGATATCTAAAGTGGAAAAAGGTAAATTCAGAGGTTCTCAAATATGTGTGAACTACTGAATCCCAATCGAGCTTTTGATGATGATCGAACTTTCTGTAGCAAATAATCGCAATTTTTATTTTGCTAAATCTCATTATTGTCGTTGTGAAATGACTCATCGCGTATTCTTAATTTTTTTTTTTCCCCTAACGTCTCTTTGACATTGAGAAGGTTTTTCTCTCCACTCAGGAATTTCACAAATCAGACCCACATTCACCTCACACAGCCTGATTTGGCCGGGAAAAGCCGGCATCACGAGGGTCCCAACTTGAGTGGTCACCCAGCCAGCCTATCTGACATGGTTGAATGTTGCTTAACTTCAGCAATCTGACGAGAACTGCTTAATTCAACGAGCCATCAACGCTGTCTTGACCTATCGAGTATTGGTGATACATTTAAAGAAATATTTAAACTACAAGTATTAAAAGTACTTTAAAAAAACTATCAAGATTGCAAGTTATATTGTTTTGTTTTTTGGGTACTAATATAAATTGGATATAAATTTTAAATCATATCCAATATATAAAAAAATCCATTGGTCAATGGTCATCCCGGTTTTGGACCTGTTCGTTCTAACCACGGCACCAACGAGTCACAGGTTTGAAAACCACTGACGAGCAAATGCGTTTTGTGCAATTTATTTTGCGAGAAAAGAAAATTACCTCAAGATGTTTGTTGCAGCAAATGTTGCACAGATAGGTGCTTGCAGAAGACGTCTCGCCAAACTGCTTGGTCCATTATTCACTTGCCAATATTGACGCGGGTCATTATTGCAAAGAAAGAAAAGAAAAAAGTACTTATTGGAAATGCATCAGGAAGATGGAGAAAAATATTGCAAAACTGCTAACAGCTATTCGTTTGTGCATGCAATGCACAATGCAGATAAATGCAGGTGATTATTCATTGGGCTCATTTGAGGTACCTTTTTACTGGGCTGTGTGTGTTCAGATTATATGAGCATGTAAAGTTACTGATTGGTGACCAATTGATGATTTAGCGCGGAATTGTGATGTATGGTGGCATCATTAAGGACAATGATGGAATGGACAGTAAATTTTTTCATGTTATTTCTAGTTTGTATCTACTGCTTTACAAAGAATCAGTCAAGAAAGAAATGTGAAAATTGTACTAGATGTGTTTATCAATTTTTAATTATAATAATGCCCGGTATACGGGTACATTACAAAAATACAATAACTTCTTATGGAAAAATATTGAAACCTTTCAAATTTATTCCCTAGATATTTAGAGTGGGTACTTTTTTTGTGGACTCTGTATATATGTTAAGCCTCAATTTCGGGCAGTAAGAAAGTACTGCAAAAAAAAAAAAAAAAATTAAAAAAAATATATACTGCCAAAAAATTAAATAAAACACACAAAATTCACAATACTGTGGATTTCCCCGTAAATCCAAGCACTGGTAGTCAAGTGGTCAACGCGCTAGTCTGGTAATCCGGGTAGCGTAGGTATCTGTTTGTTCGAATCCCAGCCAGTATATGAATTTTTCCTCATTAATTTGAGTTTGTGACCACATAATAATAAGGTTTAGGTGGTAGAAAATACTTTGAGCATTAACCTCTCCTAGTGTTTACCTTCCACTAAAGAGTGTTATTATTATAAATTCAACAATATAGTAATGGAAGAACTAAATTATGAAAGGAATTCGTTTAGCTACTAGGGTCATTTTCATTTATCTTGGGCAATTGGATTTTTTCAAGTCATGAACGTTACCTTTTTCCTAAACAATTTTTGGGCTCAGAAGACTAAGACAAATACCTTTGAGCAAAAGCTTTCATTTAGAATATTTCTAGCAGCTACCTCTTCACACAAAATTACAAAAACTTAACGTACCAGGTAACGTTCATGACCACGGGTAACGTTCATGACGGTAACGTTCATGAGTAACACGCCACTAAAACGATCTTTTCTCAATAAAAGAATATTCACTTTACAAAAAAAAAAAATTGATTGGAAAGAGGACATGCAGAAGAATTAAAGAAATACATTATATATTAAAGAATCATTACAATTTATTTAAAAAACCGCGTAACGTTCTTGTCAAAAAAAATTAGACCCACCATTGTCCCTCACTGTACTGCATCCAACATCCAACTGACAGAAAATTTCAAATCAAAAACAATGTCATCTGTAAGAAGCAAAATGGCGGCAGCTGCTAGCTTCTCATTCTCAGGGTTTTTCAAAATGGTTTACATTTTTTTGGGGGTAACATTCATGACGGAGATTTTTTTTTCTTCGTAGGGACACAACTTTACACGTCTGTAGAATGAGGTGAACATTATTATTTTTATGAAAACTAATGGTCACATCCTAAATAAACTGTATTTTTCTCATTTATATTGGATTTTGGTGATAATAATGGGGAGAAATGCATTTTTTTTCTATCAGCCACAGTAAAATCTTAGACTAAGGGACACCTAAAATATCATGAACGTTACTTACATAACTGGCAATTTTGAGTCTCCACATTAGTTTAAAAGACAATTTATTATTGTAATTTATAAAAAAAATTGTTTCCTATGTGATCAAATAGATTTTAGTCATATATCCCTATTATTTTTACATTTATTAAAGGAGAAAGGTTGCGGACTTGATATGCCCAAGATAAATGAAAATGACCCACTAGCTAACTATGTTTGTTTTGTTATGTCAATGGTTTCAAACAAATTAAAAAACAAATCTGTCATCTTAATCCTTTTCTTTGAGAGCTGCATGACTGCCATCGTTCATCTCCGGATCCATTTCGGTCTCAATATTAGAATCCTAATCCATTTCAAATTTACAGAAAAAAACAACAAATAAAGAAAAAGCAGTCTACAAGTAAATAAAGGCAATAAAAGCAAATAATACAATCGCTGAAATATTACCGGAAGCAGATTAACAAAAGCAGGTTTAGAATACTTTATCAAAGAGATTTGGGGATACCTTTACTCGAATAAAATAGAATAAATATTATTTGAATTTTGTAAAAGACACCGTTTTTGAATAAGAAAAAAAATCCTCATGTTTGGAATAACATGTTAATAACATCTGTAAACAAACACCAAACCGACCAGAAACCTAATCGAAATATTCAAAAAAGAAAAAGAGAGCTACATGGTACAATAGCAGAGATTGTTAAAAGAGATTGAAGCAATAGAAATTGGTAATCTCATTTAAAAAGAGTAAATAAATCGACCTTAGCATATTTTGCTTAAAGCTGTACCTAGTCTGTTGATGTTTGGATTAGAACTATTTATTGAATTTTCCTACAGAAATATTATATGAAGAAACATAAATTTAGAAAATGTAAGAAAAAAAAGCAATGACAATATCTTTGAAAAAATCCTGCCCTGCTGGGGATCGAACCCAGGTCACCGTGTATGTAATGTCTAGCGCGCTAAGTCACTCGGCCACTGTGACTACTTCCTTCATTTAAATGAAATTTATATTCGGTACGTATTCAAACTGTACAACAATTAAAAAAAGCCACGAAAAGATACTTTAATCTTCAGCAAAAAATACCTTTCGACCGTAAACATTTTTTTGTTATATTTCCTTTTCATTTTTAAGCAGTTTTTGCCCCCAGTTCAAAAAACCTCTCCCAGCATTCTCTCGAAATAACTTTCATTTTGTCTTTGAACTTTTTTGTTTGTTTCTTTTTTCCATATTTTTTTCCGAGTTTTGTAAGGTGGGGATTGTGGAGTTATTATAGACCGAAAGCAGAAGATGAACAAGGAGGCCATCTCTCTCTCAAGCGGATTGTTAAAGGAAATTTTAGACCAAGTGAAACAACTGAACCATACATAACCGACCTCAGTGGCTTGGTCGATAAGGCGGCAGGCTTGTAACCTAGAGATCGGTGGTTCAAGTCACGGTTTCAGCGTAGATTTAGTAAAGCGAGTTTGAGTAGTTGTGATATCACGAAATTGATTAACACACATATGATGATAACTTTAACTTTTAGTGAACCATACATCAATTTTTTTGTTAATCAATCATCACAATGTTGATATACTTTTGGTTATAGGTATATTTGTCCAGACCAGGAACTACACCCTCAACCTTATAATTCAGCTATGCGACTGCTATTGTTAACACCTTGTCTGCCATAGATCGATCACATGGTTGACGACCTGGAGCAAGTCACTGGATAATATTATAATAATTTCGCTTTCCTTCCCGATTAGGACCAATGAGTTTCATTATTCCAGCAGTAAGCCCAAGACTTCACAGTATTTGGTCAAATGAGCGCGCGATTAGCTCAGTGTTTAAGCACTCTCTTGCCATCCAGAAGGTCCCGGGTTCGATCCCCGGTGCCGACAAAAATTTGTATTCTTAATTTGGTTACAATTGTTTGTAAGGGATACCTTCCGGAGCGCTCGTGATGACACAGCACCTAAATGGGAAGTATTCAGTCACTTCTCGCCCATCAGAGGGGAGGCATACTACGGGATGAGCAAGCTACAACACAAACCACAAGCGTCCACAGTAGCTCCTGTTTCATGGTTACAAAATTAAAAGGCTGTGAAAAACTCCTTAAAAAAAAAATACCAAACTCGCGACCTCTGGATTACCAGACAGACGCAATGACCAATAAACTACCGGGTTGGATGTGGATCTTCTGTCAAGGACCTTTTCCTTTGGAGGACTGTAGACAAACGTAGCGCCTGGGGCTGTGGCCCCTTCATTGGTGTAGTCTGGATGTCATCATCAGTACTCTCATGAGAAAGCACGTAGCTAGATCGATAAGGTGGCGGACTCGTTACCTGAAGGTTGGTGGTTCGAGTCCCTAGTATGGCATAATTTAGGAAGGTAGATTTGAGTAGTTAAGACAGCACTCTTGCTATTAGCACAAAAATGTTGAACACTATAATTGGTGTCAACAATACTTGAACCTAGGTATTATTCCTAAAAAAATTCCTAAAAATGCTCAAAACTCTGACCTCCAGGTTTCAAGTCCGCAGCCTCATCGATCGATCTACTAAGTTCAGTTGCTGACCCTGCCCTAGATACATCACACATGCACAGGGGGAAATCTTTGGGTTGATACCTACATGATAGAGTACGATAAGTAGGTAAGTATAGAGTATAATTATGTATATAGGAACCACTGCAACCATAAGAGCACGCAATACAATGAATGTATTTCTGAACCTTTTGTGGGATTTATGGAACCAGACATTTCTTTCCTGAGTGAGAGGTGAACTTCAGAATGGAAATTCAAAGGAAGGAGTGTAAATGGGTTGCTTTTGCTCTTTCCTCTCTTGTTTGGTACTATTTCTTTTAATTTTCTTTTTCTATCTATCTCTCTATCCGCTCTAACTTTTTTATTATCTATCCCTCTATCTCTTTATCTCCCCTTTCTCTCTATCCCTCTCTCTTTTTATATGTATATCTTTCTTCCAACTCTCTTTTTCTAACTACTCCTCACATTTGTTCTCTCTTCCTCGTATTTCTCACTTTCTTCTCTCTCTCTCTCTGTCCTCCTCTCTTGTCCTCCTTTTCTCTCTTTCTCCTCACCCCCCCCTCGCTCTCCTACTCACATTCCCTGTCTCTCTTTCTCTCGCTCTCTTGCTTTTTTTCTCTCACATTCCCTCTCTCTCTCATATTCCCTCTCTCTCTCTTTTACATTCTCTCTCTCTTTTTCTCTCTTATATTCCCTCTCTCATTTTTGCTCTTTATCTCTCAAATTCCCTCTCTCAATGCCCCCCCCCCCCTACCTCCCTCTCTTGGTCT
Organism: Bactericera cockerelli; assembly: GCA_024516035.1. Classification (NCBI taxonomy): domain Eukaryota; kingdom Metazoa; phylum Arthropoda; class Insecta; order Hemiptera; family Triozidae; genus Bactericera; species Bactericera cockerelli. The sequence continues at coordinate 31,719,461 of CM044960.1, forward strand.
CTCTATTATACAGTTTCTTCCGTCAGCAATGAAAAGCGCCGTCATGTCTTTGGTTCGGGAAAACTTTCCCTCTGCTAGGAGAACGTAAGAAACACTTTAAGAACAATGTTAAGTTTTCAGCACTCGGTAGCAATTAACTTAATGGAGAAAGCGGGAAATGTACGAAATATGTATAAGAGCGAACATTTTCTTTTCGTTCTTTTGATACTAAAGAGAGAAAAAAAGTGCGAAGTTCTACGAAAAAAAGTAAAGAGCAAATGGTAATGGGAGTGAAAAACTGAAAATTCACAAATGTAGGATGTTTGGAACATTTTGTTTCTGGTAATTATGTGATGAAAAACTTACTGGGGAGTTTTCTGACTTGACTTTTGAAATTTCGATGGGAACTGAGAGTAATTTGCTGGTTTTTGTTCTTGAATTGGACTGTTCCGACTTATGTTTTTGAATAGTAGTACGTAGGTCTGCCATAGTTTCAACTTCTTCTTAAAAATAATTAGAGTTTATTTATTTATATTTTGGTCCACATTCTATTCAGGTCACAAAAAGTTTTCCCTTAGGTAATCCAGAGAGAACACTAGCCTCTCTAGATCACTAGATCACATTGGACCTTATAATAGGTATAAGTATAACTGACAAAATGGGAACAAGTCAACAATTAGGTGATGACCACAAATTGTAGTCATTGAAAACAATGTCAAAAGAGATAAAAATAATTATAAATCTTGCAAAATTTATGTAGAATAGATTGTGACTTCGCAGAAGTTTTTTTTAGTTATGAATTCCCAAGTTTTAATTGAAGACTTCACTTTTTTATTTTATAATAATAATACTCTTTAGTGGAAGGTTTAATGCCCAACGCATTTCTACCACCTAACCCTCAGAGTCTTATTATTAAGTGGTCACAAACTCAAATTAATGAGGAAAAATTCGTGCACTGGGTGGGATTCGAATCAACGAATCCCAACGCTACCTGGATTACCAGACTAGCGCGTTAACCACTTGATTACCAGTGCCCATGATGGATATTGACTGTAATCTCTATTTAATTATGTAATTATTCATTTTCTTTTATTGTAGATAATAAATGGTGTAAAAAATATATAGGTATACAATAAATGAACACAATATTTGTGTTTATTTTAGGTCACAGGAAGCGACTTCCGTGATAGAAATAACATTCAATTTTTAATTAGTCTCTCTCAGCATCCCAGGATGTTTTCAGGGAAGGAGGTCTTTGTCCCGATCTAGTATTTTTTACGAGAATATTGAAGTCGCCAGCCATGATGCTGTGAATTTTTAAAATGTTATCACGCCACCCTGGAACCGCTTCTAAATTATAACCGAAATAGAGACTCCAATCACCGATCTCCAGTTTACAAGTCCGCCTTAACCACCAAGCAACTGAACCTTCGATGAAGATACAAGCTGCTGAACTACTGAAAAATTTGTATGCATCTGACTGGAATAATGTCAACCCTTTCATACAGCATTTTATAAACATGGTTCTGATTGGTAAGGTCACTTCCTTTACTTTCTGTATCCATAACTATGTGTTCTGTTCTGGTGGTGGAGAATGATAAAAGCAAGAAAATAATATAAAGGATTTTGAAAAGTAATGGAGACCCTCAGTGACTCTGTGCTACCCACAAATATTGCGAAGAGGCTTTTGAGACACACCACACAAATATCACCCAATTTGTTATCAAGCTCGTCAAGTAGCGCCGGCCGGTCAGTGTATTTTGTATTTTGTTTTCGCCCACTTTCCGCTTTTTTTTTTTCAATTTAGGAGCTTTAACTCTGTCAGTTGACAGGTCGTTCATGGTCTTCCCGCTTTTAGTAACCAAAAAAACTTGGTTTTGGAAGATGAAATTTCATTTTAAGAGTAGCAACTGTTATATTACAGTTTATTACTTATGAATGTATCAACCAGTTTTTACTATCCATAGAACAGGACCCTCTCTAATATCGGCCTTGTGTTTAATCCTTGCACCAAGTAAAGCAAATATACGAGCCTGTGTATGTTTTATTATGTGTAAATCCAGTGTTTTGTGAGCATTCTGTGCATGTGTCGAATTTCTTGGAAACATTATGAGATGCACTTAATCTGGGAGTCGATTAGCTCCTTATCAATACGTCACAGGAAACGGGTCCATAGATCACTTCCACATTCTAATGAGCGATACTGTTTTAATAAAGTGGTATGTTTGTATTTAGAACAATTATATCAACTAAATATAAAACAACTCCTCAAAGCGTGCACCATAAAAAGTCAATATCGCCTATAAAAAAGTCAATATCTCCTTTTTCATACTGCCCAGTTACGATTATTAAAGTCCCATTATTCCATCTGTAAGACCAAGATATAATATAATGTGGTAAAAATCTCAAATGAGAGGATAACTTGTCATGTCTCGGCTGGGTTTCGAACCCGCGACCTCTGGAATCTCTGGATTCACAGAGTGCCGCCTTTACTACTGAGCTACCGGGACACTTTCTATATGGATTCTATATGATCTAAAAAGAATAAATTGAGTGAGTCAGTGGGTTCAGTCAGGTTTATAAATTAAGATGACCACTTTAGAGATGACAAATTGCATGTCCTTATTCAGAACAATCAAACTATCATCAAGTTTTTGGATTTTTTTTTTTTTTTGCTGTTGCAAAATATCTACTAATAAAATCATCAAAAATTCTAAGAAGGAAGTGAACGATATGTTGAAAGTTCTGCATTCCTCATGAAAGCTCTCTCACGGTGAGAAATTATCTTCGAAATCTTCTTCACAATACCGGTTTTCTGCAGGTACCATCTTCATCAAGATCAATTAGTCATCAAATTGTTGTTTTACGCGAAGATCTGCTACCATATTTGGACCAAGTTGACAAATTGTATTACAAGTAGTCTGATTGTCTTTATTAATAACACGTCATCTGGTGGTGAGTCAAGGATAGATTCTTATTATATAGTACCGACGTAGTACCTTGATCGATAAGGCGGCGGATTTGTATCCTGAAGGTCTGTGGTTCAAGTCCCGCATACAGCGTAGATTTAGTAAAGTTTGAGTAGTTGTGATATCACGACAGTGCAGATTAACACAAATATGATAACAATGTAGTAGTAGTAGTGGTGTTATGGTTTCTTTATGGTGAAGCACAAGGCCTCCTCACAACTTTTGTGGGTACCGCAGCATTACTTACTAAGGGCCAAATTATAAAACAGACTTAGATTTCATCGAAGTGGACACTATCCTTAACACACCCTCCTGTCAATTTTTTATAACCAATCACAGGGCACTATAGCCCGAGTAAAGGAATAGTTTTAACTTAGATTAAATCTAATCCTGTTTCATAGTTTGGCCCTAAGAGTGTTACAAGTGTGAATACGAGTATACCTATTATTTAAATATTCGTACACACATAGTTATAATATGTTGGTATAGGAAGGTATTTTCTGTAAATTTTATTTTATGTTTTGTATAGCAGGCATACAATATGTAATGAAAAAGGTTAATTTACATAAATATAATTATGTGTATGTATTAATTCCTCTTGTATGTGTATGTATTAATCCCTCTTTGATAACTAACTATTTTAACGAGAAATATCCCCGAACATATAAATATATACAATTTCCTGACGTCATTTCAACGGAAAAAACTAATTTATCAGACGAGAAAGCATCCCGGAGTAGTAAATTAGGAACTGCATTTTTAATGCGTCAGCACACATTACCCAGTCTCGAACCCTCTTCTTTCCCGACCCTCGCATTGTGAGTCCCGCTCTAGACCCGCGGGACTCTGCTTGGTAATCATCAAAATCTAATTAACTCTTGCGAAATGGACACCCTAGTTAAACCCGCCACCCTGGAACCTCTTTACCCCGCTTCCCCATATTGTGCACTCCCCCCCTATCAGACGCACAGCTCAATGAATAATGCTCAAAGGATTTGTTGGTGGAAAATAGGGCTCTTTTTTTTCTCTTTTTATCTCTATTTCTCTATATTCCGCCTTTTGTTTTTGTCTCTCTATCTCTACCTCTCTTTCTTTGTCTTTCTTTTTTATTTCCTCTCCAACGCCTCTATTTCTCAATTTTTATATTTTTCCTTTTCTTTATCTTTCTCCCTTTTCATATACTCTGTTTATCCCTCTCTTTTTCTAATTTCTTTCTCTCTCTCTCTCCCTCTCTCTCTTTCTCCCCCCCCCCCTATTCCCTCTCTACTAGTCACTCCTCCCATTCCTATCTCTCTCTCTCTTTCTTCTTCTTCTATCTCTCTCTCTCCCCTATTCCCTCTCCATTAGTCACTCCCCCCATTCCTGCTATGTTAACGAACTCTCTCGATCGGAAAATTACTTTCAAAGGAATCCAAAGAGACAGAGAGGGATAGAGATATAAAAAAAATCCCAGCTAATCAAAACTATATATTTCAGTTAGGTTGGATTTAATGTGCAGGAAAAAAGGGACCATCCATCTATCCGTCTATATTTCAAGGGGAAGAAAAGTCCAAGAGACAGAGAGAGAGAGAGAGAAAGAGAGAGAGAGAGAGAGAAAAAAAAAGGATAGTGATACCGGTTTAGTAAAAAATATTCAGTGAGTAAAAAAGAAAGAGATTGCAAAAGAAGATAAAGAGAAACAGAGGTGAAGAATACATAGGGAGGACCGTAAAAAGAGAGAGAGAGAGGACTTTGCAGATTATCCTGCCGTTTTCTTTGTTAATCATGCAAAAAAAATTTTCAAAGCAAAAAAAAATCAGTATAAAAGATACCTTTGAAATTGTCTATACCTGCTCAAGTTGCCTTTGTATTGAAAGCTGGGGGGTGGGGGGAGTCTTTTGTCTTCGGCGGTTATAGCGACATTGGGAACGATTGAAGTCAGCCGGTGAAAAAAGACATTGACAACTTCGATTTATTTTTTGGAGTATTCTCTCTTTTACGACCTTACCCAGGCTGGGTGAGGTTAATGTGGGGCTGGTACGATTCCCAGCAAATGGAAGGTAAAACCCCCGTCCTTATTATCTCAAACCATGATGTTAAAACCAAATTATTTTCAACCAAATAGAAAATACACCGTGGCCGAGTGAGTTAGCGTGCTAGGGTTGGGTGGAAGAGATTGCCTAAGGCAATAACCCCGCCATTTAGTTAGGACATATATTATGTATATATTTATTTTTTTTTTCTTTTTTTTTTTGTTATAATTATTGTATATTTGTATTTCGTTTGTAATATTTTGTATTGTATATGTCCTATTACCTAATAAAGTGTAAATAAATAAATAAATAAAATAAAACTGGTCACGGTAGATCTAACAATGGTCAGTGTGGCAATTGGGGCTTCCCTTGTGGAACTTCAATCAGTCTATATGGATGAAAGTCACCGTGGCCGAGTGAGTTAGCGTGCTAGGCATTGCACGCACGGTGACCTGGGTTCGATTCCCAGCGGGGCAGGATTATTTCTGCTGTATTTTTCCCAGCGGGGCAGGATTTTTTCTGCGGGGCTGTACTTGGCTGTTCCGGGTCCACTCATAGCTCCTGAGGAAAAGTGGCTGCTTTAATGTTAGCAGCGACCAGTGGTGGAGTTATAGGCAAAATTCAGATATATGGGGATATTAAAGTTATGGAAAAGTCTTATAATTCTGCGCTACCCACTAAAATTGTGATATAATAACACAAAGCAACACATTATTATTATATGGTTGAAAGCGCTGATGTGATCATTCATAGTATTCTTAGGATGTGTCATAACTACCAAAATTGCTTTCTCATATTTCATTTTCCCTCTCGCATTCTTCGACTAGCTCCCCTTCCTAAAATGGAACATTATTATCTTGAAAAAGTTTTCAATAATTTTTTTGTTGTTGTATTTTCAAATTATTTTTCTTCAAAATTTTTCCAATTCACAAGTCTATTTCCAATTTTCTCACTCCCTCTGTACCTTTTATCTCTCCCTCCCCATCTTTTTCTCTCTCTCTCTCTCTCTCTCTATGTGTCTTTCCCTCTCTCTCTCTCTCAATTCTCATTTCATCAAATAATCGTCCCTTTAAAATTCTCGATTTTCATTTAAGACGTTTAATTCGGAGGGTGGTCTGATGTAGAGTTATGTGCTACTTCACATCACATTTAACATCCACTAAATTCTAATTTTGATAGCGATTCCCAACCCCTGTGAATTTCTATCATCCCCCTCCTCATTTAGTGTCGATTCATTCTGTCCTCCACCTCCACAACTCTTCTCTCTTCCTTCTCTACCTCCCATAGTTTTTTTTCTCACCCCCTCCCCTCCACTCTACTCCTCTTTCCTCTCTCAAACTATGAATACCGCTCCACCTTTACCAATTTTAATGTTCCTTCTAGGGTTGGGTGGAAGAGATTGCCGCAGGCGATAACCCCGCCCTTTAGTTGAGACATTATTGTAAATATTGTACTACTTCATTAAGCCATTAACATTAACCAGTAGAATGTGTAATATAGATAAGATAAGGGCAATGTAGATAACTTCATGTGTTAAAAAAAAAAAAAATTGTACAATGCTCAAATGTTTTATATCTGCTTACATTCTGTAATTTATTCTTGTATTCTTAAATTGTAATAAATTATTGTACCTATACCTAAATTGTATTTTGAAAAATAAATAAAGCTGTAGCTCTTGCTACGATACATTTGTTAATATAATCTAGCTACTGGTCCTAATATTAATATTATAGCTACTAAAATGCAACATCGAAGCATAGAAATTTTCTTCGAACCAACATAGGTGAGTTTGCTAAACCACTAGGCCAAGGTTTAGTTTTCAGCTGAACTTAGCAAAGAAGTCGAGAATGTATAAATTTCGTCATTCTGAACAAAAAAAAATCGAAATTTTCCAGCAATCCGAGTTAAGTTTTTCATTGCATGTATTCGTTCCAGATAAATAATAATAATACCTTGGCATTTTTTTTTTTTTTTTTTAATAATAAGCTCGCAAAGAATTTGAAAAATTAAACAGATTATACCCAATTTATTCTCAACAAATTCTTGTAGGAATTAGTCAAACAACGAAATTCGTGTTCAATTTAACTTTACAAATTTCATATTTATCTACCTAAAATTTCAATGTCCAGAGATCCTTAAATCAAGGAAACTAAAGTTTGATTAATTTACGAAATAAACAAAAACTTGTGTATCGTTAATCGTGAAACACACCATGACGAAGAAAATAAATCAGGTTTGAATAATACGAATAATAAATCATTCATTAAAATTCGTATAAATGAGCTTTCTGCTAAATATTTAAAATGTTCCTGATTTTCTTGATCCTAATTTATCCTAATTTTTCAATATATGTTAATGTTAATATTATTTGTACATAAATTTATTCAAATTACTGCTGTAAAAAGCCATAGGTAGGTCCATATACATAAAGAGATGAAGTAGTTACGAAATATTTTTAAACTAAAAGATTAATAGAACATACATTCATTATTATTATTATTATTCGGTGACACAAATTTCTTGGCCCGTCTCACAACTAAGAAAATGACACTTCCGTCTCTAAACCTCTAAGTTCTGGGTTCGAGCCCTACCCAAGGCGCAGGCAAATATTTTAGACATTTTTTTTGTACAGGGTGGAGTTTCTTCTCCCAAGAAACTAAAATAAAAAAGAGCTGTAGAATCGTAAAAGAAGAGAGAGTAAACTCTATTATTATTTTTTTTAATATGGGTTTCAACTATACATGGTCATAAATTATCACGGGGGTTTTACCTTCCATTTGCTGGAAACTCAAAAACCAGAGGGAATAGCCAGCATCACGAGGGTTCGTATAGAATGGTCACCCATCCAAGTCCTAACCTCGCTGGACATTGCTTAACTTCAGTGACTGAACGCGAACTGGTGTATTCAACGTGCCATTATATAATTCGGATTTTTTAAGTATTTAAGTTTAAAAAATAACAGAGATAAAAAAACCTAGTTATTAATATTTCCAGAGATAAAAATAAATAATAAGAAAAATGATTGATGATGATGATGATGATGATGATGACCCCGTTGACACCCTTGAGAGTAGGGGCTTTCCTTGTAAGCCAAGGAATTGTGAGTTCTGGACCATTGATGTTCCTCCTTTGTGATGTCTTGTCTCATTGTTTGTGTTTAAATTACAGTTCCATATGGTTGATTGTTTATTTATTTGATTGATTGTTTATTTTTATTTTATTTATTTATTTATTATTTATTTTTATTTATTTATTTATTTTTTTTTATTTTTTTTTTTGTGTTTTTTTTTTTTTTTTTTTTTTTTTGTGTGTTTTTTTTTTTTTTTTTTTAATTGTCTTTTTAATTGTCTTACTTTTTTTTGCTCCACTTGTCTCTGTCTCTTGCTAGTGCTGGCCAGTATCTTCCTGCGTATTTGTTCAGCTCGTCTCTCCATCTTTTGATCTTCCTTCCTCTTGACCGTTTTGAGAATTTGGGTGTCCATTCAGTGAGTCTTCGAGTCCATTTCTCTCCCTGCATTCTCATCACATGGCCAGCCCATTTCCATTTGAGTTTTCTTGCTTCCTTGACTAGACTCCTTACTTTCAGTTTTTCATCTACAACCTGATTGCTGATTCGGTCTGACCATTTAATTTTTAAAATACTTCTCTGCATTTTGTGCTGGATTGAGTTGAGTTTATCTTCAAGTTTCTGTGTGAGAGCCCAACTCTGACATCCGTATAGTATAGATGGGAAAACACAAGTTTCTAGACAGCTGCTTTTCAGTGGATTTGCTATTTTATTGTTTTTAAAAATTGTTTTGAGCTGCCAGTACTTTTTCCATCCAATAGTCAGTCTGCGTGAAATTTCTTTCTCGATTTTATTTTGAAAGGAAATAAGTTGGCCTAGATAGATGTATTCTCTTGTGATGGCAATTTTCTCTCCATGGACATCAATTTCTTTTAGAGAAGAGGGTGACATAATCATTGTTTTTTTGGCATTCATGCTTAACCCATGTAATTCGCTGGCATCCCTGAGGTCTTTGATCATGGACTTTAAATGTTCAAGATTACTTGAGATTATGATGATATCATCTGCGAATCTTAAATGGTTAAGTGATTTCCCATCTACATATATACCTTTATCTTCCCATTCAATTTTGCTGAAGATTAGCTCCAGTACGCAGTTGAATAGGTCTGGCGAAAGCGGGCAGCCCTGCCTCGTTCCACGTTCTAAGCTGAAGGTCCTTCCATTTTGATCCAGAGAAATATAGGCTTTAGCATGTTGATAAATATTCTTAATGACATTGATATAAATAGATTCTACGTTTGCTTTTGCAAGTGCTTGCCAGATACTAGAATGAAATATGCTATCGAAAGCTTTATTGAAATCTACGAATGCCAAGTGGAGATCAAGGTTGTATTCGTTACATTTTTCAATGAGCTGATTTACTGCTTGAATATGGTCAGTAGTTGAGTATGATGGCCGAAAACCAGCCTGTTCAATGGGTTGATTGTAATCTAATGTTTTTTTGAGGCGTTTTTGTATTATTTTTGTGAAGACTTTGTATATACATGACGAGAGACTAATGGGGCGATAATTATTAATTTCACTCTTACATCCTTTTTTGTGCAGCAAAATAACTTTGCTTATTTGCCACTGACTAGGTACTTTCCCTTCTTGGAGAATTTTTGAAAAAACATTTTGTAGTTTATGTATCAGTTCTGGGATGTTTCCATCAATCAGTAGGTTGTTACTTATTCTATCTTCCCCTGGGCCTTGTCTCTTTTGAGTTGTTTAAGAGCCCACTGGATTTCGTCTTTCAATATGTTGAATGATGCAAACTCATTCCCTAGCATTGATGTAAAAAGAAAAATGATTATCAAGAATCAAAGAAGTACAAAGAACGAACGGACACAAAAGAACAATAATTTCATTACAAAAATAATAATAATTATACATTATACAGAGTGTTTCAGAAAAGTGTGCCTTTATTTTAGGCACGTATTATATGGACCATTTTAGGGGGGGGGGTCAAGTCTATGACAAAAAGGGCGAAAGTGCACCATAAGGGAGATACACGTCTCTAAAGGTTCTTTAAAAAAATCTAAGATTTTGAATTACGCTTTACTTGTTAGAGTTATTGAAACGCGGAAAATAATCGACTCCCAATACAAGATGACACAGTTATTTTGATGTAGAAACCAAGATCATTGCACTCTCAGGGGCGGCCACAGGGTTCTCCCTTATGAAGCACTTTCGCCCTTTTTCTTATAGACTTGACCCCCCCTCAAATGGTCCATACAGCACGTGGTTTAAGTAAAAGCACACTTTTCTGAAACACCTTGTAGATAAGACTGAATTATGACCGCGGCTTATCATCAGAAAAAGAATTATCTGATTAATAGGATAGCAGCGGTCCCAGAGTGTTGTTTGTTTGTTTTATAATGGGTGTGAACTTGTGAGGCTGTAAGGATTTATAGATTATATCAAGGAGATTAAAGCACTTTAGGAATGAAGGGTTATGTCAGTTAAACCAGGGATGGTCAAATTTTATTCGGCGCAATTCACCATAAAAAGTAAATATCAATCGTCGTGGACCACATTACTTTGGGGGGGGGGGGGGATTACTATACGTAATTATAATATGTAATGACACTCTTTAATGGAAGGTAACCACCAGGCTAGGTTAATGCTTAAAAGCATTTTCTACCACCTAACCCTCAGAGTCTTAATATTATGTGGTAACAAATTCAAATGATGAAAAATTCATGCATTGGGTGGGATTCAAACCAACGGATCCCTACGCTACCAGGATTACCAGACTAGCGTCTTAACACTTGACTACCAATGCACGGTGACCACATGACTATTACCAATTACATACCTAATACTTTTTTTGATGCCCAAGACGTTAAATAGCGCCGCAGACAACTTCTTCAAAGATCATAATCTAAATATGGTCCATATGAAGTTCTAAAATGCTACCTTAAGACCCTTGAAAAGCTATCTTCAGCTTAGTTTCGTTTTAAAAAAATACTTTTTTAGACCTTAAAAAAATATTACAATAGTAAGGACCCTTATGTGGAGGGTAAGCATAAAAGATGAGAGTGCTATTTTTACTATCGGGGCAGGGCGATTTGGCACAGGACGAATTAAAAAAATAAAATAAACAAAATTATTCATTAGCGCACCAGAAAAATTTTTGGACATAAATGGGCGTCGCCCCAATATTAATTGGCCACATTTTCAAATAAATTATCCAAAAATCATACATTGGGCTGGATCCGAAGCAACGGATCTACACACTATACCTAGATTACCAGACTACCGCTTTAACCATCTTCACTACCTTCTGGTAGGCTTTCTTTTTCCCATAACATCCTGAACAAGGTTGACATACCACTGGTTGAGCCCGCTGAGCTCTGGCATAGTTGTGAGATGATGGATGTCCCCGGTAAGAATAATTAATGTCCAAATCACTAAACTGATGGTAAACTATCCTAATCAGATGTGAAGTCCCCATGCGGTCCTGCTGGGTCTCTTGTTTCAAGATATTGGCAGGGCCGGTTTGTAATTAGGTAAGGACTAAGGGCCAAATTATAAAACAGAATTAGATTTAAGCTTTGTGGACACTGTCTCTTAACTCGAAACAAGTTTAAAGTTGAAGTAAGTTGTAAGCAAGCAGTCAAGTTGAAGTTTCAAAGCAGTATCGCCCAAGTTAAGGGATAGTGTCCACTTTGATTAAACTTAATTTTGTTTCATAAATCGGCCCTAAGGGTAAAGGGTCAACTTAGAAATTTTGAATGGGAATTAGGGAGGACCATCCCTTATCTGAGATAGCAAATATGATGATGTATATGTGCGTCGGTGTCCCCAAGCAATGGCCCTGTGTACGAGAGCACAATAATACCTATTAATTGGTGCCAAAACCAACCAACCTCAACCGTGAGGTTTAACAGCATCGACCCTGCTCAGGAGGGATAAGACAGAGCAAAAGAAGAATGGGTATGTGCCTTGATTTGAGCAGCATGAGGTTATGAACCTACTATTTCTAACTTGTGAGGACAATTGATGTGACACGGCAGGAGAGTATTACTTCTGGACACCACACTCCATGGGTGTTTAAAGTACTTTAAATCCCTCATTAATATCTTAACTACCTATTACTTACACAAAACTTACCGCATTTGACCAAGTATTTGAACAGACATGACTGGTTCTTGCAAGATCATCCATAACCATCTATATAAAAACAACACCTGAACAAAACATAAAAAAAGAAAAAAAATATGTAAAAAAGAAAATCATCCACCATTATTAATGTTCAAAATCACCAAACTATGTACTACTGTGTCTATAGTCAAAGTTGTCAGTTGTTGTTATTAATATATTCAACGTTTATTATTATTATTCTTTTCAGATGTTCAGATTTGCAAGAAGGGAATTTCGTTGTCTAAAAAATTGTTTTTTCCAGTTAGGACTCACGCACCCTTTCATCTACCTAGACAATCGACAAAAATAGCTCTTATTTATTTTATTTAATAAGTTAACGGGAGATACCCAATTTCACAATGTGACCCTAGTCTTAATAGTAATCTTAATACTCTTGGCGAACCTATAGGCTTGAAAAATTCTCAAAGATTCTTAAAAGACATAATAAATTTAATTTTAAGTAGATCCATTTTTTTTTTTTTTTTTTTTTTTTTTTTTTTAACGTGACAAAATTCAATGACCCAAGACATTGACTTCTGGGTCATTGGCACCTAATCCTAACATATTATGGACATAATTATACTATTATACTATTATGAACCACCTCATAAACAAACCACATAACACGGGAGATAAAAAGCCTGGTGCATTATGGACATAAACAACATTGTTCTAAGCCTAAGCTTACTAGACTCCTAATCCGCTTACTAAATGGACTGCCTTATCAGTTGAACTGAATGATGGTTCGGGTCTCGAGTCACGAGGTCGTGGGTTCATTGGACACATTAGAGAATTTTGTTGTCAATGGAATAGGGAAGAATTATTTGGGAATAGTTTTGTAGAACGTAGAACAGAAATATCGGAGGTATTATTTATTACCTTGACCGAGTGGATACAGCACAGCACAGCACAGAAACAATCCCTCATTATATCAGGGTTGGGTGGAAGAGATTACCATAGGCAATAACCCCGCCCTTTAGTTAGGACATATGTTTATAAATATTTTTCTATTCTTTTTCCTTTTTATTGTATATTTTATATTGTTTCCATTTTTTCATTGTTATAATAATTATTTGTATTGTGCATAATGTTTCTTATCTAATAAAGTGTTTAATAATAATAATATGGGGCCATAATAATAATAATAATAATATCGTAATTCAGATGCACCCGACTAGGCTTGAACGCAGAGAATCTGGGTTCGAAACCCGGTTGGGTAGAAATTTTCTCTTAATTATTCTTAGGATGGCAATATCCACTTTCAACGTATTCCTGATGAAAAAACAAAAGACCATCTCCAGGATCTATAAGGATCTTCTTCATTATGTTCAATGCAAGATGGTCAATAATAATAATAATATCGCCTTATTCATACTGCCGATTAGGACTGTTCAGTCCCATTATTCTAGCAGTAAGCCCAAGACATATTATTATGTGGTAAAAATCCTAAATGGGAGGATAACTTGTCATGTCCCGGCTGGGTTTCGAACCCGCGACCTCTGAAATCTATGGATTCACAGAGTGCCGACTTTACCACTGAGCTACCGGGAGAGACTTAATGGTCATGGATCAAAAATTGTTGTGAATCAGTAATGGACAACGGCCATGGTTGATTTTTTTTCTTCTTCTTTTTTTAATGTGCAATGGAAATTGTGACGTCCGATTGTATCTATGGAAATAACTGTCACACTTTTTTCTTTGCAATTATTTTTATTTTGTTTTTTTGAGTTTTTTGTTGTTATTTTTATGATATTGAATAGGATGTCATTGATATCTGTGAAAGTTTAGCTGCTGCATCCTTATGTTGAGTTGAGATCTATGTATTGAGGATTGAAGTTTATTAGAATTCATTCTCGGTGAGGATTTTTTATTGGGAGGCTTGTGTTGTCAACTGTGGAAGTGCCAACATTAGATGAGGAAGTTGTAGTTCACTTGAAAACTAGTGTTCCTGAGTGAAGGAGAATTCGCAAAGAGAAAGTCAATGGAAAGAAATTTTAGCAGCCAAAACTGGTGGTTATAAAAAAAAAAGATAAAGAGCTAGTTAGTTGTGTTATTGTGTCACAATTATTGTGTTCACAATGAATGCACTGGTAGTCAAGTGGTTAACGCGCAAGTCTGGTAATCTAGGTAGCGTAGGGATCCATTGGTTCGAATCCCACCCAGTGCACGAATTTTTCCTCAGTAATTTGAATTTCTGACCACATAATAATAAGACTCTGAGGGTTAGGTGGTAGAAAATGCTTTCTACCGGTGGTTACCTTCCACTAAAGAGTATTATTATGATTATTATTATTAGAATGGAGGGTAAACCACCGTCGTGGTATGACCATGCAGTTGAAAGCGATGTGAAACGATGACTTTTTTGGTTATCTATATAACAGTCTCAGACAGGAAACAAATCACAGCTCTGCCTATAGCTCAATCTACTCAGTTTTTAACATCTTCAGCCGCACTTGTAAACACCACAGAATCCACAAAGCTTTGCGATCTCGCCGTTAGCAAATTCTACATTAGTAAAACACCGGCTGTACGTGCGAAAATCGCTAATAAGGTATCGTTACCTGAACTGGCATCGATTCCCGTCCAGTTGGAATCAATTTCTGCCTTGGAATTGAAACTAAGGATGTTTCCGAACATTATGCTGAGATTTGTGAGGTAGAACGAATGTATTCTCATTCAGTGTTGAACATACTGGGTCATGTTCAGGGACAGTGAACAACATACTGGGGATATTAAGAACTATATTATATTTACGTATCCAACAATCATCAAAAAACCATTATATTGTATTTTGCCAATGCTTAGCTACTATTATTGCCTTCTGGTCTGCGTTGATCAAATCCTGGTATGTACATGTTGTTTCAAGTTTTGGACAGGTACGAAGGTGTTCCATGGTTTGGATTTCATCACATTCACATTTATCATTTGCCTCAAACCCCCATTTAACCATGTTGAGAGCGTTATTATTATTATAATTTACATGTACCAATTATCAAGTACAACTTCTAACTTTTTTGTTTATACTGATTAAAATAGAAAGGTTAGTTGATGGCATGGATATTCTGAACCCTTACCAGCTGATGAGAGCAAATAAGCTCGAAACAGCTATCCAGGTATGTTCTGATATTGATGTACATCTAGTACAACTTCTCACTTTAAAGTAATACTATTCTAATGTCAAAGTCAATTATAGGTCTGATATTTAGTAACTATCGGGGAGCGTCGCAAACTTAGAAGATTCTGCTTTGGGGCACCCAGAAGAGATTAAAATAGTCTCCAGATTTGTAGGAATTTAGGAAAGCATCGCCTAATTTTTTGTCTAATTGGTTGGGGTAAACTTGAATCCTACCCTATCGGTTCAGAATTAGGAACTCTTGAAGAACATGGCAGAGTTATTTTTTTTTTTTTAATTTGGGTTTAACGTCGCTTTCAACTGTATGGTCATATCATGATGGGAGTGTTACCCTACATTCGCAGGAATCTCACAAACCTGTTACCCACATTAAACTCACCCAGCCTAGGTTGGGCCGGATTGCCAGCATCACGAAGTTGCTTAACTTCGGTGATCCTACGAGAATCGGTGCATTCAACGCGCCATCGAGCAGGTTATTTCTACAGGTATAGGTATGTTTAAGTTTTTTGTTTTTTTTTTATATAGATTTTAGACACTTTATCTTCTTGTATGGCAGCAGGTTGCAGGTTATTTCAACCGATCCTGTATAATCTCGCCAGAACGCAAGTCCAAAGTTGGATTCTAATTCGATCTCACACATGATTGATACCCGACAGAGGGTATCCTTTTGGATCTGCTACGGATCTGCTTTGGAGAATATCTGATGTTCTACACATGTCGTCTTAATGTCTAACATATTCCATTGTCGTTGAGGCAGAAAGAACACCGGTATAACATTACAACAGTGATCTGATGAAAGGCAAACTAGAAACTGAGACCGAAAGAAACCGCATAGGAATGGATTTCCTTCTGTGTAGATTGGTTTAGTTATACGTATGCTTAATTTTGATTATTGTGTACATGTAAATAACGTGCCTGTTAAATAATATCAGGCTGAATCTCTAAATCCAGTTCTTTTTCAATTGGTTTAGCCAACCAAGAGTAAAAGAACATTCTAAAGATTGAATCTCATTTTAGCTGATTTCAAGCGTAGTATGCCATTCAAAGGAAATCTATTCTACTAAATTAGAGGCTGATTAGTAAAATTGCTAGTTCTTCCAGGCACAATTTTCTCGAAAAAAGTCTTGTTTAAAATCCAAATAGTAGATTATTCTACAAGATGGATGCATTTGAAGGTAAAAATCACTAATTTCTAATCCGGTACAGTGGCAAAGGGACACATCTCCCTGGTTATCTCACTCGACGTTTTTTATAAAAAAAAACACTGCCAATTATGGACACAATACTTCCTCGTGATTGCTTCACATTGTAAACACGTGCCAATTTTGAGATTTTATAGAAAATTACGTGTATCTCCAAAACGACTCAACCGATTTTCTTCAAATTTGTTTTATATGGTAGAATATCGTTTTTTATACATTCTACATTCCACAAAAAATTCTGTATCGGCAAGTCGTGGTCCTTATTTTTTTACTTTTTTGTCAAAAATTTCGGATTTTCTTAAATATCAGAGTCAAATTATAATTAATTTAAAAATAAATATAAATTACCTATGTTAAACAATAATATGCATATTCTCACAAAATTTCATCGAAATCGAGTGTACCGTTCACGAGATATAAGCGTTTAAGTAAAAAGTTAGTGGTCAGGCGCATGGTCTCTTTCACCCAGAACCGCTGGTATGAATTCAATGAATTTAAAATGGGACCATCTACAGAATGTCTCCTAGATGTGTGCAAAATTTCATTAAAATCGGTCGAGTAGTTTCCGAGATTTGCGCGTTACAAGGAATCGTTTTTACAGACCGACAGACAGACAGACAGACAGACAGACAGACAGACCGACAGACCGACAGACCGACAGACAGACACAAAACCAAATTTACTCAGTAGGTTATGAAACGTCCAGAAATATGAAAAAAAATGAAATCGGAGCAAAAAAATATTTTTTTTTACAAAAACGAACACAATACTTCCGATTTCTAATATTAGAAATTTCTCGGAAGTAAAATCAGGGAAAAGGGAATTAATTAAAAAGCATTCTATTTCATTTGAAGAAAAAACTTTCATACATTTGAATTCCCTCTGAATCAAATAGACGGTTAGACACTCTAGATCTGTCATATGTTTATTCTATGAATAAAAGTATATATTTAGATTGTATATTATGTACATTTATATTATTATACATTTGCAGGCATGTATTTATTTGCATTCGTCAAGTGAGTAAGTGAGCGAGTTCTGCTCAAATAGCGTACTTGAGGAACATTTCATTCAATTTGCCTTGAAAAGCATTTTTTGTTTTTGTTTCATATGAATAAAAAATGCCTCTTTTCCCTTTGGGATCTCGAGATTCCCCCATTTGTTCTCAAACCATACGAGTTTTCTGAGAGGCACGTAAAAAACAAACAATTTTCCCTTGGTAGAAGACTCAAAAGGATGTGGGATTTTTGTGTTTATTTTCAGATCAAAAAGTTTTCCTTCTGTTTTCGTTGCTAATTGATTGCATTGGACAAGACAAACATACTTGAAAAGGAAGCATTTGTCTTTTATTCCTTCAAAGAAAGAAAGGGAGCTCTCTTTTAGAAAAGAAGTCTTTTTGTAATGGATTCAATCAAAACAAATCAGCTTTTTTGCCTGAGGAGATAAAAGATTTGATTTGAAGAGTGGCAAATATTTGTTATCATACATTTTAGAAGAGGTTGTTACTCCCTTGTCGGATGATTATGGATCCATCAAAGACAACAGACTTTGCTCAAATTTAAAACCAAGAGGTTACAAAGAGCGATATCCTTGAAAGTCCTTACTTAATTTGAAGAGAAAAAGATAGAATAGTTTAAAAATATTTCGATGTTGAAAATACTTGGTATAACACAGATTTTCTGCCCGCTAAGTTGCTTAGTTGCCTGAGAAGATCTTTGAACTTCTAGGTCGAGAATTCAGTCCTCACACGAGGTAAATATTTTGGGCATAATTTATGTTCTTGCATGATTGTGTCCGGATCCGGTATTGTTACGGCCAAAATGGTAAATACATGAACAAATGAATATGTGCATTCTAATCTTTACATTGTATACACAAAAAAGAAAGAAAAATACTGTAACTCTCCAACAAGGATTCATAATGATATAAATGAAAAATTTCAACTGGTCTTCACTTGACGTTTTAAAAACGTCACGTGAAGACCAGTTGAAATTTTTCATTTATATCATTAGACTGAAAAGGATAGTGAGATATTTCAAATTTGAAAAGATTCTCGTCAGAAGAACAAAATGAACAAAAAAACGTAATTCGACTCACCATGAAATTAAATATTCATGTATGAATAGGTGTAATTTTTTACCAGCAATGTTGTTAATTTTTCTTTTTTCTGTCCTATGTGTACCTATAAGTAAAAATATTATTGAAGATTACCTATTATATATCTCTAATTAATTCACCAAAAATATTCAGAATATTATGTTCACGCTTGAGCAATGGTCTCTCATTTGAATAAACACAAAATTCCAACAACAGCAACAAAAACAACAACAAAAAATCATCGATATATATTTATGACTCGAGGTTGGAAACTTTGCTCTTGTCTAGATTTGTAATTTGTAACATTAAGTAACTTGATTTTCAGGGATAATTTGTAAATCAGAAGTGTCCGAGTAGATGTTTTTCTAAATTGGAAACGATTTATTTACATTTTTGAATGGCTTAAAACAACTATTTAATGTTTTCATTCTTGAGAAGTTCTTTTTGATTTGTTCAAGTCGGGTTCATCTCAATGTTTACTCCTTTTACTGTTTCATTCGTGTAAAAAATTGAGCTAAGAATCAAGTTGGTTATTACCTTGCATTATTTATTAGTCAAGTGGCTATAAGGTTGCTTGGTTTTTTGCTCATTTGAGTAATTGGTGAAAGGACACATAAGAGATCAAAACAACTCAGTCCTATTTTAAAGGGACGCTTCTGTACTTTGTGGGCAAGATATTTTTTTTTTGTAGTGAGGGGAGATTTTTTTCTTTCGAAGATGAGTGTTTCATAGCCTTGTTTATTTCGTAGCCATGAAACAGGAGCTACTGTAGACGCTTGTGGTCTGTGTTGTAGCCTAATCTTATACTCTTAAAGATGTTCCGTCGGGGCTTATGTTCAGGCAACTATGAACAATACCCACTAACATCCTCCTCTCTCCCTAAAAACACTTGACCCTGGGACCGTTTTTTGAACAGATGAAAAATGTATGTGTTATTACCAATTTGGGTACAGTAAAGTGAATAAAGTTTAAACTTCAAAAATAGGAGCAATATTTTTCCTCGTAATCATATTATCAGTTCTAATCCTCAAACTGAAAGCAGACTACATGAAAGTATAGAGAGAGCAAGTCACCTAATAAAAATCACCTTGTCTCAACACTCAAAAGTTTAGAAAATTGGTACCTGTGTTAGACATTTAACTTATTATCGTGTACCTATAAAACGTACGCTAGTTTGATATTTTTAAATGATGAATACCTATATAGATACCTCTGTATAATTTCATATAGGTATTTTCAAAAATGATTTGTAGCTTAAGGAGATGTTATTAGCTTATTAGTTAACACTTGGCAGTGCGTCCAAATAAAGGAAAGAGTAAGAATATAACTAGAGGTGCTATTTATACAATTACTATATTTCTTTATTGAACCTACTGTTTTATGGAAAGAAACTGAAACTCTAAACATACAACGGTTGCGCCTGAATATCTTCAGAGATCTGTAACCTCATTTATCTCATTATGTAAATGATTGTTCCGAACACGTAGAGTGTTAAGTTCCAGCTGTGCTGGTGAGAATATGGTTAAGTGTATGTTTAAACTACGGTTAGAAAAGTCAGTGTCATATTATTTGGAAATGTAGGGATTCAAGAGTTAGTCTTACCTTTTCATATTTGAGGACTGTTAAGTAAACGTTGATACCTCATGAGCTGTTTAAGGTCCAACTTAAAGTTCATAACTTATTAATCAGACCCAATTTTGAACAGAAAACTGCAGTAAATACTTTGAAAGACGTAGAAATACATATAATAATAATAATAATAGATAAACGATGAGTTTTCTCACACCCGTCAAGAATGGGTCTGAGTTGACTACAAGTGAGTCAGTTAATTGGAGTCAATGATTCGGTCTGTGATTCCGATAATCACCAATGGGTCCTCGGACCCCTGAGTTAAGTGTAACAGGAACCTATGTTTAAATGAACACGGTGAATTTTGCTGTTATAAGACAAGTAGGGGACTGCGGAGTGGAAGGGTGGGGCAAAGTGGAAAAAACAGAGGGCTTAATTAAAAGGCTTTTAACCATTTATAGAACTAAATAACCCATTTTTGTCAATCGTAAAGAAGTTAAAGAATATTTGCATAAGTAGTATTCTTGTACCACAACACCAACACATTTTGTTAAAAATACAAAATTCATCAAATCTTAGCCCTTCCACTTTGCCCCGCATTCCCCTACAAAGGGAATATTTATAAATAAATAAAATCCTCACAGAAATAGTGCTGCTACTGACCAACTTCAGTAACTCGATTGATAAAGTCGAAGGACTTGTAAACAGATAGTCAGGGGTTCGCATCCCATACTTAGGAAACATTAATGAGTTTGGTTTTAAGTTATTGCAATTTTTTAAAGATGATTGTTTCACAACTTTTTTTATTTCATAGCCATGAAACAGGAGCTACTGTAGACGCTTGTGGTCTGTGTTGTAGCCTGCATATCCCGTAGTATGCCTCCCCTCGGATGGCCGAGATTGCCGAGAAGTTACCCAATACTTCCCATTTAGGTGCTGGGTCAACACGAGCGCACCAGAAGGTATCCCTTACAAACAACTGTAACCAAAATTTGAAAACACATTTTTGTCGGCGCGGGGGTTCGAACCCGGTACCTTCCACATGGCAAGCGAGTGCTTACCATACTATGTTACTGAAAGTAGTACATTTATTAAGCTATATAAAAACAACAGGTATGAGTTACAATATCGCAACATTCACAAGTGAACGTAATTCCACAAATAATATGACTCAAACCCTGATGCATACTGAAATGTGTCGAACTTGGGACTCGAACCACCAAACTGCAAATGATGTCAATCCTTACAAGATTGCATGATTCTCTGAGAAAGAATTAACTGTGGAAATGTATTCTGATTTAATTGAAGTAATGAGTAATAAAATCCTTTTGTTAAAAAAAGATTGTAAAAGATTTCAGCATCCTCATCTGAACCCACATTGTAGCAATTATTGAAAGGTTAAAAAATGGAGGGCAATTCAATTACGCTTTCTTAATTAAATGAGCTCATAAAAAAATCATTTTTTCAATTGGACAGTCGGACCACCAAGAATATTGTCTGAATTAGATGATATAAAAGATGTGAGATTAGACAGAACATGCTTATAATTGTGGGGATACATCTTACTAAAGTCAAGTTATTAATATTTAGTACAATAATGAATCAAATAGTCGAAAATAAGATCATCTTTAAAGTTTTAAAAAAAAGATTGGTTCATATTTAGCCAATAACTTCAACAAACAAGCCATGTATGTAACAATATAATTATATTATTGAAATACTCGTAAATTATCACATTAGAATTTTCTAAATTCATACAGCATACCTACAGCATTTTTCAATTTCTTCTGTTATAAAATTTACAATGAGAGAACATCTCATCTTCAAAATTATCAGTCGAAACATTGAGAAAACATCACATCTTTAAAATTATCAAAAAATAACAAGTCAAAATTTTCAGTAGAAAAATCCACTTCTTCTAAATTACTGAACATTACTGAACTTTTTAAAAGATAATGATTATGAAGCTGATTATTACGAAGATGGAGTTGGTGATTATGAACTTTTGGTATTCAAACTTTTCAGCCTTTAAACAGCTATATTGGTTTTGAAACTTTACATTTTGAGAAAAAAAATTAACGTCTCTTTTGACTACATGGTCATCTCATGACGGGGGTGTTACCCTCCATTCGCAGGAAACTCTCAAACCTGCTCCCCACAATAACCTCACCCAGCCTGGGTTGGGCCGGAATGCCAGCATCACGAAGTCTTCACCTCGCTGGACGTTGCCTAACTTCGGTGATCCTACGAGAATCGGTGCTTTCAACGCACCATTGACGCTGGCTTTGAAACTTAACTACATAATATGTAAATATTTCAACCGAGAATTTTTTTCTCATTAACTAGGTATGAACCACATTTCCTTTCCAATATGAACCACATTCTTTCCCCCGTACCAATAGAAAAGGAGGGTAATTAAAAAACAAGAAGTCAAGGAATGACAAAAAACAAAAGCCGTGATTCCTTGGAACACAATTAATTTCATAAGAGCATGAAAATTGTTCCCATTTCTGACCGAGCAAATTGAGGAGGGTCCCCGAAGAAAAAAACCATATGGCCCATCTGGAGCGATTTTTTGGGGTTGATTTTTTTCCTAGGAAGTGGAGACACTCCCTCTGCCGTCATGCCAGGAGTCCTGAGGGTTCGTTAGGATTTTTTGACGGCTCGTGAAGAGTGTTTCAATGTAATAGAACAAAAAATAAATAAATTTTATTTGATTAGACCATTGTTCAAATCCCAACAAACTCATGTAGGTACGTACTCATGTAAACTCATGTATTTATCCTTAAAATATATTTTATCCTATAAAATATACCTATGAGAAGTGTTTGATTGCTGGAGTTAAGAGACTTTTCAGTGATTGGCAGTATAAATAAGGTATATTCTATTCTATTCTATGTACAGTATAAATAGTATATGTACATCTTATTAACCAATAAATGAGACTTTGTGATGGGGCTGACGTCCTTCCAGAAGGACGCTTCAAAGGTACTACGCTGTGGATTTTTCTAATTAATTCAACTTGTTGGGGATAGTTGGCGACACCTCAAACTCTTTGTTTAGAGTCCGAGTGATAAGTTGACACCACTTTTATTTTGATTTATTCTTGCGTGTGAAAGTTTGGATAGCTGTAAATGTCAATGGATGAACGAGACAAAAAAATTCACCGCTTTATCTGGGTTACTGCTAGCTAAAAGGGACTTTTTAGTCCTATGCCGCACTGGCAGTATTAATAAAGTACTTGTCAATATCGCCGCCATCACAATCCCCATCGCTATCCTCGACCTCATCTATTCCACCATTTTTCCATAATCCATTCCCACTTGTATCAGTTTGAAATCATTCCATATTTGTATTACTTTCGAGTTAAAAAAGAAAGAAAAAAAAGGTGAGTGTTTCACAGCCATTTTCATTTCGTGGCTATGACACAGGAGCTATTGTAGACGCTTGTGGACTATGTTGTAGCCTGCCCAATTGCCCATCCCGTAGTATGCCTCCCCTCTGATGGGCGAGAAGTGATACAATACTTCCATTTAGGTGCTGGGTCAACACGAGCGCACCGGAAGGTATCCCCTATAAACAACTGTAACCAAATTTTGAATACAATAATTCATCAATAAATTGTAGGTAGATATCTACATATTTTGTTTGAACCTGACAAAGTTCTAGGTGAACTTTCAAATAAATTTTAAATGACGGATGAAAAATTGGAAAAATTTCGTCTCAAGGTTCAAACAATTTTCCACAAAGAAAAGATCTGGAGATTAGAGGTAATTCAATCAGCTTAGAAAGGGTCGAAATTGCCAACATCATAGGTAAAATTACTTGCAAAATTCTGTTACAATTTTTTAAATTTTTGTTAAAAGTTCTGCTACAAATAGGTACTACAATACAGTACAAGAATTAGCAGTGTTAGCGTAATGCGGTTCTTTTTCTCGAGCCGTCAGTAAAGCACTACTATGCTACATATACTATTCTGCAACAAAAACTATCAGCCCATCCAAGATTTTGAACTCAAGACTTATCAACCAGCAGTCAGACTCAATACTTTTTTTTTCAGTCTCAAAAAACAATTTATATTTTTTTGTTCACATTCTATTCAGGTAAAGTCACACAAAGTTTTTTACTTTGGCAATCTAGACAGAGCACTTGCTGCGTTACCTCTCTGGATTTCCAGAGACAATCTTTGTGTGAGAAAAATACCCGCTCTCATATCTCCTGTCACTCGGGCTAAAACGTCGCCAACTCTCCTGAAAAACTGCTTTGTCTTCAAGCTCCATGGTCCAATACAATTTAATTTTTTCATCCACGAGCCTCTGTGTTCTGTTTTAACTATGAAAGAAAAGGAAAAGAAATCATTAAAAAATCTTCCACAAAGAACATGTTTTTCAATAAATCATTTTAGTTATTTTTTCTCAAAAAAATTTAAAAGACCTTTTTGAAACAAAGGTTCTGGCACAGATTAAAATCAGGAGACAAAATGCAAACTTCCGGCCGAGTGTTCAGAAGATTCAACCATTAACCCATGCATAGATGTATTTTCTTCAGAGATGGTAAAAACCAACATAAATAGATGTTTTATCGTGAACCATGGTAGACAGATAATGGAAAATTTGATTTAAAAAAAGTGTAACTTGAAGAGTGTCCTTGGTTTAGTTTAATAGTTCCTTCAAATTTACTCCGATAATTTCTAGTAGGTATTGGAAATTTCTCATACCTTCCCGTTTATTTTTTCAAACCAAGCACATCTTTAAACCGGTCTAAATTTTTCTTCATTTTCAAACAATTATTCATACAGATTACTGACGGCCATCATATATTTTCCCAAGAAAACCCCTGTGAAACTTGAACTTTTTGCTACCTATCTGAAATTCAATTGTGAGTGTAAGGGTAAAATTCTTACAAAGAGTCTTTTTTAATACGAGTAACTTGTAAACATCAGCCTGTGAGAATTACATTATAATTATTATCTACAGTTAAATTAAAACAAAATTCACAAATCTTTTTATTACTTCCGAAAATTTCTAATATTAGAAATCGGAAGTATTGTGTTTGTTTATTGGGTAACCAGAGAAAGGGGGAACCGATTAACACAAACAAAAATAAGCATTAAAATCAATTCACCATTTGCCCTTTGCTTGTTCTAATCTAGAGGGTTAATGCTAGCAGGTCATCGGGTTTCCATAATCAGAACACCCTTCAGCCCCCATCCCTACTGAAGGGACCAGGTCAGGTTACTCCAGCAAGCCTCCTTGTAGCACGTGTGGGACAGAGTCAAGCCCCTATAAGAGTTAATATATATAGTCAAATAAATAAATATAAACTTATCATTTATACATAAAAAAAAATATAGTCAAACCTCAAAAGCAAGGAATTCCAGCAAGTCGGACTGTCCTGATGTTGAGGCTCTTGAAGTGGGTAGACAAATAATTGATTTTTTTTATTTCATATACCTCGGGGTCCACTCATACTTCGTGAAGAGAAATGAGTAGCTGCTTTAATGTGAGCAGCGACCAGTGGCGGAATTATAGGCAAAAATAAGATATTAGGAAAAAGTCTGCGCTACCCACTAAAATTGTGATATAATAATACAAATACTTTTTTCTTTTCTTTATTCAATAGGTAATAATCCAGGTAGCGTAGAGGTCGGTTGGTTCGAATCCCACCCAGTGCACGAATTTTTCCTCATTAATTCGAGTTTGTGACCACATAATAAGACTCTGAGGGTTAGGTGGTAGAAAATGCTTAAGCATTAACCCCGCCTGGTGGTTGCCTTCCAATAAAGAGTATTATTATTATTATAATGTTACTTGCATTAAGGTTACCACCTACCATGCCACAGAAAGGAACCTCTGATGAAATTACCAAAAAAATATTTAATTATTTTTACAAAATTTTAATAATTGTATGTAAAAAAAACTAAGAATAGGGAAATTCGACTCCCAAAAACTCAACCGCTGCATCCTAAAATCCTAGCCCGTGACATGGGTCATAAAACCCTAACCCTAACTCATCGGGTGTTTTAGCGTGTCAAATATTTAGTACTAACTTGAGAAGTCACGCTTGAATCCAACTGGATCAGATTTCCTTTGAACTGAAAGAGTGAGAGAGGGTGATGATATTTTTGAAAAATAACCGCCAAGTTAGGCTGGAAGTTCTGTCTTGAAAAGAAAGAAAGGTGTGTGTTTCCACAGCCATATTTTAGTTGCCATGAAACACTGGCTGGCGCTTTTGGTGTGCGTTGTTGCTTGTCCATCCAGTATTATGTCTGATGGGCGAAAAGTGACACAATACCTCGCATTTAGGTGCTGGGTTAACACGAGTAACGGAATTTTAAATACATATTTTACAGGTTCTAGGGTTTGAACCCGGGACTTTCTGCATGGACAAGTTAGTGAGTAGGTACCTTACAAAACTTCTGACCAGTCATCCCAATACTTTCAATTACATTTCAGTAAATAATAATATTATTCATGGACTTTGTAAAGAAAACATACATACAGGGTGCGGCGCGGTAATGTCCCATTTTGAATCGCTTAGTGTGAAGCCGCACTTCTAATTAGACAAGTTCAAACAAAGTTAGAAGATGCACAAACTACTAATTTTTTCGATTCAATTTAGCTCTATTGTCAAAATGATTTTATCAAAGCAACAGAAAGCTTATTGCGAAACCCTGATTGACTCCTTACTTCCAGATGCGATAGTTTTCTTCAGTGATGAAGCCCATTTTCACATTTCAGGCTGTGTTAATAAACAAAATATGCGTTATTGGAGTGACAACAACCCTAGGAAACTTCATGAAAACCCCCTCCATGCAGATCGAGTTACAGTTTGGTGTGCAATGTCAAACTCCCGCTGCACTGCTACGATACACTTATTTTTCGAAAAATAACTCTCCACGCAATAAGTTTTCTGTTGCTTTGATAAAATCATTTTGACAACTGAGCTAAATTGAATCGAAAAAATTAGTAGTTTGTGCATCTTCTAACTTTGTTCGAATTTGTCTAATTAGAAGTGCGGCTTCACACTGGGCGATTCAAAATGGGACATTACCGTGCCGCACCCTGTACCTGCCTTCCTGCCTATAAGTCAACGCAACTTCCCGCAACGCTTCCAATGCTTCCATGGCACGTTGAATACATCAGTTCTCGTCACTGAAGTTAAGCAACATCCAGTAAGATTAGGACTAGGATGGGTGACAATTTAAATTTGAACTCTTGTGATCTCGGCCCCCCTCAAGCTGGGTAAGGCTAATTTGAGTGGCTAGTTTGTGAGTGTCCAGCGAATGGAGGGTAAAACCCCCGTCGTGATATGACCATATACACTTGAGAGCAACAAAAGCGAATCAAACTTTTTCCTCCACCAAATCTGCGATATCTTCGAAATTACTATTTCTATCGAGTCGTAAGATATCTCAAAATGCTGTAAATTTTGTTTTCTACAATTTCATAATTTGATTCTTAAAAAAACATCTACCAGAAGCCCTAAAATTCAAATTTTCCTACAGGGTGTCAAAAAAGAAGAAAAACATGATTTTTTTTATGTTTAACAAAAGAAGTTATAACATGGGAAATCAACAAGATTCATTCGTAACAATGGTGAATCAGTATTTTGTGTTGTCTCCCCGAGCTCTAATCACAGCATTCATTCGATTTGGCATTGACTGGATCAAAATAACCACAATACCTTGGGGCAACCTCTACCATTCTTCGGTGAGGGTGATCTTGAGCTCTGCTACAGTCTGGGGAGCCGGTATTCTGCCTCAAACACTTCGTTTGAGTCGGTCTCAAAGATCCTCGATCGGGTTGAGGTCGGGACTAAGAGAGGGCCAGTCCAAAGTGTCAATATTCTCCTCACCCAGGAACTCCTGAACACAATTAGCCGCATGTGGGCGGGCATTGTCGTGCCTGAGGAGGAACTGGTCGCCCATACTTTGAGCGAGAGGAACCACATGGGTCTGCAAGACTTCGAGAAGCTGGAATTCAACCAAAGAGAGCTTCAAATGGACCCAAACTCCAGAGAGCACAGGGAACGGAGACTCAGATTCGCCATAGAACACGTGGATTGGATACCTCAGCAATGGCGCTCTGTTCTCTTCACTGATGAATGCCGGGTGTGTTTGTTTGGTAATGACAGAAGGAAAAGAGTCTATAAAAGAGCGGGAGAAAGGTATGCTGAGTGATGCATCACAGAAACTGTCACTTTCGGCGGTGGTTCCTGTATGGTGCGGGGTAGGATTTCAACTGAAAGAAAGACTGAATTGGTTTTCACCACATGCGGTGCGGGAGGTGACCTGAACAGTCAGAGATACATTGATAACATCCTGCAGACCCATGTTGTTCCTCTCGCTCAAAGTATGGGCGACTAGTTCCTCCTCATGCACGACAATGCCCGCCCACATGCGGCTAACTGTATTCGGGAGTTCCTGGGTGAGGAGAATATTGACACTTTGGACTGGCCCTCTCTTAGTCCCGACCTCAACCCGATCGAGGATCTTTGAGACCAACTCAAACGAAGTGTTTGAGGCAGAATACCGGCTCCCCAGACTGTAGCAGAGCTCAAGATCACCCTCACCGAACAATGGTAGAGGTTGCCCCAAGGTATTGTGGTTATTTTGATCCAGTCAATGCCAAATCGAATGAATGCTGTGATTAGAGCTCGGGGAGACAACACAAAATACTGATTCACCATTGTTACGAATGAATCTTGTTGATTTCTCATGTTACAACTTCTTTTGTTAAACATAAAAAAATCATGTTTTTCTTCTTTTTTGACACCCTGTAGGAAAATTTGAATTTTAGGGCTTCTGGTAGATGTTTTTTTAAAAATCAAATTATGAAATTGTAGAAAACAAAATTTACAGCATTTTGAGATATCTTACGACTCGATAGAAATAGTAATTTCGAAATATCGAGACTTGTGGAGAAAAAGTTTGATTCGCTTTTGTTTGCTTTCAATGTAGTTCAATGATAAACCGATTTTTAAAGGGAATTAAAAAAATAAAAGACCTGCATTATTTTTATTTTATTTATTTATTTGGGTTTAACGTCGGTTTCAACTCTTTGGTCATATCACGACGGGGGTTTTACCCTCCATTTACGAATTAACCTCACCCAGCCTGAGTAGTCAGCATCACGAGATTTCGAATTCTAACTGTCCCCCATCCAAGTACTTCTACTCGTACTTTTGAATCTTCCTATGTCTATAGATATAAGCACTCGGAAGTGAATTGTTGAATCCACAGCAAACATACTATTTCGTGCAACTAGACATCCAACAATTGGTACCCAATTTTTGTCACAACCGACTTTTTCCTTTCATCTTCCAGACCTCTTTGATGTGGGTCTCCAAATTGGAGAGTACCGCCACTCGACTCTCTAATTGGATCATTAGGGAGCACAGTCAGCGCTCGAGTTTTATTTATCAAACGAAATATTGTCAAAACATTCTATGTAAAACCTCCATAACGTATAAATGTAAAAAATATACCTACCTATCACTAGGTTAAAAATGAAAATATTAATGAGAGTAATAACAATAATAATATTATATACGGTGTTCCAGTAAAAAAAACTATGTACTTTTTGTTGCTGAACTTTCCGTTCTTTATGGTCCAACGTCATTGTTAACTGCTATGGTCATTAGCCATCTCACAATAAGGGTTAAAGCTTAAAGACAAAATAGTCTTACTATTTTTTTTTGTATACTTAATTTTTTTTTAGACAAAAATATGATTTTTATTATAGAACATTATTTCTTACATACTTTTTTTTTAAATGTAGATCATAATATATATAATAGCTCCATCTTCCGTCATGTGTTGAATTTTTCTTGTTCCTCTTAGTCTTCCAACAGCTCTAATTATTGAAAATTGGGTTTGTGTTAATGTAGCCACCATACCTTTGTTTCGGCAAACTTTCAAGATGAACTAGGTATTGAACTCATTAAACCTCCCGAAATTGAAATTAAAGTCCCTTAATGTTAAGCTTGCAAATTTAAAACTGAAGAGTCCTCTAACTCTCACAATTATTCCGGAAGTAAAAGTTCTCCCAGGCCAAACAATGAATAATGCCATCAAAAAATTTCCTCCAGCTCCTAAACTGAGTTTCTAAACTGTCGCTTTCAAATTATTCTCCACTTAGCAGAAGAAAATCTGAACTTTTACATCGTTTGTTATTTTCTCTCTCTCTCTCCTTTTCCTCTTTATATTCCTCCCTCCATTTCCCTCTCTCTCTCTCTCTCTCTCTCTCTCTCTCTTTAACAGCTATCTCTTTATTTCTCTCTCTCTCTCCCCTCTCTCTCTCTCTCCCCTCTCTCTCTCTCTCTTTTACAGCTATCTCTTTATTTCTCTCTCTCTCTCCCCTCTCTCTCTCTCTTTTACCGCTATCTCTTTATTTCTCTCTCTCTCCTTCCTCTTTCTTTTCCTCCCTAAATTCAGCTATCTATCTCTCTATTTTTCTGCTTTCTTTCTCTTTCAATCCCTTCTCTTTTTCTCTCGCTTTTTCTCTGACTCGTTTCTTGTTATCTTTTTTTCTTTCCTTCCTTTATTTCTATCTCTTCTCCTTTTCTCTCACATTTTTTTCTCGCCATCTCTCTAATGCTCTGATTAGCTCCTTCCTCTCTTTCCGTCTCTCTCTATCTTTTCGCTGTCTCTCTATTTCTTTCCTTTCTTTCTCTCTTATTTCATTCTCCGCTTCTCTTCCTTTTCTCGCCATCTCTCTCCCTCTCTCCCTTCCTTTCCTCTTCTTTTTTCTCTCTCACTTTATTCTTTTTTTTCTCTCACTTGATTCTCATTACTTTCCTCGCTCCACCACTTTCTCTTTTCTAGCTATTCATAAATATCTCTCATTTTTTTTTTCTTTATCTTTCACTCCATTCTCGTTTCCTCCTACTCATTACCTCTCTCTCTCTCTCTCTTTTCTCTCCTTCCCTTTTCTCTCTCACTCCACTCACTTTCTTTTCCTCCCTCCATCTCTCTTTCTTTTCTAGCAATCTCTAATTTTTCTTTTTGACTTTCTCCTTCACTCCCTTCTCAAGGGAACTGGTAGTCATAGTCAAGTGGTTTACGCGCTAGTCTGGTAATCCAGGTAGCGTAGGGATCCGTTGGTTCGAATCCCACCCGATGCATGAATTTTTCCTCCTTAATTTGAGTTTGTGACCACATAATAATAAGACTCTGAGGGTTAGGTGGTAGAAAATCCAGTGCATGAATTTTTCCTCCTTAATTTGAGTTTGTGACCACATAATAATAAGACTCTGAGGGTTAGGTGGTAAATAAAGCTTTGAGCATTAACCTCGCCTTGTGGTTACCTTCCACTAAAGAGTGTTATTATTATTATTATTCTCTTTTTCTCTTACTCTTTCCCTCTCTCTCTCTCTCTCTCTCTCTCTCTCTCTCTCTCTCTCTCTCTCAATTCTTCCTTATCTCCCTTCTCTCCTCCAATTCTCCATTGTTCCCCAGACCTGCCATTCCCTCTAATTCCATTGTGATTACATTCGCATTCAAACTTATTATTTTCCTACCCGCAAGGCATTCCAGATGCATTTAATGAGGGTTAAGGGCCTGGCTGTTGTAAGGCTGGGTGTGAGGAAGTGAAAAAAAGTTTAACGACCTCTTGTTACAAACTGTGAGCGATCATTATTTTCTCAATTTTCCTCAGATAAAAAAATATATTTCTTCTATTTTAGTAAAATTAGGTAGTCACCATGGCAGAGTAAGTTAGCGCGCTATGCATTGCACGCATTTTTCTGCTCTCTTCTTGGATGTTCGGGGTCCATTCATACCTCGTGAGGGAAAATGAGTGGCTGCTTTGATGTGAAGCAGCGACCAGTGGCGAAATAATAGGCAAAACAAAACAAGACATTGTATTTTGAAGTGGTAAAAGTCGTATGATTCTGCGCTAACCTATAAAATTGTGACATAATAACACAAAGAAAAAGCATTATTATTATAGTAAAATTTATGAAAATTGCAGACCATTATTTTCTAGTTTCTGAATTTGTTCTTTAACATTTTTCTGAATTTGTAGTTTAGCATTACACCATCGCCTGATGTGGTTGTAATGTAAACAGCTAACGTATGGATCTGTGGATTAGTACCCACCGAATGCTTGGGTTTTTCCCTCATTAATTATTTGAGTACACATTTAACCACTTAAGAAGACTCTGAGGGTTAGGTGGTATAAAATGGTGGTTACCTTCCACTTTTTTTTTATTTTGTGCCTCGGAACGACTTTCGCACCACTTCAGGGCACTTTATCATTACATCCATGGAAACGAAAAAAACTCGGACAGAATTTTCCGCTCCGGCTGGGAATCGAACCCGCAACCTCCGGATCAACCTTAACCTCGTAACCACTGACTCACATTGGTTGGCTCTTCTTCCCTTTATACTAAAAAGTATTATTATAATAGGTATTATTTGAAGATGTATTATTCACAATCAATATACGTTCACCGATACATATTTTCATTATTTTCGACGTTCCTTGAGTGTTTCTTGAAGAAACTGATCTATTCAGAGCCAAATCCCACACAAAATAAATTGTACAATTGAAGTTCTTGAAGTTTTCCTAGGGAGCAGTTATGACATCTGGGAAGCAGTGGCGGCTCCTGACTTCAAGACTAGGTGAAGACAAATTATACCCAGAAGTATAGAAAAAATAAAATTATTAATTTATCAGATCTTAGTTTTTATGGTCTCATAAACACAGCCCATTGTAAGTTATGGCTGTTTCCCTGCAGAGCATGATTTTCTCTCATACCAGTTTTGCATCATATAAGTTTTTATAGGTACTTTTTTTGGAGAACATTTGGTACTTAGTAAATAAACAAGGCCAGCAGAACAATTTGTCAACACTTGAGCTGGTACACAGCCATTCATTTTTCATAAGCCATTCAGGCTTGAACTGTATGGCTGTGGGGCAGGCATTTGCTTTACTTTTTTAGTGGTGGTTATAGTAATTGGAGAAATTGGACATCCAGTAATCATAATATCGATACCTTTTTGCCAAAATGTGAATTATCCAAAATTTCAATTTTCCTTTTATTTCAGATTCTTAATTAGTTTTAAAAGCTCTTTCGAATGAACTCACGGCCAAGTTTCTATCTAGTATAGTTTTAATTTTAAGTTTTAATTTTTTTGGTCAAATTTTGAGATTTATCCAGCCAAAACGTGAAAAGTTTTCGTTTTTTTCTTTTACATTATACGAGAATGTGAAAAATCCGATAGTATATCGATACCTTTTTGCCAAAATGTGAAATATCCAAAATTTCAATTTTCGTTTTATATCAGTGTCGCTTTTCACAATTGAGAGGTTGAAAATGAATTCGCCAAAAAGTGAAAAACTCCATCTTTCTTTGTCTAAGTATTACCTTTCTTCCTAGTTTTTCTTTTCAGATGTTCTCATTACTATTTAAACATTAAAGGATTGTTATTGAAAAACAAAACAACAGGATTTTCAAAGTGCAATATACGTTAGTGCGGCTAAAATACCTTCCATTCGATTCAGGGTTTCAAACTATCTATGTCCGGATTCAATTTCCGCCGCAATAACAAATGGAGCCTCTCAAAATATCTGAACGGATTAAAATTTTAAAAAATGCTAAAACACGTGTACCATTCTATAGCAAGGGAAACCTTTTCTACTAGGTATTGGTTTTTATCATTACCAGGGGCGGCCCCAGGGGTTCAACTTTGAAATCTTAAAAGGAACCACCATATTTAAAAGACATTTCCAAAAAGTAGTTGACATTAAAAGTATTTTAAGACAAGTTTTAGATTTCTAATCAAAACAGGGCCGGAAAGAACGTACTCGTATGAATGTTTTATTTCACAAGTTTCAGTAATTTTTTATAAGAAGTTAATTGTATATTTGAAAAAAAAAATTTAAATAGATATGAATTTTTTGATTTGAAATAAAGAAATTTTCATGCCTTTTTGACAGCGTTAGTTAGCTTTACCAGGGGATGTGTCAAGGGTCAACTTTTTTCAATAATGTAAAAACCATCCTTTTTTTGTGTTAAATATATGCAATGATTCATGTTGAATTTAAAATAAAACAGGGCCGGATTCACTTCAAATGAATGTGAAAATTCTGAAACCCACGTACAGTACTAATGTTTGGCCCTGTTTTCAAGGGTATTAAATTTAGATTAAGCATAAGCAACAACACTTATTTAGCACAGGTTATAATAATAAAAAGGAATAGTTTTTACACAGTTTAAAAAATGACCCCTTGACAGCTCCCTGGTAAACCTAATGGTATCAAAAAAGTCATGAAAATTTAATTTTTTCAATGAGAAAGACATTAACATTTTTTACAAAAATACAATTAATTTCTTTTATAAACTTACTGAAACCTGTGAAATGAAATGTACGATATCTCCGACCGTGTTATGATTAAAAATCTCAAACTTGTCTTAATATAATTTTAATGTCAACTTCTTTTCAAAAATGTATTTCAAATAGACATATTTCATTTAAGATTCCAAAGTTGACTCCCTTGGGGCCACCCCTGGTAATGATAAAAAAATCAGAACCTAATAGATAAAATTTCCCCTCGATATAATGGTACAGGTTTTTTTTTAGCATTTTTTAAAATTTTAATCCGTTCTCTAGATATTTCGAGTGGCTCCTTTTTTCTGGCGGACCCTGTATGAAAAAGTAATAATCCCTAAAAAAAATACCTCTTCGCGGTATAAAAATTACCCGCCCAGTCCTCAGCCCAAAAATATCCTGAAATAATGTTTGGGATCCGCTTCATGTTTACTATCCTCTCATGTACTATCGTTTATTATCTACTCGACATACCTACACTTAGAGCTATCTTATAGAGATATGTTAGTATTAATCAAGTAGTTAGTATTTTCACACGTTTTTGTATGTTTTCAAAAGGAAATAATATAGAGACATTTAGGATAGAACATTTGAAGTTTGTATTAGAAATACCCTCAGGCACCTTCTGACAAGATAGGTGTCTTCTTATGCATACACACACAATCACACCAGTGCATTATCGCCCTACGTTGTACGTAAAAGTATTTTAGTCTGTTCGTACATGTATGTCTATCTAAATGTCTGCCTGTATGTCTGTACGTATGTGTCTTCTAGGCGCGGCCGGTGGGGAAATGTTTTGGGGGTACTACATAAGCATACCGGACTAAAGAATTTCTTTCCGTATCTAAAAAAATTTAAGTTTGTTTACCATGCTCTTTATAATAATTATGCATTAATTATTCTAGAAATGTGTGATAATTTTTATTGTGAATTGTGTACGACTTGAGAAAATCCTCTTTTTCTATTTTCCGTCTGGGGGTGCTGGAGCTCCGCAGCTCCTTAGCACCGGCCGCGCCTGGTCTGTTCATAAGTATGTTTGTATGTCTGTCTGTTTGTCTATGTGTATGTCTACTCAGTGATAAATATGCTTCACTTTACAATTAAAATAACACCTCATAAAGTTATATCCATCAAATAATTATGTCTGCCTGTATGTCCGTCTTTTGTATATCAGGTCTGTCTGTCTGTTTATATGTTTTTTTGTACTTAATGATGAATGTGCTTGACTACGAGTAAAAGGGCGACTCATAAATTTATATACATCAAAGAATTATGTCTGTCGGTCTGTTTTTATGTATGATTTTACTCATTGATTAATTGTATTTTTCATTACAATTAAAATTACACCTCAATCGTCTATATCGGTAAAGTTCTCTGGAAAATATAAGATTTCTATTAATATTTGTACATCAATTAGCGGGTTTTTTTGAAATTATGGGGCTGAAGTGACCATTTTGGGGCTATATAAGTGTACTCAAAGGCATACCTGCCACCAAAGACGAGAAAAACAAGATCAAATTCATACATCAAAATTGGCCCAGTGGTTTAGGCTGTAGCCCGGTTAAGATCGAATAAAAACATCAAGCCGCAGAAAGTGAAAAATGGTTTTTTTCACCATTGATTATCTCCGGTTTAAATCAAGCGGTTTTGATGATTATCTTATAAATCTTTATTAGAAAGCTTGCTTCTTTTCAGTAAATAATTCATCCTTTCTAGTGTTTCAGTTTTCATTCATCCTTTGTAGTTATTCCGATACAGAGGCGTGAAATTGGCACTTTGTGCTGTGACGTATAATATCTCTTGGTGCGCTCTTCTTAATTTTTGACTTGGTGTTGCGGAACGCCATTGCGTTCTTTATTAATAATCATTATTACAGTTACTATACGCACAAATTATGCACTATTTATTCTTCTTATATGTCGCTTTTCACAAATTTATTGTATTCCATATGGCACTTTTTACATTTTACGTAAATCACTTTTACTTAAAACCCAAAAAATTGGGCGTTTTTCACATTCTGGTTTAGCAGGCTGAGGAATAGGAGTGGACTTTTCACATTTTGGCTAAACTATCTTTACTTAAAACCCGAAAAATCGGGCGTTTTTCACATTTTGGTTAGTAGGCTGAAGAACAAGAGTGGACAATTCACTTTTTGGCTAATACTTAAACAAAGAAAGATGGAGTTTTTCACGTTTTGGCGAATTCTTTTTCAACCTCTCAATTGTGAAAAGCGACACTATCTCAAAAACAAAAGGCATTTCGCAGTTAAATTATCAGGAATATTTAAAGCAAACAGTTTCAAGTATTATATCCAAATTTGGTATAAATCGTACGTAGGACAACTGAGTAATGAAACTTTTTTGAAAAAAACCACTTTTTATTTTTTCA
This sequence comes from Bactericera cockerelli, assembly GCA_024516035.1. NCBI lineage: Eukaryota > Metazoa > Arthropoda > Insecta > Hemiptera > Triozidae > Bactericera > Bactericera cockerelli. The sequence continues at coordinate 31,756,340 of CM044960.1, forward strand.
AACCTCTCTCCTGAAAAATTTGATTTTGGCGCAATTCACATTTTGGCAAAAAGGTATCGATATCTTTCTTATCCTCATTACTTCTTAATCTGAATGGGGTTACTTTTAATGTTTGAACCCCATGATTTTGTGGGAATCTCATTGTTTCTTTGAAATATTGTTATTAATTATTCATCTTAATAAAAAATATTTATTCATCTTAATAAAAAATATTATCTAAAAGTTGGTAAAAAGGAATTAAAATAAAAATATTAGGATTATACCTCAGTAGATAGGTAGGTATAACATTTTAAAGAGGGGTTAGAACTGGGAAGGAAAGAAAGTTAGTTGAAGACTAAAAATTACAATCCAAAACTGGAAGAAAATCCACCACCAGATTACAAAATAAATCTAAGAAAACATACTTACTACAAATATAAAATCAGCTTAAATTTGTGTTACCATTGATGTTTAAATGACTATTTATGAAAAACACAGAATATTGCCTTATAATTTTAAGTACTTCACTGGAAGCTGTGTGCTTAGCTACCTGCAACCTGCATAATTATAATGTTATTTCTGACACTGAAAGAACTACTTAATATTCAACTTATTATGAAAAGCACAGGTCAGATCAGGTAGGAATAATGTTCCTATCCTGTATCAAATACTGGGAAATAACTTTATTAACTAGTTACACCAATTAATTGTCGGTTCTTCACCTTCAAAAAAACACCGTGTTTTTCGAAAAATGTTAGTTCCAAAGGATTCTTCAAGATAGCGCCAGTAGAGTTTTGCTCTCGCGAAACGGAGTTGGCGTATTTTTTGTGAAATACGCCAAAGGTAGCAAAAAAGTAAAAGCGCCAAAATTTAAAAATTCAAGAACATAAACAGAAAGCATAAAAACAAGAAAAGCTAATGTACCCGAAGCTACCAACGTCTTGAAATTTTTATCGAAATTTCTACAGGGTACGGCAAAATATTTTAACTCTTATTGCTGAAGTTACCAAAGAGGTACTAATAATACATACCTCAGTCACAAGATTTTTTTATTAAGATGTTTTTTTCTCGCAGAGTAAATATAATCCCACTACTAGCAGAAGTCATTTGCGTTCTATTTTTATGATACAAATTTTTAAATCAATTTTGTAATAAATTGATTTAAAAATTGAAAAACACGCGCACTAAAACTTTTTTTATTATTGTTGCAAATATAATGGCCTGTAATTTAAGGCAAAATAACTCGATTATAACCTAACGGCACGCAGTCATATCCGACATTGAAGGAACCAAAAGGTCTGTTGTAATCGTCTGTCGTAATCTTAGTTCCTTCAGTGTCGGATATGACTGCATGCCGCCATCTATAACATTCAATATTATTTGCAAGAAGAATATAAAAAGTTTTAGGGCGCGCGTAACTTAGTAATAATTACAAAAAAAAAATATTTTACAAATAGTATACAATTATATAATAATAATTCCGTGTCCGTGAGATAGGTATTGATACCTAAATCACGGTGGTGAGAGGATTATATGGACGCCCAAATCCAATGTCTAGGCTCCTTTCATGTCCATAGTATACAATTGATCACAAGCTAAATTACGACAGACCTTGGTTCCTTGACATTCGTATATAATATATATATGACTGCGTCCCGCCAGGTTTAAAGCAATAATCTTTTAGGGCGATCCGAATTTCGTTGAAACAAAATTCGATTTCGACAATTTTAATGTTTATGCACAAAAATAGACCAAGTGCCATGCGCGATCTGCAAAACATTAATCTCAGCGACTTCACTTTACCTCATCGCCCTCATCGGCAAGTTAACAGATGAAGAAATATAAAAAAAAATGAAGCTGGGAAGCAATGACTGTAGTAAGGTAAAAGAGAAAAAGGGATAGTTTAATGAGAATTAAAAATGAATTATTCTAGAGAATTTTTCGTAAATAATGTTTATGGTTGTTTGTTGAACCCTGTTGAATAATCAAATTCGTTGTTTATTTCTATAGAGTAAAGATTATTATATTTAATTATTTGACAAAGGCCGTTGCTAGAAGCCCGCCGATTGAAACTGAGGTTGACCGCTACGCAGCGTTCGTGTAGCATCCTCTCAAAGTTTGAAGCTTCCTAATATGAGTATTGGCAGCTGAATTCTTAGTTGGTTGGGAGCGCTTCCAAAGCCGAACACGGTTGCTTTTATTTTTTTGGATGTCAGCCGAACAGTTCCATTATTCGCGGAATTACTATTAATTTTTCAGTCTAAATGTTGTGTTTCGTTAGCCAGCTAGGATAGCTTGGGTGAGGGGCTTAGGTTAGGTTGAAATTAGTGCAGGGTTAGACCGGGTCGCTGCGCGACCCGGCCTAACCACCTGCACTAATTTCAACCTAACCTAAGCCCCTCACCCAACCATCCTACCCAACAAACTGAAGTCAGTGATCTATCGTGCAATTTCACCTCGTTAACTTTACCTAACCCTACCTTTGCCCATTAAGTCTCATAAAAATAATTATTATTTTAGTTTAAAAATTATAATAATAATAAAAGAAAAAATCATTAATAAAAAAAATGTTACATCAGTTTAAAAAATTAAAAAAAAAAAATTGATGAGAGCATGATTTGAAGCCATACCCTCAACACGCGCGACATAAGCGACGTGCTTATACCGCATCGCTACCCAACAGTTGAGAACGAGTGTCAAAATAAGTATTACATAAGCATAAGCGAAATTCCGGGTAAAAACTTGATAAGGATGCTACACGAACGCTGCGTAGCGGTCAACCTCAGTTTCAATCGGCGGGCTTCTAGACACTTCGTTTGACAAATGATCAAACACCAAATACGCCTCAATTTCACATAGTGAAGGTTTTTTTTTTAAATTACCGCCACAATTTTGTTTATATTCTTGCCAATCCCTGAATTTGCAAAAAGTAAGCGTATTTCGAGCGAAACGCTGATTTTGAGGTTAAGTGAAGAACCCATCATAAAAGTCACTTGATTACCGCTGAAAACATTTGAAAATAAACTAATAAAATTTAAAAAGTTTTGTTTACATTCTAATTCTAAAGATAAGAGATACAATGTTGCCAAGTTAATTTCATAGCTAAATTTCTACAAACTTCAAGAGCTATATTTTAAAAGAAATCCCTCAAATCATGTAAGAAGTATATATTTATTTTAAAAAATAATACTACACCGCCTGAACAGAATTTTCTCTTGAGAATTTCATTTCAAAACGTCTAATTTCATGATTTTTTTAAAAGTGGTTTCATAGTCAGGATCTTAAACAGGACCACCATTGTCTCTATTTAAAAACTTCTTGGAACAACTAGATACCAGATTATCTTATTTGGCTCAATTTGGTTACCTACATTAAATAATTATTTCCGAGATTTGACTTCAATCGAGATGTCCTTTTTAACACTATAGTTGACAAGATACATAAGTAGTTAAAATTTATTGGTATCAGCTATCGTTTAGGAACTATGTACAAAACTAGAACCCAAAAAATGAGAAATAATATCCAAAATTTCTGACACAAAATCCTGCTTTCCTAACGCCTACGTTATTACTATTATTATTATTTTTTTTTTTTTTTAATATTACAAGATTGTGCTAGATATGGAAGGCTAAATCATAGTCTGGTTTCCTAGGTCTGGCTTAATGCTACTGGCAACAATGTTAATATCAAAAACACGTGACATCGCGCATGGTATGTGGCTTCGTGACATTTCGTATGAGGTCGTGTAGATAATGTAAACTGAATACAACTGAAGACTGTCCTCAGTAGCATATTACATAGATATAGTTCTTGCCTAATATTTCATGATACCTACTTGGAAATAATCAACTCTGATTGGTTGATTCAAGGACAACTGAAGACAATTGGGAATTGTCTTCACATTTGGTGTTCTCCTTGGAAAGTAACATGAAATGTTAAGCAGCATTGATCTATTTTACACAAAGCTTACTCTTTTTTTTTTTTTTCTTTGAGTTGGATCAATTTGTGCCATGTTCAAGGGATTATGAGTAGTGTTTTCACTGTTCAAAATTAGGTGAATATGTCTTCAGTGTCTTCACCCGACGAGCCGCCACTGCTGGGAAGTAAAATTGCACGGGAATATATTTTCCGGTACACCTGGGGACATAACTAAACATATTTACTGCCGGAATTTTCACAACTTTCGCCGTCGAATTCTCGCGTTAACCTAATTAGGAATGGAACATTTGCGAAATTCATAGAAGGGGTGAAGGGTGAGAGAGAGATAGAGACAGAGAGAGAAAGAGAAAATAAGAGATTGGAAGAGACACAGAGAGAGAGAGAGAGAGAGAGAAAATACATTTGCAAAAATAATAGAGGGGGTAGCTTAGGATGGGATAAGTAGGTAGTAAGAAAGAGAGAATAAGAGATTGGAAGAGAAAAAGACAGAAGAAGAGACTGGAACACAGAGAGAGAGAGAGAGAGAGTTAAATAGAAGGGGTGATGGGATAAAAGAGAAATTCATAAGAATAAATAAAGAAGAAACAGAGGAAATGATGGCAGAGAAGAGCTAAAAAGAGAGAGGTGGAGGGAGAGATAAATAGGAGCAAGAGAGAGTGAAGAAATTGGACATGGGTTAGAAGTTAGAAGGGTGATTGTAAGAAATAAGAAAGATAATGAAGAAAGGAAGAAAAAGAATAAAAGGAAAGAGAGAAAGAAGAAGAAGGGAAGGAAGAGTGAGAGAGAGAATGATGAAAGAAGAATGAGAGAGAAAGAGAGAGAGAGAAGAAGAAAAGGAGAGAAAGAGAAAGAAATAGAAAATTGAAGTAAAAGAAGAGAAAGAGATAATTAGAAACAGGGAGAACGAACGAATGTAAATAAATAAATTATTGAAACAATAACTTTTAATATAAATATTTCCCTGATGGAATGAGACTGCTAGTATAATTACAAAATAAAGTTAGGTGTTCATTTTCATTATGTTTTTACTTCATGTATACTTGTATAGTTACATTATGTGCATAACTACATATACAGTATACGTAGGTACTGTAACATAATGTCATAGATTATTTTTCCCAGTGCGAAAGACTTGGATACAGTACAACGAGACCAAAAGTGATTTCTCAAGAACTGATGTATTCAACGTGATATGAACGCTGACTACATCAAACAAAAACCATTTCATACCATAAATAATTATTATTGTATTGCTTTACTTATTGCTTTAATTTTTTTTTTTTTTTTTTTTTTTTTTTTTTTTGAGGTAGTTGTGCCCCGGAACCGCTTTAGCATTACTTCAGTGCACTTTACCTTTACATCCATACCATTCCGGGAACGGAAAAACTCGGTCAAAATTTTCCGCTCCGGCCGGGATTCGAACCCGCAACCTCTGGGTCAGCAACCAATGCTCTTAACCACTGAGTCACGGAGGTAGCTTTACTTAACAGACATTCCAAGGTACATCCAATATCTTTCTTTTTTATTATTCCAAAATCCTTTTTTGAATAAATTTTATTCACATGCACTATTAAGGGCAGTATTATGAAACAAGATTACTTACATATTATCTAGGATTTGTTAATCCAAGCCACTATCACTTTACACCTGATATAAATGCGCTGTGATACGTTGACACCAGGGATCTTGTTAAGGGATCCTGATTTAAAATTAATTCAGGCTTATCTACATTAATAATAATACTCTTTATTGGAATTTTACCACCAGGCGAGGTTAGTGCTTAAAGCATTTTCTACCACCTAACTCTCAGAGTCTTATTATTATGTGGTAAAATTCTCAAATGAATATGAAAAAATTCAGAATTAGTAGCTAATCTAATCCTGTTTCATAATTCGGGGCTAAGACTACTAATAACCCGCCACTGGCGAATTCGAAATTTCAAAATGAACTTTCCAATTATGAATTAACGTCAAGTGCTATAAATTTATGTCCTAACAATGCGCACGTCTCATATTATCATAATAATTGTGAATAATTTGCAAAGTTGCTAATTATGAAACTTTGTTATACTATCGTTTTATTAATAATGATATTTATTATAATGGATGGATGTAAATAATAATATCCTAGATAATAATACAAGTTTTTAGTGTGAATTTTTAGATACCTACAATAAAAGCACAATCTATAGATAAATAATACATCTTTAGATAAATAATATGTAGATTGATATACCATCTCGAAAGTTATACACACTAAGAAGAAGTATAAAAAAGAAGAGAATGCCGTAGGGCGTAGGCATTAGGGCTACCCTTGATCGAGTATTGTTTTGATTATTTCACTTGGAAATCTTCTTGTAATTAACTACCTACCTTTATTTTCTTACTGTAAATAAAACTTGATTTTATTTTAATTAATTATTTGTTGAAAATATGTTTAATTATGTTTTACATAATATATGAAGGTATAACATGCATTTTTCTTTAATAATAATAAGAAGAATAAAAAATAGAACTGAAAATTCGAGGTGAAACCTTAATGAGGGGAAGATCAAACCCGGAATCTCTGATTGATTGACTGTTCTGAATGAATAAAACCATCTGGTCATTCTTATTAATCAGTAACCAGGAGTTATCGATCGATATAACATCTTTAATACATACCTACCTATACTTTTTTATGAGAGACCAGAAGTATTATACTACCTGTACTGATTGAACAGTATTTTCGGATTTCTTAGAATCAAGGGCCTTTCACACGATTTTAGTTTCATGCGATATTTACCATAGCTACTATACGGACTCGAATAAGCGACAAGCCTGTTACGAGACTTATAAGTCCGCCGTCTCATTGATCGAAGATTCAAATTTTGGACAAAGAGGAATTTTTTTAAAAGTTTTTTTTCAGGAGTGGAAAATTTGCATCAAACTCCAGCGTAGGTTAATGCCTGTGAGCCGGCGAGAAGGTTTTTTACCGTCTAAAAACCTCTTCTTGGTTGTGTTTCTTTTATGATGCCCTGGGACCGCCGTGTGTCATTACTTCAGGGCCATATTTTTTTTTTAATTTGATGATCGTAATAATAATAATGGCGTAGGATCATCGCTCCCATCGCCCAGATGGAAGCATCTACAATCAGTCCTCACAGGTCGAAAGTCTCATACTGACGATCCTTGTGAGCACAGTTCACAATGTGCAAAACTGGCCCGTTGGAACCATTCCAAAACCCCAAAAGTGTTTTCCCATCAGATTAATGATGGGACCACCAAGAAAAATGGCCACTGGAGAGAATACGGTGGACAATCAAGTCCACCCCAGCTAATATGCTCTCAACATTGTGAACAATGCGATATTCGCCATGAGAAAAAGTGGCCTTTGTTGGGGGTGCTACACACTGCCGAGAGAAGAAATCCTAGGAAATAATAGACATTTATTTATACCCCACAATCCTCCCCATAACAATAGAAAGTCCCTTTCTTCAGAAGTTAGTTTCTTCTGTTTTTTTTTCAATTTGAAATTTAAAACTTTTAATGGTATTTTTTTTTTTTTTTTTTTTTTTTAGTACTTTCAAAAGATTATTTTTTATTCAACAAATTCTTACATCTTCATAAATAAAATTAAATGTAAAAAATAACTTATTAATAAAATAAAAATTAAGAACATGGCAAGTTTAAGTGGCCAATAATGCAAAGCATGTGTTAGGCCACTTTTTATTAAAATTATATTAATATTTAAAACTGTCCTTTTAGTTAAGAAAAAAAAAAAATATATTATAAATTTTGAAAATGTTTTCATGTTATGTGTGGAGTGTTTTTGATTGTTGTGTCTGTTTTAGTAAGTACTTATACATTCAAATAATTAGGGAAAAATTGTTATTTTAAAATATTTAAGATTTTATTTTTATTATTGTTAATAGACAGCCATTGTTTCAGTCTGTATTTTAAAATTGTTAAAATTGGATTGTCCTTTATATCATCAGGTATAACATTTAAAATTTTGCCACCTACGTATGAAAAATGTCTTTTTGTCAGTGATTTGTGTTTGAGTGTTTGTATAATTTGTCCAGTCTGTCTTGTGGTGTATGTGTTAGGGTTTATAGTCCAGGTATGTTTTTTCTTTATTGCAAATGTACTTGTTTTGTAAATGTAAATGTCATCTAGTGTTGGAACGTTAAATAGTTCGTATAGTTGGTCAGTATGAAAAAGTCTGTCTTTTTTTAGTATAGTCCTGAGTAGTATATTTTGAGTTCTTCTAAGTTGAGTCTTTATATTTTCATACGCCCCTCCCCAAGCTGTGATACAATATTGTAAGAGTGATTGAACTAACGCGAAATATACTTCGCGAAGTAGTGTATCATTACAAACTTGGTTTAGATTGTAGAAAACATAAGTCAAGTATCGTAGTTTGTTTTTAAGTGAAGTAATATGTGCTGTCCATTTTAAGTTTTCGTCAAGTGTAACACCTAAGTAACGTATGTTTGTCAGTTTTTGTAATGTTATTGTTTTATTTTCAATGTCAGTTAGTTGTATTGTTGATGTTAATGGCTGTCCTCTTTTGTCTGATGAAAAAGTCATGTAATGAGACTTGGAAAGATTGATTTGTAAGGACATTTGTAAATACCAGTTTTGAATGTTTGTCAGGTCAGTAGATGCGAGTCGGTGAGTCTCTTCCCAGTTATTTGATGAGTAGCATAGTACTGTGTCATCTGCATAGCAAAATACTTGACCCTTGCTTATTCCAGGAAGAGAATTAATAAAACAATTAAACAAACAAGGACCAAGTATTGTGCCCTGCGGAATTGAAAAAGCACGACACTGTACACTCTCAGATAACTGAGAATTCAATTTCAGTTTTTGTGTTCGGTCAGTCAAGTAGGAATCAAACCATTTAAGTACTTTGTCTGTTAGTCCTAGTTTTTTAAGTTGTGTCAGTAATGTCGAATGTTTTATAGAGTCATATGCTTTTGAAATGTCAAGAAAAATGGCGATTACTTTTTTATTGTCGTCTATGTTACTATGTAAGTATGTTGTTAAGTCAAGTAAAGCATCTTCAGTACCTATGCCACGTCGAAACCCATATTGTTTGTCAGTCAAAAGGTTGTTTGTTGTCAAATAATATTCAAGTCGGTTTTGTACACATTTTTCAAGTATTTTACTAAAGTTTGTCTGTAAGGAGATAGGTCGGTAGTTATTCAAGTCTTGTCTATTTCCTTTCTTGTAAATAGGAACAACTATACTGGATTTGTAGCAAGAAGGAAATATACTACTGTCTAAACTTAAGTTAATTACGTGTTTAAGTGGTTCAGTAATGTATGGTGCAATATGTTTAAGTATTTTTGTTTGTAGTCCGTCTTCACCTGGAGTAGTTCTGTTTTTCAACCCCATAATTGTTTTGTAAATTTCAGTTGAAGTAGTCAGTGAGAAAGTAGAGTATTTGTTTTCAGTGTCTTGTGTCAAGTTTAAGTCATTCAAGTGATTTTGTTCAGTAGTGGTTAGTCTTTCAATTTTATCAGAGATATTTTTTCCAACATCTTTGAAATGGTTGTTCATTATATTGGCACATTCTCGGGTATTGGTCAGACAGTCATGTAAAGTGTTATCATGTTTAACCCATTACTGCATAGCGTCCGTTTAAACGGACAGTTACAAAATCATGTGAAGGTTGGTACCTGTTTTAGTTATTTGTGATTTAGTTGGTACCCCTGATTTGAAATAATAATAGCTATCATCTGATATGGTTTCTGAATGTTTTGTTTAATTTTTCATTCCACGAGAGGAGATCAAAGTGTCAACATGTCGACCAGCGCAACTGGACCCGAGCCTGAGCGGTAAGTTTTAGATTTTCTTGGAATTTTTCAATTAAATCAAATTTTTTGTGTAATGTTCTGATAAAAAACAATATTTCTCGTTATATGGATGTATTTTTAGAAGTTTACTTTGAAAAATAAAGCTTTGGGAGCTGTTCAAAGTTCCCTGTCCGTTTAAACAGACACTATGCATAGGGGACATATTCTGACATTTTAGTACTAATATGAGATAGCATTCTTTTTTTACAGGAAACGGCCCTTTTTACGAGTTATTATTGTTTTTACCTTACCTTACCTTTTTTTTCTAAAATTTGGTTGTATTGTTGTATATTTTTTATTAGGTATCTACTAATTACCTGGTGAGAAAATGCCATAATAATTATAATTGGTACTAAAAAAAAATATATAGTATTCGTAATAACTTAGTTAGTATAATGGTAAATTGTTCTCTATTTCAGGTTGACAACGGATAAAATCCTTTCACTTCTGGAGCAAGCAGAGGAATATGATGATGGCGTACAGAGGCTCTTGTATGTCACGCCCCCTCAAGAAGATGGTGATATCACGGATGGAGACAGTGACAAATCTGATGATGAACATGTTGCGAACCTCAATCACTTATCAAGAGGGCTTCTCAACACGGAATGTGAGGTTCGAACTGTTTCAAATGATGTCGAACAGGAGGAGGAGGTGGAGGTATAAACAGAAAATCAGTATAAACAGAAAACTGAGAAGTTGTACTAGATGTACATGAATATCAGAACATACCTGGACAGCTGTTTCGAGCTTATTGGCTCTCATCAGCAGGTAATAGTTCTGAGTACCCATGCCATCAACTAACCTCTCTATATTAATCAGTATAAACAGAAAACTGAGAAGTTGTACTAGATGTACATGAATATCAGAACATATCTGGACAGCTGTTGAAAATGAAGAAATCACGCCAATGGAAGACGAAGGTGACGAGGAGGAAGAATTTGAAGAACATGAAAGATCCCGACGGAGGAGAGCTCGTATTGCTGCAAAGAAATATTCTTGGACTAGAAATGAACCTACATTCAACATAGATGCAGACTGTGACCCTTTACCGTATTCAGATGATGCCATGGAATGTGAATCTCCTCATGAATTCTTCGAGTTACTCTTTTCCAATGAACTGATTGAATTTATAGTGGAACAGACAAATTTGTATGCTGCTCAGAAGAACGAACAGTTGGATTTGACTAAAGAAGAGTTAAAGGTATTCTTTGGAGGACTCCTGCTATCAGGGTACGGAAAATACCCAAACAAAAGAATGTACTGGTCAAGAGAAAACGATGTGCCAAAGATATTGTCAGAAAGTATGAGACTCAATCGATTTGAAAAAATTCTGCACTTCCTTCACCTCAATGATAATTTATTCAGAATTTGATAGAACCGATAAGCTATTCAAACTGAGACCATATTTAGAGTTCCTGAATGCCAGCTTTAAAACTCATGGAGGAATGCCCGAATTTCTAAGCATTGACGAAAGTATGATCCCGTACTATGGTAAACACTTTGCAAAACAGTACATTCGAGGTAAGCCTATTAGATTTGGTTTCAAGAACTGGGCTCTTTGCGCTTCTAGTGGATACTTGTTAAATTTTCAAATCTACACCGGCAAAGAATCAAATAGTCATGAGTTCGGAGTTGGCGGTGGGGTGATTCTTCAACTTCTTGAAAAGGCAGAAGTTCCCAACAACAGTGGTCATAAAGTATATTTCGACAATTACTTCACTTCTGTGCCCCTGGTAGAAAAGTTGTCAGACATGGGGGTCTGTGCCACAGGAACTGTCAGAGAAAATAGAACTAACAAATGTATTCTGCATGACAAGAAATACTTCAAGAAGAAAGACAGAGGTTATTACGAACAGTGCTCTACAAAGGATAAGGTGAAACTCATTCGATGGAACGACAACAATGTGGTCACCATTGCAACCAACTTTGAGGAATCGCACATTGGTCAAGTGGAACGGTGGTCGAGCGAACAAAAGAAGAAAATCAAAATACCCCAACCAACAGCAATGCAGTCATACAATCGGTACATGGGCGGGGTTGATCAGCTGGACCAGGCGATTGCTGCGTACCGAACCAGAATTAGACAGAAGAAATGGTGGTGGCCGATATTTATCTACCTCTTCGATGCTAGTGTTGTGAACGCTTGGTACCTCAATAAAGCTCTCTTGGGTCCCGAAAACGCCATTATGAATTTGCTGAATTTCAGGCGGCAACTGGCTCAGCATTACTTGAAGACATATGGTACCAAATCAACTCAGGGGAGAGTTGCATCAGGACCAAGCAACAGCTTGCGGTACGATGGACTCAATCATTGGCCTGTTACGATCGAAAAACAGCGCAGATGCGCCTACTGTGCTGGGGAAAACAGCTTTTGCCTGCTCAAAATGCGATCGTGGTGTCCACCCAAAATGCTTTCACAGTTATCACAACTACTAAATAGATATTTGCTCTGTATTCTAATTTTTGTTTTTTATTTACCAATTTTTTGAAAAAAAAAAAAAATATTTTCAGTTCATTTTTTTATAAAATTTCTTAAAAAATCATTTTTTCTTGTAAATACTGACGAAAAAATGAATAAAATAAAAATATGTACGTTGAAAAAGAAGAAATGTACTGTTTTTTTTATTGAATGTATGAACATATTATTATACAAGAGATTATGCCGCTATTTGTCCTGGCTGCATAGCATCCGTTTAAACGGACGGCCTTTTTTTGTTGTTGAATTTATAAAACTTATAAATTAAGATTGAATGATACAGAAAAAAGTAAAAAAGGTTCAATTTTCACAAAAATACCTTTAAAAAATAGCAAAAAACAACTTTATGCAGTAATGGGTTAATGTTTTTAATAATATTGTCTTTCTTGTTTTTGTCAATTATGTCATTGATAATTGTCCATACTTTGTGTTTGTCTTCTTTGTTTTCGTCAATTTTAGTCTTGTAGTAGTTATTTTTTGCAATTCGTAATGAGGTAGATAGTATATTCCTAACTCGTTTGTAGTAATGTAAAAGTCTTAGATTATGTGGATGTTTTTTTGTCTGTCTTGCAAGTTTGTCTCTGTATCTGATGGATTTCAGAAGGCCTTGTGTCATCCATGGTTTAAGTGGAGTACATTTGTTTGAGTAAGTCCTAGTTTCACTACAAGAGTCAATGGTGTTTTGTATAATTGTTGTTAAAGTCATAGCTGTATAATCTACGTCAGAAGAGTCTGTTATTGTTTTCCAGTCTGTATTCATAATTTGTTCAGTTAATTGTTCATAGTTGATGTATTTGTAGGTTTTAGTCATTTGTCTTACGTCTGGTCTAATGTAGTCTAAGTTTAATTTTGCTGCTATGGAATAGTGGTCTGAAATGTGAGTTTTTATAATGCTTGTAGATATGTCTTCAGTTTGATTTTTACTTCTGTATAATATGTGGTCGATACATGATGAGGTTACATATGTTTGATCAGTGTTGTGTCTGTTGTTAATTTTTATACGTGTTGGTTTTGTGATGTATGGTAAGAAATTATAAGTGTATATTGTGTCAAGATAGTCTTGTCCAATGTCAGTTATGTTGTCCTGTAATATGTTAATATTAAGATCACCAATAATAATGTACTTTTGTTCAGTGATATGAGACAAAAATTGATGTAATTCATCATTAAATAGTGATGCACTATTGTTTGGTGATCTATAAATAGTCAGCATTGTCAGTATTTTGTTTTTGATCTTAATGTCAAGTCGTAAACTACTTGTCCTTGTAAAGTCAGTAAGTTCTTGTACGTTAGAGTCAATGTCATTTCTTACGTAGATAGCTATGCCTGAGAATTCATTATATTGATGAGTTGTAAAATAGCTGGTGTATCCTGAAATAGAGAAAGACTAAGGCATTGTATTATTAAAATGTGTTTCAGTTAAAATAATTATATCAAGATTTGTTAAAAATGCTGATATTGACAGAATAAAATCATTAAAATTCTTTCGGATACCAGCAATATTCATATGTAAAATGGACAATCCTTCTTTTTTCCAAAAGTCTTTTGTTTCATGAAAAAAATCAAATTCTTTACATTCCAGATCAAGGAAATCTGGAATGACCTCAGCAATATTACTCATCATTATTATATGTTTTTAATTCCATGTAGGTATGTTAAAAATATATGATATTTGTAAATAAAAAACCTTTGTGGAATTATTTGAATGTATAAGATTAAAATAATGTCTATGTTGTTAATGTTATTATGAATTGTAATTGAAGGATAAATTTGTCTATTTAGATTGGAATTAAAATAAGGACAGATTATTAAGGACATGATGAGAAAAACAAAAACGAAAAACAAGAGAATATATGAGAGAAAATAATGAAAAAATAATAAAAATAATTTTTTTATCATTTGAGTAGTTAGTTGGGAAAAGATTCGTAAGAAATTGTTGAAGAATCGGCGGAATCTGTGTCCCTCAGCGTCTCGTCCTCTTCATTTCTGGCTCCTCTTCTTGTCTGCAGCACACGCTCCAGATCCTGCTCGCTCCTGATGACAAACACTCGCGAATTATCTTCTTTTCTGATGAAAAATCTTATTGTCTCGAACCCACACATACTTACAATTACTCTTCTCCTTGAACGCTTTTGTTTTGTATAAAATATCTTGATTCTTCTTGGTCAGATGTTCGTTCACGTAGAACTTCTGTTCCCACATCCTGTTCTTTCTGTAGGCACTCGTCCACAGGTCCCGCGTCTTGGTGTTGAGGAGACGCACGACGATCGGCTTACACTTGTCTTTGTTGGTAGAGTTCACGCGGTGGGCAACTTGGACGTGTGACAGCGGATCCGAAAGCTTTAGTTTGATACCTATCTGTTCAACCAGCTTATACATAATTATGTACATTGTACATAGATACTTTTATCCAAATGTGACATTTTTCAGTTTAAATTTAGTGCATGTTATTGAGATACGGGGAGGACAAACAACTGAGAATTTTATAATAAATTTCAAAGTTTAATAATAAATAATAAAAAAAAACCTAAGAAAAAAGCTTTTACTTTCCTTTAAAAAATTGTTTAATCCAGTCTAATCGCATGAAACGGAAGTATTATGTCGCCGGAACAGAAAAACAGACTGGGGTGAATGCACTTTTTAAAGTTATAGGGCTATCTCCAGGCGGCAAACTTTTATCTGCAAAAGAATACATCTTTTTTTTCAAAATTGAATGGGTATATAATTTATAACTTTTAGTTCTAAAAAGGCAGAGATAAAATGAGAGAGCCAAAATGTAGGAGGAAACAATTAAGGAAAAAGAACAAGAGAGAATTTTTTTGAAAGAGAGAAAAATGTATGTAATTTTTCAGAAAGCTTTTTGTTTTGAATTTTTAACTTTTCCCTTAACTTTCAACCCATTAGCCATTGAAGTCTGGGCAGTGATAAATTTGAAGCCTGTGTTGACGATGCAGCGTTGAGGCGTTCAGCAGTCGAACGAGAGAACGCAAGTTCTATTCCAGGTGATACACTGATTTTCGTAGTCTTTGAGACATTTTTACTTCACACTTGGAATAAAAAAGAACACCCTCGCAGAAGGGATGGTATTAAAATAATAAACTGAACAGAGAGGTTATAGTTGATGGCATGGATATTCAAAACTATTGCCTGCTGATGAGAGCAAATAAGCTCGAAACAGCTGTCCAGGTATGTTCTGATATTCATGTACATCTAGTACAACTTCTTACTTTTCTATTTATACTGATAAACGTTTTTAGAAAATTTTACAAATATGGTATTACACTAAATAGGTATTACGCTTTGCTGATGACAACAGCACCATAAACAAATTATTAATTCACTTAAAGTGGATGAGTGGACCGAAAAGAAAAGGAAGACTCAAAAACGTTGGATTGATGATGGAGTGAAATTATGATAGAACTAAAGAAAACCTAGTCAGCGTCGATGGAGCTTTGAATATACCGGTTCTCGTAAGATCGCCGAAGTTAAGCAATGTACAGCGAGCCAACATTACAGGCCAACCCAGGCTGGGTGAGATTAATGTGGGCCATCATTGCGGGCCAACCCAGGCGGGGTGAGATTAATGTGGGCCATCATTGCGGGCCAACCCAGGCGGGGTGAGATTAATGTGGGCCAACATTGCGGGCCAACCCAGGCGGGGTGAGATTAATGTGGGCCAACATTGCGGGCCAACCCAGGCGGGGTGAGATTAATGTGGGCCATCATTGCGGGCCAACCCAGGCGGGGTGAGATTAATGTGGGCCATCATTGCGGGCCAACCCAGGCGGGGTGAGATTAATGTGGGCCATCATTGCGGGCCAACCCAGGCGGGGTGAGATTAATGTGGGCCATCATTGCGGGCCAACCCAGGCGGGGTGAGATTAATGTGGGCCATCATTACGGGCCAACCCAGGCTGGGTGAGATTAATGTGGGCCAACATTACGGGCCAACCCAGGCTGGGTGAGATTAATGTCGGTAGCAGGTTTGTGAAATTCCTGCGACTGGAGCGTACTTAACATTAATTTTTAGGTACATTATTTTTCATACTTTTTGTAGGTTGGTATAAAATACCAAACACATAAGTCCCCAAAAATGGTGACACTAAGTCTGGTTATTAATCAATCCGCTAACAATGTGACGTGGTTTAATGCGATTATTTGCGAGGGAGTGGTTCGGTTGAGATTTTCAGGTTTCGAAATGAGTTTTCGCATTTGGTTTTTAAATCTTTGCAAAATTATTATTACTTTCGAGATGCTTATGATTACTTTACTCATGCATTTTTTACAGACATTTTAGATGAATTTATTTTTCTACAAAACGGCTTGGGTACATACGCAATTTTTTGATTTCTGCTTCTCAGCTTTTTTGTTGAAGTACACCAGACCTGTGTTTATCTCTTGACTTCACAGTTCTCAATAGGCTAACAAAACAAGAACTTATCCTTGAGAATTATGTATTCATGACTAATAGTCGAGATCTTGATTTCTATAATATACACACCAAAGGCTACAAAGGATTCAATGATATGTGAGCACTTGAGCAGTCATTCATACTGCTATAATTTTGGCGAAAAAGTCCTTTTTTACAAAATATTCCTAACACTTGGTGATACCAAAAGATACAAAAAGCAATCTCTGTATTGTTGTGCTTGGGATTTTACAAAACCCAACATTCCACGTTAGTCCATCACCTTTTTTTTGACATTCCGAACAAAAACGTCTCAGAACTAATAGGGATCTTGTACCATAATATAGCTACTAAAATTAAGTCTTTATTGCATAATATTAGGGACCTCAGGATTAAAAATATTTCAACGGGACGAATCTCTTTCTACTTTTCACTCAGAAATATCAAAATATTAGGATTAGAAGGATCAAAGGATAAAGGAAGCGAGAGATTATGCTCCTTTTCTAAAAAGATATCCTTTTAAGGATACCATCCGTCTTGGGACGCAAATATTATGACGTCAAACCATGACCTAACCCAACGGAAGTAGAAAATTTTGAATTTACGATGCGAAAATGTTAATGGAGCTCCGGGTTTTTACACTAAAATATAAATTTATATAAATATATTTATGTATTATATATAACTATTCTTTCCATTTTTTTTATCGAAATACCCAGGTAACACACCTCACTCGGCTTTCTGAAAAAGACGGAAAGGTGTTTGTTGGTTCATTAGTTATATACACTTCTCTCCTCTGTTCCGGTAATTCTAGTTCTCCTTCCTATTAATTCTGCTCCACCATTTCTTTTTCTCAAGTTACAAGGATTTTCTTAAAATTTCCTAGAATTTCACATAATGAGGAGCTTAAATTTTTCAGAAAACCTAAGCGTGCCTTGCCAACTTGAGCGTTACATTCAAATGCTAAAGAGTCTTTGAATGAAAAACAATTTTTAACAGAAACATGTTAAATATAAGTACTTGTAAGTACCTTGCTACTTGAATGTTGTCAAATACACTTGTGTTAAAAAAATCTGACTGTTTAATTAACAAAGAAAAACAAACAACGGCAACAGTAAAGTTGTGTTAAAATTTAGGGACGAATTATAAAATACCATAATTATTAAGAAAGACTGTCTCTCAAGTCGGATTATAGTGATCTGTGATTGGTTGAATCTCCAACCTGAGGGAACGGTCTTTCTTTTTTTGTTGAAATGCTGTATTATAAATAAATCGGTCATTTTATTAGAATATAATTTTATTAATAAGTGGTAGCTTTATTACAAAGAATTACAAAGAAGATAGTACAAGACAAATAGTAGGTACAGTAATAATAACAATAACACTCTTTAGTGGTAGGTAACCACCAGACGAGGTATATGCTCAAAGCATTTTCTAACCACATAACCCTCAGCGTCTTATTATTATATTATCTACTCAAATTAATGAGGAAAAATTCATGCACTGGGTGGAATTCGAACCAAGGGATCCCTACGCTACCTGGATTACCAGACTAACGCGTAGTAGGTGTAAAGTTTACAAATATTATCAGCCACGGAATGTGATTACTGATCATTCTCAAACAACTCATCTCATAACTAAAAAAAACGTACACTACCTGCGAAATAGACCGTTCAAATACCCTGGATAACCTTTGAATTCAAACCATGTTCTCAAACCTACTGAATAACTTTCAACAAATTTTACTTACAAAATATACATATTTTCAAACTAAACTCTTATACAGTAATGTATATCTCCAAGAAATTCTACTTAATCAAAACAAAAGGAAATACACAGAGGGCACTCCCGAAAATTTACGTCTGGAACGTGCTTGTGAACGCTGGTATCAAATTTTCAGACTCTCACACTCTTTTGAGAAGATTTCAAAAATCGGGGCAATAAATTGTTGCTCTCACAAGGAAGGTGTGGGATTCCTTTAGAAAAGTGTGTTGAGGTGTTTCTAGATAGTCGACTGGGCGGCTTTTGAATAATAAATAGTTATTTATGCTGTCCGAGTAGGACTGAAGAAACCTACTGTTTCAGCAGTTGTTTTGGTGTGGCCATAAAGTCTCAAATTAATGAAGAAAAAAATATGTATTAGCTGGGATTCGAACCAAAGGACCCCTACGCTACCTGGATCACCACTCTACCAATAACGGATGGTCAGTTTTTAACTAAATTGGGATTTTTTTAACCCAACACAGTTATGACATTTAATAATAATATAGTCTTATTTATAAAGCCTGATTAGGACATGAATTGTTTTTGTCTATTCGCCTCAAGAGAGCTTTATATTCTGACTTCTCAAAGAGCTACCTTTCTTGAAAATCCCGCACGTTTCTTTGCCATGCAACTTGTTAAAAACAACTACCATTTACACAGCAAAGATACTCTAAAATCAGCAGCTCAGCACACACCAAACTGAGTTGCCCACTCCAGGATCATGTCTTACAAATTCTAATTACTGGGAAGAAAAACCTAAAAGTCCGCCACACCTCTGCTTGGGTAGGTAAAAACAAGCGATCTCACCGTATCATAAAAACCCTAAAAACAGCGAACAATAAAAAGGTGTGAATAATGTAAAGGGGAACGTGCCTCAGCTTCGGTGCGAAGGTATTAAAACCGTCCCTTGCTTGAGCCCTGAAATTTTCCCCAAGTCACGTACGAAGTCCCCATTCTTTCCGGGGAGCATTTGATCCCGGAGATGCTCTTGCTTTCGAAAGCCATTCAATGGGAATGCCTTTGATAAATGAATAAATGAGAATGGGTTTAATGCATTAGGTATATCTATTATTACTTGTTCAAACATTATAATACGAGGTCATATATTATTATGAATATAAATAAGATGGGACGTAGTATTTGAGTTTAATGTGATCTTTGGTAAGTTGAGTGGAATAGGGGAGATCTTCAATAAACTTTTTACAGTCTGTACTCTTTGTGTGTAGGTATACGAGTATCTGGATACGAGTATCTGGATACGAGTATATGAATGCCTTTTAGATGTAAATATGAATAAAGAAAAATTCGGCAGACATAAGTTGAGAAATTCGTTGGTATGCAGTGATGAGTAATGGACAGATGATGACAGATCAGTAAATTCTTCAGAACTATGTCCACGCTCCCATCTAAAGGTCAAAAAAATTATTATACTTGAAGTTGAACATGCTCCAACATACTCAAACATAATAATACAGGTAGTCACCGTGGCCGAGTAGCTCACTGGGCTTGCAAACTCGGTAACCTGGGTTCGATCCCAGGCAGAATAGACATTTTTTGCTCTTATAGGATGTTCGCTGTTCGCGGTCCAAAAAAAAATCTGATACTTATCAAGTAAAGAAAACTTGAGGCTGGCATTTTCGGTCCAACCTAGGCTTTGTGAAGTTAATCCAAGTAGCTGGTATGATTCCCAGTGATTATAGTCTGAAACAATTCCCACGTTAAAGTCAAAATAGAGTAATCCCACCAGTAAAGATAAAGTAACTGAATAAAAAAACAATTTAAAAATTAATTGTTTATCTTCCTTCTCAAAACAGAGATAGTTTGTTTTAGTGAGGGATTGAAAATAATTGGAAAATGGAAAAGCAGTGCAGCCATCAATCAAAAATAATCGCGATATTTTAAAATGCATCACGTTTTTTCCTCATATTCGGGTATGATCAAATTCGATAAGGGCACCCAATTCAGAATTCAAAATATTAGCGTTGATACTAACTATCAAAGTTTTTTAGTTTGTTTTTAGAAATAGTTTCACATAAATGACATTTTCGACGTGCATACAATCGTCGATGGCGCGTTGAATGCACCGGTTCTTCCGGTTCTCGTAGGATCACTGACGTTAAGCAACGTCCAGCGAGGTAGAAACTTTGTGATGCTGGAATTCCGGCTCAACACAGGCTAGGTGAAGTGGGTAGCAGGTTTACGAGTTTCCTGCAAAAGGTGGGTGACACCCCCGTCGTGATATGACTTTAAACCGAAATTAAATAAATACAATCTGATTGTTGACTGGAGCTAATATTAACAGTAAGAAGCAGGCTATTATTGTAGGGTTTGTAATTATTTTGTTTTAAAAAATTATCCCTTTTTTAAAGCTTTTACAAACCTTGCCAGTGTCGATGTCACGTTGAAGACACCATATAACACTTCATATCATTAAAGTTAAGCATCGGCCAAGACATGGTGGCCATATTGGATGACCACTCTCACCTCCGTGATGCATGCTGACTATTCCCGGCCCAATTCAGGTTGGTTGAGAATAATGTGGATATCTGAATTGTAAATTTTCACAACGAATGGAGGATGAAATCCCTGTCTCTAATGACTAATGACCTAGATATTAAAGAGATGTTGTGCAACAAAATTTGGAAAAACTTTTGCTCTTCTCATTTCTGTGGGCTTGCTCGGATTTCATCAAACCAGTAAGGTCCATTATGAATGCCATTGACTCCTGATATTTTTCAAGAAGAGTCATGTCCTCAAAATAATGACCTTTACAATTACATCTTGAAATAATGGTCATACAATGACACGAAATCATACAATTCTTTTCTCTACACACAAGGTGTTATTACCAGCTACTGCAGAGGGCAGTCAGTGATTATTTTAATTGCAGAATGAAAACCAATATTCAATAATTATGTTGACTCTGTTGAACATTTTGCTTGTACAACTTACAGTATATTCCCAATGAGCATTCTATGTACATATTCCATTTAATTTTCACCGAGTACTGTTTGTACATCTTCAATTACAAGTCTATTGATTACCGCTAGTGCATTGTCCATATCTTTCCCAACATGTCCAGTGACATGGCAATGACTCCATACATTCTGGTGGTCTCATTAGTTTCCTCAGCAGTGTGTAGAAGATGACAGAGGTCGAACCATGACCTCTCCTGTGTGTTATTACTCTAACACTTTTTAGTATGACATCTCCTGTACCTATCTGTTTTGCTAACATGACCTTTCCTGTTTTTTCTTACTATTCGGTGGTAACGTTTCTTTCATTGATTCATTAGAATCATTAGTTTCGTCTATTTTTTAATTTAATTTAATTTTGTATTATTTTCTGTAATTGATTCTGTTTCCTCCCGACTTGTTAGATCAGCGGATGGATTGCATAAGATTTGTTGCGTGTACTATCTTTTCTTCTTTTTTTGTTATGTGCTAATTCACTTACGTTTACGAGTATAATACGAATAGGAGTTGATTGTTCTAACCCCGTTGATTAATTGATTTGCAAACTGTGTTGGTTAGCAGAAATTCTAATGTGATGAGGTAATCTAAACGCAGCGCTAAAAAAAAATTTTTGCTAAGGAAGTTTCAAATGCTTTTATAATAATTGATGACAAAGTGAAGTAGAAAAAAATACAAGGTGTCAACAACCAGGATCAACTATTTTATCTTCCAAATTTTACAGAAACTTGCCTTGTAAATATTATAGACTTTATAAATGATTTAAGGAGTAGTCTAAGACTAGTTTCGAATTATTTGGACACATCACTATTAGTCTTAGATTGCTCTCAAAATTATTTTAAAAAAATATATGATAAAGGCAAGTCCAGTTTTCATAATTGTGACTATAACATAGTTCAAATCACTCTAGATGACAATTTTAGGGACTCTGACTTGAGGGACTATCTATATCTGTCTGTCTGACTATAACCGTTCCGATAGCTCAGTGGTAAAGGCGGCCCTCTGTGAATCCAGAGATTCCTGATGTCGTGGTTTCGAAATCCAGTCGGGACATGACAAGTTATCCTACCATCTGGGATTTTTACCACATAATAATATGTCTTTGACCTACTGCTGGAGTAATGGGACTTAGTAGTCCTAATCGGGCAGTATAAATAAGGCGTTATTATTTTATATATTGTCATTCTATATCTTTGTTGTAAGCCAGTTTTACAATTTTGCCCTTACGTACGTATACTCAAGTCCGTGAGCCATGTGCAGTTCTATGCGACCAACAATAGTAACCTCCATGAACCAATACATCACTTACACCTTGGACCAACTCGGGCACCTAGACTTGGTCAATCCTCGGCACCTAGACTTGGTCAATCCTCAATACTCGGTAATTATTGACTTATTCTACAGCGGATCCATCTCCTATTATTTTAATTAAAATTCTACGTTCTCACTCCTCAAGTCCTCATGCAATATCCGAGAGTCAATTTCTTGGAATCCAAATAGATGTTTGTAAGAGTATTCGCTTGGGAAATGTATGCACTAGCATATAAATAATTTGTAGGAAAAAGTGAACGCACAAGAAATGTTGAGAATAAAGCAGATGATTAATGAAACATACATAATATTATACATATACAAATATACATAGATAGGTGCGAAGGCATAGGTGCTATAAATAATTTTTGCTTCGTCTTGTTTTTCCTCTCTTATTCATAATACTCGTATGTACCTACATACTGGCTGCACCACAGGCATGGCCCTATAATTAATATTCCTCACACTACTCTGGACAATGAGGCATTGCCGTACATCGTTTCGGGATTGATTTGGGCGCCACCACTAAGTGTAGTTCGCCTCCTAGTGAATCACCAAAAGAAAATACCACTAGACAATCAATAAGATCTCCTGGGATTTTCTACATGTTTCACTCGAGTGAATTCAATAATATTATTTAAACAACCATCATTTTAGTGGATAAGCTAAAATCACCACATTCTAGGTTTATCCTTATTATTTTAATTCAAGTTCTAGTTATCCTATTTGTGTCACAATCATGATGTCACAATACTCAAACTCACCTTACTAAATATTCGTCATACTCGAACAACCGACCTCCTGGTTACGTTGCTAGCACGCCGCCTTTATTCAAGTTCAAGGCATCACATTTTGTCACAGTCATGATGATGTCACAGTTACTCAAAGTCGCCTTACTCAAACAAATACTTGGGCTTGAACCACCAACCTCCAGGCTACGAGTCCGCCACGGTATCAATTCAGCTACTGAGGTAGGCATTGAAACGAAACCATATTTGGCATACCTATACAAAAATAGTACATACTTTTAGACCTGAAATGTACCAGATGTTTCAGATTAAAATCCCCACAGATTCAAAGATTATGCCTTCCAAGTTCTTTCACAATTTTCAATAATTTCGTGCATTCTATTGTACTGTAAGAAAGAGACACATCTCAATGACAAAAAGAACCTAATGGTTTTAAAGGATTATTTTCAATAAGAAAGGACCTAATCCTTCCGCTCGTGGATCTGCTTTCAGAAGTCTGCACGAATCTGCGGAAGGATACAAGCCTCAATGCATTTAATATTTCTATTTACCTATATTTTCAATCAAATTTCCAATGAGGGCAATTTGGAGGTAAAATTTTATAAAATAGATAAGTTGGAAGGGCTTATAATTTTAGTTTAATATTTTATACTGATTAATATAGAGAGACATGGATGTTCAGAACTATTACCTGAGAGCCAATAGGCTGATGAGAGCCAATAAGCTGTCCAGGTATGTTCTGATATTCATGACTGTACAAGTGTACATCTAGTACAACTTCTCACTTTTCTGTTTATACTGATATACTGATTATTCTGATAATTGTATACAAATGCTCTGTAGTACAGGGTGGCGCCGCAGGTTCTCGTGTTTTTGAAACGGGTAGTACGGCCGAACGGAGGGGATGGCGGGGTCGACGACCAACCCCACTTGAAAGGTAGGATGGGGAGTTTCAGTAACAATGCCGACCAGGTCCGTGGAGGATCGTGTTTTCGCTGTAGAGCATTTTTTGCGAAATAACGAATCTATCGTTGCAGTCACGCGCGCCTTCCGCCGCCATTTCAACGTCCCACATCGTGGTGCTGTTCCCTCCACAGTGATAAAGTAACCGTTTGGTGTGGGGTCTCCAAGCTGGGAATCATTGGACCGTATTTTTTTGAAGATGAAAGGGGGCAGACGACTACGGTGAATTCTGTGCGTTATGGACGAATGATTGAAGAATTCTTGATTCCACAACTCGAACAAAACGACTACGATACAGATTAAATGTGGTTTCACCAAGATGGGGCAACTGCACACACGGCAAGAATAGCCATGCAGGCTTTACGCACTCTGTTCCCAGGGCATCTCATTTCGCGTAACGGAGACATGGACTGGCCCCCCCGCTCGTCGGACCTCACGGTTTGTGACTTCTTTTTATGGGGTTATTTGAAAGAGAAAGTGTACACCAATAAACATCGTACCCTTCAGGAGTTAAAGGCTTCCATTGAGACTGAAATTCGAGCAATTCCAACCGATATGCTGGAGCGAGCAATGGGAAATATGAAGGACCGACTCCAAGAATGCATCGCCAAAGAAGGAAGGCATTTGATGGACATCATTTTTAGTAATTGAATTTTCTTTTTCTTAAATAAAGTTCCCTTGTTACTGAACATTTTAAAATTTATTTCAACCCGATACCTTCAACATTGACGATTTGACGACTGTTACAAATTCACGAGGCTTAGCTGCGCCACCCTGTATATACATTTGTATCCGGAAAAACGAATAGGAGAAAATAGATAGAGAGAGAGAGAATATTTTGGTACAGACCTTTTTAAAACTTATCAAAATATTATTACTGTGTAAACTAATTTATTATTATATGAATTGTGTATAATAATGGCTCTGTATAGCGGAATGGTATATAAAACATCGAACCCTATATAATAGTTATACACTATACGTATCAAAATTATATACTTTATCCTTTGTTTAGTCTACATTTGGAACTATGTAAACTTTATGTATGCATATTCTATAGAGTATAAAAAAACCCCTATAACTGAAATATTTGAAACACTCAACAAGTCAACACCTAGAAAACCTTTTTAGGGCTCGTTAACGAAATGTAAACATTTTCCATAGCTGGTATCGAACCCCATTACTCGGAATAGCCCAAACGCTCCTCTCTCATACATCCAGGCCTGTTGCGAGTGCAATAAATATGTCATCTTGTTCATACGTTATGGCAACTTGAAACGAGAGATCCATAGGGCCACATGGCTTGCATGTCTCAACGCATGATTTGAGATGTTGAGAGAGAGGGGTTTTTAATGAAAAATAGGCCGAGAGATTTTAATGAAAATCCATTATGAATTAAAGTTTTGTTTACATTTTGCTTTTTGGGAATGCATAAAATTATCTTTTTTGAGCCGCAGAGAAGAGAGAAAGCGGGGAGAGAGAAATAGAGAGAGCGAGAGATAACGAAAGGAAGAGAGGAATAGAGAGAGGAAGGAAAGGCAAAGAGTAGTTAGAGCGTGAATTATTATTATTAAAAATATTTATTTTATTTTATAATTAAACCAAGCTTATACTGTAGCTATTTACATTTACAAAAACTTTTAAAATAAAAATAAAATAAAAATCAAAAGATATAAATTATAGTATCATAGAAGTACAGTCGAACCTGGATATAAGAGAAACTCAAGGAACCGGATGTTTTTTTTCTTTCTTATATCCAGGTTTCTCTTATAAAGAGATGTCTCTTATATCCAGATCTCTTATATCCAGTTCTCTTATACCTAGCTTCAACTGTATTTAGAGAACCGTTTCTAATTTGACCTCAAAGCAAGAGTAAAGTTACAAAGATTTGTAGGGAAAAAACTACAAGTAAACTTTCCTGCCCTGAAAAAAAAACCAAACTTCAATGTTTTGTGTGACCATAAAAAGCGCAATCAGCATTACGAGGGCATTAGGGACGATACGAAAGTTGTACGTTCTAAATTTGGGACAAAATGGTGGACATTTTTCTTGAGGAAAAGTTTCATCGAAAAGAGGTGCTGTGATCATCAACAAGTAATTTGTCGAGAAAGCATCGTAACCAGTCAATTTAAAAGGGTGTTTCCGCCCCCCTTCTTATATAATAATAATAATATCACCTTACTTACACTGCTAGATAAGGACTATTAAAGTCACACTATTCCAGCAGTAAGCCCAAGACATATTATTATGTGGTAAAATTCCCAAATGGTAGGATAGCTTGTCATGTCCTGGCTGGGTTTCGAACCCACGACCTCTGGAACCTCTGGATTCATAGAGTGCCGCTTTTACCACTGAGCTGCTGGGACAGACTTATTTGCAGGGACGGATTTATAGGGGGAGAGGGGGGGGGGCGGGTAATTTTCCAAACTGACTGTCATTCGGCTAAGAAAAAAGCGTTTTAGAGAGTATTTAGAAAGTGAATTAGTTCCTGCTTATTTGCTGAGGAGATGCCATGATGGAGAAGATTTCATTTTATTGTTCCTTGTTCCTAGTCAGATTGTATTAAAAAGACTCGGTTTGTGCTGCTTTTCCTTTTGTGCTGACGGAACTTTTCTTCAGACTGTTCTTACTGTTCATTTTCTATTTTATTTATAGAGGAACCCACAATTTTGAAAGTATAAATTATATACTTGGCCACTTATGTACTTGTATAAAAGTGGAACAATCCGTATACATAGGATAGAGAAACATTGAGTAACTACCTAGTTAACTACGTGTTGTAAGAGTAGGAAACCAATTTGTATACGATAAATTATGTGTATAGATATACATTATACATATATGTACTTACTTTATACATAAATCTAAAACAATTCGAATACATAGGAACAGTGAGCACGTGTTCTATACCATTCCCGTTGGTGAGGATATTGGGAGGCATCAGAGGGGTGGTTAGGGTACCAGAAGGGTATTTAGGGAACCAGAGGGGTGGTTAGGGTATCAGAGGGTTGTTTAGGGAACCAGAGGGGTGGTTAGGGTATCAGAAGGGTATTTAGGGAACCAGAGGGGTGGTTAGGGTATCAGAAGGGTATTTAGGGAACCAGAGGGGTGGTTAGTGTATCAGAGGGTTGTTTAGGGAACCAGAGGGGTGGTTAGGGTATCAGAAGGGTATTTATAGGGAACCAGAGGGGTGGTTAGGGTACAAGAGGGTTGTTTAGGGAACCAGAGGGGGTGGTTAGGGTATCAGAAGGGTATTTATAGGGAACCAGAGGGGTGGTTAGGGTACAAGAGGGTTTTTAGGGAACCAGAGGGGTGGTTAGGGTATCAGAAGGGTGTTTAGACAACCAAAGGGGTTGTTAGGGTACAGAAAGTTTTTTAGGGAACCAGCGGGGGGTTAGGTTACCAGAAGACTGTTTAGGGAAAATGAGGGGGGAGGTTGGGGTACCAGTTAGGTTACCAGAAGGCTGTTTAGGGAAAATGAGGGGAGAGGTTAGGGTACCAGAAGGGTGTTTAGGGAACCAAAGGTGTGGTTAGGGTACCTGAAGGGTGTTTAGGGAACCAGAAGGGTGGTTTAGGGTACCAGAAGGGTGTTTAGGGAACCAGAGGGGGGTTAGGTTACCAGAAGGCTGTTTAGGGAAAATGAGGGGGGAGGTTAGGTACCTGAAGTTGTTTAGGGAACCAAAGGGTGGTTAGGGTACCTGAAGGGTGTTTAGGGAACCAGAGGGGTGTTTAGGGTACCAGAAGGGTGTTTAGGAAATCAGAGGGGTGTTTAGGGTACCAGAGAGGGGTTAGGTTACCAGAAGGCTGTTTAGGGAAAATGAGGGGGGAGGTTAGGGTACCTGAAAGGTGTTTAGGGAACCAAAGGGGTGGTTAGGGTACCTGAAGGGTGTTTAGGGAACCAGAGGGGTGGTTAGGGTACCAGAAGGGTGTTTAGGAAATCAGAGGGGTGTTTAGGGTACCAGAAGGCTGTTTAGGGAAAATGAGGGGGGAGGTTAGGATACCAGAAGGGTGTTTAGGGAACCAAAGGGGTGGTTAGGGTACCTGAAGGGTGTTTAGGGAACCAGAAGGTTGTTTCGGGAACCTGAGGTGTGGTTAGGGTACTCTAAAAGAACAACGAGCAGTAATTTACCCTAATGTTATTTTCCTTTCTCCATCGGGGGCAGATAAATCTCAGCGTTACAGCTTTCTGGAGGTACGTGGAGGAAATCGTGATGTATTAGAAACTAGAGTTTAGGGTAGGGTAATAGAGGATGGACAGGTATTATAGAATTAGACCAGGTAATTTAGAATAAGTTAATATAATATATAGTAGGTATTAAAAAAAATTGGTATGTATTTTTAATTACATTATTTTGAACACAGATCGAAAAATTGTTAATCGTCGATATTTTTTTACGAAATTTGGTCTCCTGCATTATTACATTGCACTTATGTTGAATAACTAGACATCAGACAGGTCAATGCTCTAGAAATATTATCCATATTGTAATTTTTTTTGTTTTGATTCGTAGGTAGGTTTTAAAAAACTCAAGATTAACTGATATGAAAAGACTGGTATGATTACCAACTCGGGTATACCTCAATTAAATTATGTATGTCTGATGATTTCTGCACGTGAAAAACCAGAAAAACCTCAGGATTCAGTTTTCAGTTCCACAACACTGACTTACAATGAAAATTATTGCAAAATTTGTGGTCGCCAGTTTGCTAGTCGTCGCATGGTTCTTTATCCTTTGTATGATTTAGAACAAAAAGAATTTTCTAATACTAAAAAACCTCTTCCAGCTTGGGATGGGCTGGGAATAGCTTGCCTCACAATGCAAGTCCTAACTTTGTTGGACGTTGCTTAGCTTCAATGACATCAACGCTAGCTAGCTACATAAAATCTAATAATGTATGTGGCCATCTCTACAATATCTCTCATCGAAGATTTTCACGTCCAGCTCAGACTGTCGAAAACACAGTGAAATATTTTAAATTATTCTGAATCATTTTATTATTTTTATCACATATAAGTAGGTACTTAAAACAAAACAATAATACTATTATATTTCTCTTTTATTAATTAGTATATCATAATATCACAATCAAAAACCTTTGTGACAATTACTTATGTTAAAATCAAGGAATACCTAGTATTTTTGAAGAAATCTCCATTGAATTCAAATCTGAACAGTTGATAATAAAGAAAAGGCACAGTCCGCACGATGCACCATCAGATCAGCAGTCTGCTGCTCTTTCTGCTGATCCCTGCCAGCCGCGGCGGCTTTATTTTCAACCGCTGTTGCTACACGTGCGATGATCGATACTGCTACATCATTACCGAGTTGACCAACCGCTATTGCAAAACAGGACAGGTTACCTTGTGCTATCATTTCTTCTACCTAGAGAAGGATGGGTCCAACAATTGGAGCGAATCTCATGTGTCCCGGGGTTTTGCTAACAACGGGGAAGATGTGTGTAAGTCGTTCATGCATTCGAATGACTATAACGCAGCGGGATCCGTCAAGGGGTGCTACTACTGCGACTCAGACCTCTGCAACGACCACTCCCCCTTAAAGGAAAATCGTGAGCAACATGTGGATGGCCTCTACGATGACATGTACAAGGACAAAGTAATAGTGGCGCCCTGGCCGGCGATAGCGAGTGGGCGGGGTTCCAACTGGCGGACTTTGGCTCTATCGGTGCTTGTCTGTAGATGGGTGGTGGCGGGGTGGTGATGCTGAGAGCTTCATTGGCGTATCTACGAAGAACATGGAATTGCACATTGAATACACCAGGCCCCTCATTCCAAAACTAGCTCTCACTCCCATAATTCCGAAATCTCCCTTTCACCATCACATCACAACCTTAGTGTGACGGTGAGATGCAAAAATCTGCAATCTGCATCTAGAAAAATAATTATAAAAACACGCAGAATTTAAATGAATACCCTTAGCTATCGAAACCCATCAATAAATATTTTGGTGCAAACGGCACATCCACTAACAAAATCTTACGAACTTGTTACAGAAAGCACTCTGATTGGTTGATTTGAATGAAATAACCAATCAGAGTGGATTATGAGAGTAAGAGTGCTTTCTGTAACAAGTTCGTAAGATTTTGTTAGTGGACGTGCCATTTGCACCAAAATATTTATTGATGGGTTTCGAAAGCTAAGGGTATTTAGTTGAATTCTGCGTTTTTTTATAATTATTTTTCTAGATGACGGTCGAAAGGGAGAATTTGG
Source organism: Bactericera cockerelli (assembly GCA_024516035.1). Taxonomy (NCBI): domain Eukaryota; kingdom Metazoa; phylum Arthropoda; class Insecta; order Hemiptera; family Triozidae; genus Bactericera; species Bactericera cockerelli. The sequence continues at coordinate 31,786,972 of CM044960.1, forward strand.
GGATTATGGGAGTGAAAGTGCTTTCTGGAAAGAGGGCCGGTTCTCATTCTGTCACTGAAGTTAAGCAACGTCCAACGAGGCTAGGATTTGGAAGGGCGATCATTCAAATTTGAATCCTCCTGAAGTTAATTTGAGTAAAGTTTGTGAGTGTCCAGCGAATAGAGTAAATAACCCGTCGTAATATGACCATGCATTATGAGAGCGACATTAATACCAAATTTAAAAAGACCTTTTTTAGCAACGTGTCTTTTTTAACAAGTGGACAACATTATTAAATTCATTCTATAAATCAAAAAATATTGAAAATAAATTTTGTCGAGCAACATGAAAAAACTCTTAACATTGGAAAGGAAAACTTTTTTTAAACACTAATAACAGAAATGACTCCCATGAATCACACACCGGTTTCCAAGAACAGAGTGGGCTAAATGATTTAACCCTCACTGAAGGGTTAAATCAGTTAAACGGTTGACCACTCTCCATAACTCTGGTGAAACCACTTTGTTTATAATAATCCATGGGAACTTGCCCACAAGCGCTTGTATAATATTTCATACAGCACGATATACCACAGCTCTTGGATTAGTACGAGAGATCAGTGGTTGTTCCTTGGTCTAATTTTTTAAGAGTTCTGAACTCAGTAGCTCATTTTTGGACTTGTAACCTAGAGGTCGATCATACGATGGTTCGAGTCACAGATATGTCGAAATTTAATAAGGTGCGTTTGAGCCTTTGTGACATCACCCTTATGATTGACATACGTAAGTATGAAAATCTTATTACAGAGATCTTCATGGGTATATATAATAACACTCAGAGACTTATTAGGTGGTCACAAACTCAATTTTTTTTTTTCTTTTTGATTGCATAATATTGTGTCATATTGTTCATGGGTCTGTCTTAAAAGTTTTATTATAAATTTCCTTCTTTTGTTCACTATCACATCTATTGCAGGTTATATATATGGTCCATGCCACTGACATGTGGTAGTAATATACAGGGTGTTACTAAATTACTGTCAGATAGAAAAGGTGCGTGTTTTTGGGGTCATTTTAGGGGGGGTTCGTTCTCTAAAAAAATCCCGAAAAATGCTTCCTCTCCCTTCCAGGAGCTGTGAAAGTTAAAAAAATAAAAGTGTTTTTTTACTATAACTCTTGAAATACAAGAGCTATCTTAACAAAATTTTGTGAACTTACCTTATATTATGCTCCTATTATTCCCACATAACTTGCATTTCGGTGACATTTTCAGGGTCGGCTGTATGGGGTCAAGCTGCAAAGAAAACCGCCATATCTTTTTGTATAATAAAAGTAGTGAAATAAAATTTAAGCCACTTTATTGTAAATGTTTTTTTCTACAAAAAAGCTCTGAATATTTTTTTTGTCAAATGCACGTATCACTCCAAAAAATCGAGTTGAAAAATCGAAGTGAAAGAACTTTTGACAACCGTGTGTAAGAGTCTTTATTGCGTATTAGGTATCAAATGCATTCAGCTATTTTTTTTTTTTTTTTGGCCAGCTACATTTTTTAGACTTAATTAATTGTTTGTTTCCTTTCTTGAATAATTACAAATTGTCTGTTGAACAACACAAAAGCCAGACATTTATTACGAGGTCCATTCAAGTAACAAGGTAATAACAAATAAAAAATGCTAAAGATAAAGTCATTTGTTGGAATTTTTTTCTTGGCATTCCTTTTTTTAAACACAAAGTGGTATGTGTGAGGGGATCAGATTTAGAGAGGGAAAATGTTGAAAGGACACACGCGGTTATCCAAAGTTTTTCAACTCGATTTTTTGGAGTGATACGTGCATTTGACAAAAAAAATATTCAGAGCTTTTTTGTAGAAAAAAACATTTACAATAAAGTGGCTTAAATTTTATTTCACTACTTTTATTATACAAAAAGATATGGCGGTTTTCTTTGCAGCTTGACCCCATACAGCCGACCCTGAAAATGTCACCGAAATGCAAGTTATGTGGGAATAATAGGAGCATAATATAAGGTAAGTTCACAAAATTTTGTTAAGATAGCTCTTGTATTTCAAGAGTTATAGTAAAAAAACACTTTTATTTTTTTAACTTTCACAGCTCCTGGAAGGGAGAGGAAGCATTTTTCGGGATTTTTTTAGAGAACGAACCCCCCCTAAAATGACCCCAAAAACACGCACCTTTTCTATCTGACAGTAATTTAGTAACACCCTGTATAATATATATTACAGATTTATAGTGCCTTATTTCTACTGCCCGATTAGGACTATTAAGTCCCATTACTATTAAGGACTATTAAGTCCCAAGATTTTTTTTTTCAATTACATTATTAATTATAAAAATGGAGTAATTTCTCCGTGAACTTGACCAAAAAAAAAAAATTATTCGAGCAGTAAGCCCAAGACGTATTCTACATGTGGTAAAAATCCTACATGGGAGGATGACTTGTCATGTCCCGGCTGCGTTTTGAATCCGCGACCTCTGGATTCATAGAGTATCGCCTTTACCACTGAGCTACTGGGACAGACATGTAGCCGTGCCTAAAATGCTTATCATAATAAGATAAAATAGCATATTATTATATTTATGTGCTTTCAAATTCTATTGTCCTATAAAAGTTTCTTATGGAAAATATGTCAATGGAAACCTAAATTTCACAAGATAGGCTTTAAGCCTGAAAACCAAAAGACTAGTACCTACTACCGGCATGGTTCATCGACGACAAAAAACTCTTCTAATTTTTCAGACATCACCTGTCGTTGAAACTAAAAGCCATCACCAAGTTTCCACATAAAACCAATATTTCATGGTGGTCTCCCTGACTAAAAAATGTTAGCATGATGATCCCAAGTCCTCTAAGAAAACTTGGTACATTACTATGATAATACTGTCTTATACAGTAACTCAGTATATATAATTATTATACTATTTATACTACAGTAACGTATTAGACCTGGCTATATCACACTACACTACATATTAAACTACACTGTAGTATTCATACCTGTAATAATAGTAAGGTTACAATTCGCCCCAGGACCAAACCGCTCTAATAATCTGGGAGTATTTAAAGATTTTTTTTTTAACCAGATACCGGAGGTATTTAACCTGTGGTATTACCTCATTAGTACAGGCCAAGTTCAAGATGGACGTCAGCTCTTCTAGACTGATGGACCTTACTGAATTTTTTTTTTGCAGATTTAAAGCTAGAAATCAAACATGTTAACATGATTTTTAACACTCTTAATATACTTAAGAATAATAATAAATGTGCTTATTTGTTTTTATTTTATTTTTTATTTTTACGAATTTACGGGGTCCAACCCCATTCACAGAGGTTAAGGAAATCTCCTTTGGCAACTGCTCAAGGTAAAAATGTCAATAAAATACAGTAGAAATCGGTTATAACGACACCGGTTATAACGAATAATCGGCTATAACGAACAAAATCTTTGGTCCCTTGGAGTCTTATGGAAAATTAACATATGTATCGATTATAACGAACATCGGCTATAATGAACAAATCGGCTATAGCGAACAAATTTTGAAGTCCCCAGACCAACTTCCTATCGGTTATAACAAACATTTTTTTTTTTTTTTTTTGCTATGAAGAATAAAATAGAAAACATGTTTTTTCCTGCACAAACTTGTCGATTGCTTTTTACTAGGTCCTGAAAATCTTTTACATAATTTTTTTTTCATTTCTTGTTTTATTTTAGTGTTTCGTGAATCGTGAATTGCATTTGTGTTTTATTTAGTAAAAGTTTTGTTTTTAAAAAAATGTCTATTAGAAAATCTTTTACGATTGAAGAAAAATTTGCTATAATATGCCGATTTAACGGTGGCGAAAAATGTGCCGATTTGGCTAGGGACTTCGAGATTCCGAGATCAACCCTCGCAGGGTTTTTAAAATGTAGAGACAAAATAATTAACCAATTTGATAAGTGTGAATCAGTAAAAAAAATTAGAAATACTGGTCTTGATGATTTGGATGACGCACTTTTACTGTGGTTTAAACAGCAGAGAGCCAATAATATTCCTATTAATGGTCCCAATAATATTATTATTACAATAATAATATGTATGTATGTAATAATATTGTACCTTTTATACCCTATATAGATAAAAGTACATATATACCTACATATGTACATATTATCTCTTATAACAAACATTGTTCTTTATAGACAATAAATATCGCTTATAGCGAACAAGTTCGCTATAAGCGATATATCGGTTATAGTGACAATCGGCTATAACGAACAATTTTCTCCGGTCCCTTGAAGTTCGTTATAACCGATTTCTACTGTATATTGTATTACTTTGTATTTCTTCCATTTTCCCTCTCTTTTCTTGTCAAAAACTGTTGTGGTTTACTATTTCACAAAATAAGTTAGTAGGGCAGAATTGTACGACTCTTTTCTCACCATTTTAATATTATAATATCTTTTTTGGCCTAGATTCCGCCAGTGGTTGCTGCTCACATTGAAGCAGCTAGGTGCTCATTTTTTCTCATATATTTGAGTACCAACAGTACAATGTTAATAAATGACGGGCATGGCCATTAATCTTTATTGTAAACAATTACAAAATAAATAAATGAATTTATTAAATTCAATTTAAAGTTCGTAGAAGCTTTAGCTTAGGAAAAATACCTTAGTAGGTTATCCTGTTATTAAATAAATAAATAAACTTTAAAAAAGAAAGAAAAAAAGGTATCTATGGACCCCGGACATCCAAGACAGTGTAGAACAGGAAATTTCTTATCCTTGTGGGGATCGTACCCTGGTAGTCTTATCCTTCTAGGGATAGTACTCTGGTAGTCTTATCTTTGTGGGGATAGTACCCTGGTCGAAATTGACAGGTCCGTTCGAACTTTAGAATGAACAGTTCCGTTCTTTATACAAAAGGACGGGTTACCAGACACCAGATATCTACTTTATATTATATGCCCTGTATAGTATATACTTTGTATACTCATATGTATGTATATTTTTTATGAACAGATTCGGTTCTCTTCATCCCCTACAACAGGAGAACCCTTTCTCTTCAGGCTCTATTCTTCCTGCCAGGTATTCCTTACCTGTCTCTGCCCTATTGTGTTGGGGGTACTCTTTTGGAGATATCAAATTTAATGTCTCCATATAAATCCAGAGACACAATAGCAACAGAGACACCTAGCCTTGTTTTTAATGTCCCTGCATTTTACGAGGGATTTCAGCTTTAGCTTTTAGATTTTTAGGTAGAATGATCGAAATTTGGTGGAGGTGGATGCCATTTTCTCTAGCTCTCTCTCTCTCTCTCTCCTTTATTTCTTGTCTGTTAGGATACATTTTTTTTCTTTCATTCTTGAATCTTCTATTTTCGAATTATGATAAGATCAGAGGCACTACAGTTTTGATGAAGCTGAAGAAACATAGGTAACTTGGAAAATTAAATTGAATTGGAAATAGGAGTGGGTACTATTCTCGCCTATTCTATTATACTATGCCAATCTTCCAATCCATTGCCAAGTAGTTAAAGTGTGGTTGTCACATCCACCAACGAACAAAATTTGATTTTTCTTTTGTAAAAGAAAGTTATTATATTTGTGCGAGTCACTATATGATATCATCACAACTACTCAAATTCGCTTTACTAAATCTTTGCCGAGCTTTGAACTCATTTTTTTCCTGAATTTTTCCTATGTCATTGAACTACGAGATGTATAAACTAATTAAATACTTTAAACTCATAGGAAAACCTGTACCTACTCAGTAAGAATTTACAACAATCTGAAAGGACATTTTCTGTCTGTCCCGGTAGCTCATTGGTATAAAGGCGGCGGCCTTGTAATCCAAAGGTTGCGGGTTCGAAACCCATCCGGGACATGACATGTTATCTTCCCATTTGAGATTTTTACCACATAATAATACTTCTTGGGCTTACTGCTGGAATAATGGGACTTAATAATCTTAATTGGGCGGTATAAATAAGGCGATATTATTATATTATTATTATTATTTTTGGATTGTCGTTGATTTTGGAAATCACGGATAGAGAAAGCTCTTTCAATGTCCATATTTAACTTTATTCACCAATACTATTCCATGCTCAGCCCAAACCATGCGTTGCAATTCTAAATGAACTTCTCACTGCACCGCAGATTATAAATTATTATAAAGCGCAGTGCTAATTGTCGATCGTAAACTTTTGATAACGACTATCTGACAGATCTGCCCATCCCACCAACTTGCGCATACACCTAATGAACATTAACGAACACCTGAAAAATCCGATTACAAGACCCAGGATCAGGTCATCCTTATGTATAGTTTGCTCGATTCGACACCAGATGTCGCTACCCGTCAGACAAACGAGGTCTCGTCCTTAATCCTTCAGCCTTCGACTCTCCGTCGATTTTTGAAATAATTTCGTTAGTGACGTTAGTCTTCATCCGGCAGAGCATGTGCTAGTAACTCCACGTCACTTTGTTTAATAAAAAAATATCGACGAAGTTTTACGGAATATTTTTCTTCAAGTTTTCCCGATTTTTTTTCCGAAGTGTGTAAAGTGTGCTTTTATTTTTGCTGAAATAAATTTAATTATAATTTTAACTAACTTTATCTGTGACATAATAAATTTGTTGGTGCATTTTGGAATTAGTGCCTGTGGAAGTTGGATTGTAACTGACAGTTTATGTAGACCTTTTAACATTCTGATAATTAAATTAAGTCTTTCCTTAATTTCAACTTGCGGTTGATAGTAAAAAAATCTCAATTTTAGTCTTAATATTACTTCCAATAGTTTATGATATAATTATTTTTTTGACTAACAGTGATGATGAAACAAATTCACATGATTAATGTAAATTAGCCGGATTTCGATGGTTGCGTTGGAGTAGCCGAATTGTTTTTGGCGTTTTTGTGGAATTTTTTCTACCATGATGATCATGTTGGTCAAACTTTTTTCGGTGGTGCTAGTTCTGTGCCCGACTATTTTTGGAAGTCCTATCACGTTCAGAAATGGAGCCTACGAGGGGATTGTGTTTGGAATCTCGGATCGAGTACCGGCCATGGATTGCAAAAATATTCTTAACAATTTAGAGGTAAGAGAATTTTTTTGGTTCTTGGGTAAACTTGGCTGTAATGCGATCCAAAATTTGCATCTCTGTCTTACTAATTGAAAAAAAAAAAAAAAAAGGTAATCATTTCAGGATGTTAAGGAACCAGTAATATAAATTAATGAATCTTGGTTAGATTTTTTGGTGCCTCGGGATTAGCTGGAGTTTACACAAATCCTTTTTTTAGTGGATGTGACATTTGAAAATTAAAGGTTGTGTTTCTACTACCAATCCATTTATGTAGTTGGAAGATCACTGCTTTTCTCGAATTTTGTTTATAGTCTCCTCAAGTTTTAAAATATAACGGTCTGAATAAATTATCGTTACAATAAACTATCAATAATGCGTATAGTTAGTTCAGGTAATAATCAAAATATTGGAAACATATTCAATACTCAATACATATATCTAATGAAACAAGTAGTAAAGAGACATTATGTATTTAGCTAACAAATATAATCCCGAATGGTATCTAGGTAGGTTACATTCTATTTTAAACTTAGCAATACACCTAGTAGGTATTAGATGTGACAAATTTTTAAACCATTTTAAATAATCCAACATTAAATTACAAAGATAATCCGCATAGATTTGTACGAAGTCCCTTCTTACTCGTTGTAGAAACGAGTTAAATATATTTAACTCGTTTCTACAATTTCTCTACCCATCTTCGACGAACATGTAAAACTAACTAACAATCATAAAAAACTTGGTCTTCAGTGTTTTTATGAACTTTCATTTTTTTGATGTCCTTAATAAACTTTTAAACAACACATTGCTATTTGAAGATCATAAAAAAATGAAATCCGCATCGGCAGCTATCAGGCAATTTTATTAGGCCGAACTTCGGTCGAACAATTGTTTTTTTTTAAGTCAAACGGATTTTTTTTCAGGCCAAGTTTTGTCAGTGTGTCAGTGAAAACAATGACCGCAATGTAAAATTTACTGTTCCAACCTCAATAATGTCCATTACTGAGATTTTTAATGTCAGAGTTCATCTTAGTGATGTTCAGATTTTTTTTTACTTCCTTAATTTTCTTTTACTAATGAAGACCATCAAGATTAGTATCTACTTTATTGTTGGTGTTGAATTTAGTTCCTTTGGTGGTGTGGTGATGCAAGGCTATTCTATGGAAAGAAATATTAGAAAAAAAAGAACAACAATAACTTACAACAGCTTTTTTCAAAATTAATAATCTATGCTTGGTTGCTAACATTGAAAAGAGGAAATGTATGAAATAGTTTCAGGAGACTAAATTTTTCTTTACTATTTTGTTTCTCCTGCAGAAAATATCAATGAAATACCTACACATCAAAACCAAAAAAACCTACAAATCAAAGGACATTTTCCATTCGACAAGTAGGCATTAGTAAGAGTTCAAAACTTTCGTCATGTACATTTAATCAGAACAAGAAATTCCTAAGAAGAAAGAAGATATTTTTTTAGAATAAGTTATTATCTTTTTAAAATAAACCTCCATAGTAAATCTAGATACCTAAAAATGCATCTGATAACAAAAAATAGGTACCTACCTAATGATCTCTTCTATATTCACGAGTCTCTAAGTTACGTTCTGTGGGGTGGATTAATACCTATCTCTATTTTTGTAGCAGGTGAAATTTTCAAGGGGTCTTAAATATAAATCCACAACTCTGAATAACCCCGATATACACCTTCAGACCCTTTCTCGAGAGCATTGAATTCATGAATTATGACACAAACCTTTGTCGAATATGTATTGTGAAGACATCCACTTGTTTTTTTGGGGGCTTTTCAATAGTGATTTACAATATTTCCAGATCATAAAAAACGAATCCCTTTTTTGATAATTTTCTCACGTTTTAAAATTCGCGAAATATGAGATTTTGTTCATATGAGGTAATTTTCTCTTCATAATAATGTTGCTAAATTGTTTAATTTGACTACTTACAGTGGAATACTTGCTAATAACAGCAGGTAGGTACCTATTCACTGACGTCTCATTTGACAGTTGAAAAAAAAACTTATAAAAATGAGGTTTCCACATTTCTAGATTTTAAACCAACTTCTGAGTACTTAAACTTCCAAGAGGCAATCATGAATTACTCAGCCATTCATCCGTCTGGTAGTCAACTTTCATAAGTTGTTGTTCTGCCATATAAAACAAACATCTGTGACAGAAATAATGCCTACCCTACTAAATTGCTAATTAAACCCTCTAATGTTCTTGCCAAGTATCAGAAAAGAAATTATAGAAAGCGAAACTAGGAACTCAGCCACTATTAAAACTATCACTATAATTCTCTGGCTCGTTTTGTGGATAATAAATTTCTTCTTAATGCTTAATCCTAGTCCTTGGATTAACGTGAATAAATCTTCTCGAAATTGGTCCATGAAAAAAAAAATAATAATAATAAACGCAGACCGAAAATCCCATTTTGGTTCTCATAACGTGTTCATGTTGACCAGTCTGTTCAGTTTTAAAGTTGAAAAAAAGTTTACCAGGCAGAACGCGAATAGGCCGTGTCTAATAATTATGAAGGCGCCTTTGAGGCTAATTAAAAAAAAATCTAAAGAAAATTATCATAATTAATTTATTCTACCTAGAACACTTTTAATATTTACTACCAAACACATTAAAATACCTAATAATAAAAAGCACCAAATTATAATAGCACCAATCATAATTTTCTGATTTACCTAATACTAAAGTTATTTTTTTTTTTAAGTTCAAAATTGACCCAGAACTTTAGAAGGTAATCCACTATAGGTCATTTCGTGTTATTTTATGTACCCACGGTAGATTGGCAATGTTATTAGTTAATAGCTATATTTTCTGTTCATTTAATGAACTCTTAACACGACATGGTTTGGAAACCATTCAAGCATCGATCAACCAACAAGCAAATGTCTAGCTATTTTTTTTCAAATTGTTGCAAATCCTTCGTTTTAATTTTTTACCTACATGACCGCAAATGAATGAGCTGTGCAGACAAATGATAGAGGTTTTTAATTTCTTAATTGATACACGGAGAGTTCAAAGATTCATGTAAGCACCTAATTTGGTTTTCTGTTTAATCCGAGTCTCTCCATTCGTGAAATTACTCAGAGATTTTAGCGTTGGTATTTGCTGAAATACCACCCAATATCGTGTGAACGCTGCTTCATAGTCTGAATTTTTGCTGTCTTTTATAATTTCTTGTGTTAATGATTTTTGGTTCTAGTGTTCATGAAACCTAGTGTTTATTTAGAAAATAAAATGATAGTCATTATAATACCTATTCACGAAAAAAAAAAATTACTGTATATTACAAGTATGTCACTCTGTATGAACTCATCAGAACTTTCGTGTATCGGCCACATACATTTCCAAGGATTTTCAAGTTGACCTATTTTTATTTTATCCTACCTTACCTACATTTTACATTTTCTTCGTGTTCGAATACTTATAATAAATATACATAATTATAATAATAATATGTGACCTACTCTACTGTTGGTTTCTAATTTGATCATTTCTATTCCGTGTCCAACAAATGCCACAGTGCCATACATAAAAGTTAAAAAAAAACACAACAATAATATTAAAAAACAAACAAACACACACTAAGCGAAGAAGAGTCAGGTATCTAGGCAACCGGTTGACATACTTCGGGTCCACTCATCTGGCAAACTTTGAACATCTTCACAGGAAACCCGTTTCTGGTGAATCTCTTGATCATGGAGATAAAAAAATAAGAAAAAAATGTATAAAAAACGCATCTTCCTATTGAATAGTTTTTTCAACTTTTTTTTGTATAGAATTATCGAGTTGAATAATAATTTATCTCCGTTTAGTCCTTTCGACAAGTCTTGATTCTCTTCCGTACGGGACCTAAGGAGTTACATTTCGTAAATACCTCTACCATCCTCATTTTTTTGGCATTGGTTGTAGCTTGTAGCTCTGTAGCTTAGAGTCTTCTTGACTATAAAGCTAAGTATGCAGGCGAAACGGCATTATTAAAACAGGCGATTTGTAATCAGGTTTTCAAGTGCCAGAGTTGTGGTGGACAGTTTTAACGGTGCCTCTGTTGAGTGGTGCATCGCTAACCGCATCACCTGTGTCCATGAGTTTTTTTTTTTTGCATCGTTTGTGTTTGACAATTTTGTTAATCTTGCTGCTTTTTAAATCGTTTTCAGATACTTAATTGCTCGCTGATAATGTTGCTGCACCTAAAGTTCATTCACTTGTTTGCATATCAAATTTTTCTGAAGTTGATGTCTGAGCACCTTTATTTAACCTTTTTTCAATCTTAATTTGATTTTGATTGCAAAGTGTTGAACTTTTTAAGATTTTGCAAACTGATCAATAGTGATCATGCTTTACTGAAGAATGTTTCGATATAGAAGGTTTTCGACAAACATATTAGGTATATACACAAAAAAATATTGTCCTGTCTAATTTATGATTGTTGTAGACACCCCTGAACAATGGTTTTTTCGTAGCATTAAAAAAAAAAAAAAAAAAAAAATACATAATTATAAGATATCTATGTAAAAACTTAACCCGTCAGTACACGCACATAGGGAAAAATTCTCACACGCTCGGCAAGAACGCTAGAACTTGATCGATATTGGTCCTAACCTGTAGGGACCTGGAGTAGCTGTTGATAATATGTTTATCGAGATGTATCCACAGTCCCTTGAGCTATTTTCAATTTCTGTTGCCCGTGACGTGGCGAAAAGTTCAGATCGGTCTGAAATGTGAGAATTTTTTTCATCGCGCGTGTACAGACGTAACTTTTTTTTTGAGTTTTTTTTCTGTTAGTAACTGTTTAGTTTAATTTAATTAAATATTAGTAATAATTAGTTTTAATAATTAATTAATATAATAATTACAATTGTTTTAAATAAAAAAATATATTTTTTAAAAGATAATTAGTGTGTTTACCTACCTAATTCATGATTGTTCACTATTGTTATAATAATAATTATAATGATTTTTAACTAACAAAATATAAATTTTTAACTAACATTAATTAAATTTCTTTGTAATAATATTAGGTAGTTAGGTACCTCCCTACACTTTTTTTGCTAGATACTGAAATTATTAGTATTCTTTGTAATCTTTCTCCACCTACTATAATGGGTACCTACCTACCTACTTACCTCCTGGTATAATCTGAGTACATTTATTTTTTTATCGTTTCTGTTTTTAGCTTTTAGAAGTATCTAAACAAATATAATTACATAATATTCTTGATTATAAGATATACTGTGAATTGCCCTACAAACTTATGTTAGTATGTATGGCTTACAATGAACAAATTTTGGAAAAAAAAAAAAAAAAAATTCAAATCAGGGGTTCGAACTGCAACCATTTGGAAAAAAAGTTGCTAAAATTACTTTAAATATCTTTTAATACATAAGTCAACTTAATGTATCTTAAAAATATTATATAACTCTTCAAGCAGAACGAAATACAAAGCAAAACCAGGTGTGAGAATTTTTTTCATCGCGCGTGTACAGACGTTCGGATTTTTAACGCGTGTACTCACAGGTTAAATAAAGCTAAAACTTAAGTTGTGAAAATGTTTAAAAAAATGTGTGGTGTTCGTATCAATAACACAAGGTCAAATTCCATTTTCTCGACTAGAATCGAACCTCAATCAATATTCCTCAACAATCAATGTAGTCTTTTAGTCACCGAATTTATAAATCCTGCTAAAAGAGTCATCCTCTTATACAAATAACATCTAATGGGTTTGACATGCCATGAAATGGGCTTAAAATTCACCCAGGAACAGGTTAAAACCCATGCGGTGATTAAGAATAAATTATAAGAATGAAGAATGAATTTTTTAAGAAGATAGAAATTAAAAATTTCAGCATTAGAGTTCACCTCTAACATTCTGCTGTCTACAACAAGATTCACGCATTAGAGGAAGTTTTGAAGACGTCTTCTTGTTAAGAAGACAGATGACGATTTTTTAACAAATATTTTGGAGATGATATTTAAGTTTTTTACGTGTTAGACTGTGAGTTTTAAATGCCGACTGACCTCTATTGTAACAGTTAAGTTTTTTTATAACTTTGGCGTTAACGGCTTTATTTGTCTTGAATGATTGGTTATTAATGGTAGTCTTTTGAAACTATTAGTGATTCGGTTTTCGGTCGACTGGCTAGATTCTAGTCTTGAGTTCTACTGTATTATTTTGAAGTATTATTATTAATATTATTTTATTATTAAATGCAGTATTAGTTCAGGTGAATTTTCACCTCTGTACCATCTAAAAGTCGTCGTCGTCCCCACTTCAACTGATGACGTCACTTCCGTCTAAAAGCTTGCAGGTGGCTTCGGTTGCTAGGCAACAAATTCAGAAAGCCCAAACAAACATAAATAGACACCGCAAGCTGAACCTCATTTTTTGTATCGATTTTTTGTCGTATCCTTTTTTTGTAAGTACCTAAATTATTTTTTCTGAAAGGCTCTTTTATGTGTTTTTCGAGTAGGAGATAGCTATACCTACTAGCCATAAATATTTTTGTGAAAAAAGTAGAATGGAAAAGTATCCATCTACATTTCAATATCTGTGAACATAAGTGCTCACATGTAAAAAGTTCATATAGGTGTGTTAATAACAATTCTCAAGCTCACCTTACTGAACTAATTTCCCAAACTCGGGAGTCGAACCACCGACCTCCAGGTTACGAGTTGGCGAACTTATTGATGAAGCTACTCTAAGGTCGGTCACCTACTTTCAATATCTTTGAATGTACATACCTACCTATATGTACCCAGACTAAGTATTCGGAAACAATGAAAATGTTGGACAGTTCAGATGTCGATAACCCCTAGAGTGTCTGCCCTAGACTCTAGTTGTTCCTTGGGTTTTTTCACTGGTATCATGCAGTTTCTACTGGCCCCTATATAAATCAAAGTTGATACGAAGGGTGGTGCGGAAGAGAATGCCGTTGGCATTAGCACCGCCCTTGATCAAGTTTTGTTCTATTAATTTCATTTTCTATGTATTGTATATATTCTATGTAAATAAAACTTGATCCAATATGTTTAATAATAATAATACACCTACCCCTCGATTATAAAAAAAAAAGTTGGCAGGAGTTCGTACCCCCCATTCTCCGGCCCTGCTCGCTGATAACAGTTCCTAGACCCAATGTTACTGATAACAGAATAGTCAGATAGTCACGCTAGGGAACTGCTGGGGCTGAATGTCGTACCAGGTGTAGACAGGTACTGGAGAACACTTGTGTCTGCCTACTGCACGAGTTTTTCAGCGGGCGAATGCGTATTTAAATACATAATGGTATAGCTGAATACATAAATTACATAACCTTAAATACATGAGCTGAAAAAACACACATTTCGTTTCGTTATTTACTTCTATTCTAAACTGTGAAGGTATTGCACAAGTTTGTCTTGATTTAGAAAATTCAGTCAATCAGATTGAAACATCCTGATATAAATTTTTCAGGACGGGGGTTTTAGGCTCCACACGAGTTACTAACATGATCATACTCACATGAACCTCAACCAGCCTTGTTTGGGCTGGCAAACGGAAGATTTTTTTCTCAATTTTATTGAATGAAACACAATGTTTTTCCATGATGTTTTTCTTTTTTTATGTTATTATTTTATTTGACAATTTTCTCTGTGTGTAGCATTGGCTGAAATAATGAAAATTATAAAAGAAAGAACAAACTTTCAATGTACAACTTATTATTATTTGTAGCACTGATTCATATTCCAACATTGCCTCAGCTTTTGTTTTTCTCCATTCTTCTAATAATTTAATGTTTCCTCTGCAAATGGAAAGAAAAGAAATATTGGCGAGCAAATAACCACCAGGGGAAATTTGAGATAAAATCCCCGGTGGAATTTTAAAAGCGTATCTTTTCTTTTAACAGCTTTAGTGCCTTTCTGCCTGCGCTGTTTGTTTTGCCTGGATTTGGCTTACGAAAAAAAGTCAAGGTCGTTTTTGTGTTCCCTGTTTTTTTTAAAAATATTTTTTAGGCCTTGAATTTTTAGGCATTTAAGTATTTGAACTTTGTGTATTTTTCGTAATTTCTTTGAGTTTTGTTCAGAAAAGAATGGATCTCATTGTGAAATCATAAACTTATGAATCATATATTATAACGTAGACACAAAATGATTTTTCTTAATTTTTCTTTGGTATCATTTTTTTTCAATGCATTTATTTATTTTCTATTATTTATTTATATTCTCACTTGCATAGCTTTCAGTGTCTTATTTAGAATAATTTACGTCACTTCATCAAATTAATGAACCTGAATAAGAAAGCTTGGTCTTGATAATTTGCGCCTGAGAAAACAAAATTCGATGAAAACGTTCGAGAAGCCCTAATGAGTTCCTATCGATCCAAAGATCGAACAGTATCGGTGTGCCGAAGTATGCCAAAAAGGGTCCCTCCCACTTTCAGGTTAGGCCAGGAACTTCACCTTATAAACATTATCACAACAATAATTATCATCAGCACCAAATTATTATTTCTTAGATGAAACATCATTAAAAAACCATCCATAGAGGTCGAAGACTTCTTCACTAAAGTGTTTGGTTAATTTGTAGGATAATTAAGATCGATCCAAAGTTTCCAAAGTACCGGTTGTTCGGGACTTGAGGTGTTTCGAACCTGTAAGGAATTTCAGTTTTTTGTGAGTTAAAGCATATTAAAATTTATAAAAGAGGCAATTTTTTTCATTTTTTTTTTTTTTTTTTCTTTTTCTTTTAGTATAACCTATGGGTACTTTTCAAAATAAAGGAAATAGACAATAAATTTACGCTCTCAGAACGTTTTTGTAATTAAAAGTACTTTTTTGATTATCTTTAAAGAAATTTTGTTGCAATTTTTCACGTTGTTTAATGTTAAAACTTTAACTATCCCCTTTTTTCTCACGTCTGTTTAACAGTTCCCCTCTTTCTAAGACTATCAAAATGAGGCACTTTTTTTCCTTGTTTAACAATATCGAAAAAAGATTATTAAAATTTATTACCTATTACAAATTTGAAAATAATTAAGAGTGACATAATTTGAGAGAGTCTTCAAAAGTTTCGATGATAAAGAGGAAAGTTTAGAAAGATTAAGAAAATTTGAAATTAGAAAGTTGATGCGGATCAAAGTGAGATTTTTTCTTTTTCTAAAGATGATTTTTAAATTTTTGAACAATTTTCACAAGAATACTGAGGATATCTGCACGAAAAGTTTGTCAAATCGTTGCACATAAATATTATCTCATGAGATGTAGCAAATAAAATTTAGCTAACCTTTTAAGAAACTCCAATAAAAAAAGTACCTAATTTGTAGGAAAAGTTTTTAAATAAGAGAAAATATCGCATTCTTAGTGGAGACGCCAAATCATAATCATTGGATTATGATTCACCCATAATATGAATGAATGGTAAAGTAAAGGTGCTTGTGTTGATTTTTTTAGTGGAGACAACAAATGAACCTTACTCAGAGATTTACTCTACATGACACGACATAATACACTAAATATAAATTTCTACAAGAATTTTTTGGAAACATTTATTAAAGTTTCGCCCGTTTCAACGAAAAACGGGCGTAATATTGCTGTTAGTTTTTTATATTGTTATTGTAGCGACATTAGCTACTCCAAGAGATTTTATAAGCTAGCATTGATCACTTGTGGTGAATCCTAAACTCACCGCATCAATACGAAACAAGAGAAAGTTACTATCAGGTAGAAGCTAGGACCATCTTGTTAGACCCATTCCGCCAGTTCACGAGTAACATTCTGTAGTGATAGTACAACCAAGAGCTCTAGAGCTTCTGGTACTAGCTGTGAAAGATGCCAAGTCACTACTGGTAGAATTTACACCAGGCTCAGTTCGAGTCTGGCTGTTGTCAAAAATTAAAAGAATATTTTAATAATTCATAAATGACTAGTTGAGACAAATTTTAGTGTTTTGTACATATAAAGAAAGTGTTAGCTTTCATTTAAAAAAAAAAATAATTGTCCTTGACTGGGATTGATTTTTGGAGCTACTAACTTCTTAAACGCCATCAACTGTCAATTATTTTAATACTGAAGAATAGCACATAGACATAAAATTATCATACAGGTACGCAATTTATTACAGTGTTTATAACCAGACATACTGTATTGTGTATATCTACATACTCTCGTAATTGTCGATATGTACATAATTATATACATATCTGCTCTATAATGGTAAATAATTATTATAGATACCAATCTGCATACATGGAAAGTAGCGATACCTATCTACCTCTCCTGTAGTATCGAATGCTCTCACTGAAAGTAACAGTGTTAGTAATGTTAATGTTGTCTTGCAGAGATAGATGCATGTATTTACATTGCTCTTTGAATTGTCTATAGCCCTTGTACAGACATGGAGATTGTCTATAACGGTCGTATAGACATGGATATTGTCTATAACTCTTGTTAGGAGATGAAGATTGTCTATAACTGTTAGAGGCGTGAGAAGAAATTCAACTCAATGGAAGATCTTTGCCTGCATTGCAAACTGTGTTAACTCAGATCCTATATGACTTTCGCATTTGGGTAGACTTTGTTCATATTGTTCTACATTTTGTCCATAATTATATTATTCTTTCTCATCAACCTATTGGACAATTTTTCATAAATAATCCAAGTTATAACAAACATCGGATATAGATGTATTAGACTTCTGTGTAGGAGGTATGTGGTACATATACATTCTACATCTTACATTAGGTTGAACACCAGGTCTTCTGTAGACCTTCTTCGAAAAGTCATTTATACCACTTTCGTGCCGAACGGTTTCATGCTCACTAAATAAATAGGTTACTGAAAACGTTGGCATGTTTTTTAAAGGATTTTCTTGTGTTCTGTAGGTCGTCTTTTCCAAAGCATTTCATGAAATCTTTTTGAGAAAAAATTTTAGAACCATACTTGTCTTATTTAGACTGAAATGTACATATAAAAATTAGAGTCACTTTCGAACATTTGAACTTTTCTTGTTGTTGCTGTGATAAGTATTTCCTTGGGTTGATCAAATAAATAGCTCAGTGTTATTAGATCGTCCTAAAATATTATCATCACAGGTCCTAATGAAACTATCATAAAATATACATTGTTACTTTTTTAATGTAGTTAACAATGAAAAATACTCTCTACCTACTGGCCTTAATAGAGTAGAGCTAATGTATCGGAACCAATCCAATATTGTAATGAGCCATGCATAACTTATTTTCAATCTGTTGGAGGTAATTCCCATTGTAATTGAATATTTGAATAAACTGTACAGCACACGCTTCGGTATTTTCTTCAAGATCTGATTAACATATTTCAAGAAGAATAGGTTATGAGTACTGAGAGGAGCCATGTGGACCTAATTTGAATAAATATGAGTAGTTATGAACACTGGGAAGTTGATTGTGAACACTTTTCCTTTTGGTCTGAATAGTTTGAGTACTTTTTCTCTGAACTCTTGACATTCCAGATTTTCGGGATAGCTCTTCAGGCTTATTGGGCCTCGCTGTGATCAAATAATTTTAGAACGTGCTATATATTTATACTATCAGTTCACGAGAAAAAGAAAAATCTGAAAAACATATAACATTAAATTTAACTTAGTATGTTAGATTTATACTCTGGCTGGGGGACTATAAACAGGGAGTAGACCAGCATTGGCTTGGTTCTGGGGGCCCTTGTCAATTATTAGCCTCCTTGTAAAGACAGTGGTAGAAGTGCTTAATAGGACGCCACCCTATGATGATGAAACTCTACATATAAGTATGTACAATGTGTTCATAAAATTTATATTGGAAAAAATATTTATAGAAACCTTATAAGTATGCACATAATCCTATTAAGCATTTCCTTTGCAGATTCCTCCTTGACATCAGTTTTCCAATGCAAACTGATGCAATGCATGGAAATTGAAATATCTAAAAATAGCACAAAAAAACGACGTGAATTCAATATTTTCTGAATGTTTTTGCGCGTAAAATATTCATAACTTTCGGGAAAACAAATATTGACTCCCTGCATAATGTCGAATCTCGTTTGTTCCAACTCCTAGTGTATACAGAAAATGTCTTTTTTTCTCTTTTTATGACTAATGCAATCTGTTTTGATCCTGTAGCTTTGTAGAATGCCTTAATTTCTTAAGCAGGTTCAGCAATTAATGTATCCTTGTTTGTACCTACTATACAAATATAAATGCATTAGACCAACAAAGGTTCCTCATGTTTGTTCTTACTGTTTGCCCAAAGTCCAAACTTTCATCCGACAAGGGACTTGGGTAAACTTTAATCTATCTGTACACAATAGAGCGGATATAGCCACTGGTCCAAAATTAGCATACAGGGCTGCAGCTTTCGTAAGCATTAAACTCCTGTGCATTTAGGAGAGCGCAAACATCCATTAATTCCTAATGCACTCGTAATTTCTGACCCAAGTTGGGATCGACTAGCCCCAGGAGATGAATCCTCTTTGTTGAAATGCATTTGAACCTCTCCTCAGTTCCTCTACCTTAATTTTCTTCTCCCTGCCCTTCTCTTTGGCCTTCTGCACCTTTCCACAATTCTCCCATCTCTTAAGTTCCTTTCCTCAATGTCTCCATCTTTCTTCATTGACCGCTCTTCTCAATTCCTTTTTCCCTTCTCGTTTCTCTATCCCTTTTCCTCTGGACAAATCCTTTCCTTCTGTAAATTCCTTCTAGATTAACATTTGTAAATCAAGAATCTTCCTCCACGTTTCCTGTTTTGCTATCTCGTGTACCGTTTGATCTTCTAGTTTCCAGAGGAAGCCCTTATGGAATATGAAGAATTCGATATCCGTTGTTGCAGTGAAATGTTTATTCTCTTGTATTTCTCATGGCACAGAAAATTGAATTGTTTTAGAACATTTTTTCCGTTCCCCGGAGATGGATTTGAATTTATTTTACAATCCCACTGAGAAGATTTAGACGCAAAGGGGTACAGGGTTGAAGGAGTTTGTAGAACGAACTCTTTTGCATTAGCTTGTGTAAAAAAAAATCATGTTTAGCCTTAAGTAGCTAAAGCCTTCAAAGGTATATGTTGTCTTTACATATTGTCCAAGTTGGGCTTTTTGTGTGTGTATAAGAAGTTTAAAGTTGAACATAAAAATAACTTTACTCATCCATTTTGGAAATATGCAGTAAAAACTACTGTGAACAATGCAGGCTTCAAGAAGAAGTATTTTTCGTTATACCGTGATACTCTGTAGATAAGTTATGAAAATCTATCAAGAGAGGATTTCATTGTCACCTTTCATCCACCTGTTCAATGTGGATGAATGGTTGAGGTTGTGGTCTCCATCAGACTGGAACATAGCTGGTTGAATCTGACATCAGAAAATCCAAATATTCACTACTCTTTTGATTGGGCCGTTTTTTTATTGGGTTCTCTCACATACATCGTTACTTTTTCAGGTATTGTTTATTTGAGCATTGATTCAAGATAAATAAAAAGGTAGATTAGATAGTTTACATACCTTGTATGTTACAACAAAGAATCACTCACTATCTAAGACAAGGAGGTCAACTTGACTTTTTGTACTACCGAAATCTATGTTTTAGAGTCTCCCCACAGTCCCCACGTCAATACTAGAAATTTATGAACTTTCCACATAACTGTTTCATACGGTGGAAGAATTTACTATCTCCATCATGTCAACAGAATCTCATCTTCAAACGGAATGTCAGCTCAACTTTTAAACATAGGTAGACACTAAATTCTAAATAATAATGTATACTTATGTATATGTGGATGGGTATTTCAGTTAGGTACTTTTAGTTCTAAATATAGGTAGGTATTTAGGTTTAAAAAATCAAGCTACTCATAAAAAACCGAGACACATCTTCATCGCTGGGAAAATGGCCTAAACCGCGCGATACTTGACTGGTTCCCTCTGACTCTCTTCTCCGTCAAAAATTCTTGAGATACAATAATACGTTTTGGATTCCGAAGCTACTTAGAGAAGAGCTTTCAAATCAGAACCGGAATCCGTTTGACGGTTAACAGGAACAGGGCAGGTCACTAGGAGTTCTTGTGTCCAAGTCTTTTATTTCTGTCTTCTTTCTTTTCTTAACACGTTGAACACCGAGGTTTTTTTTCTAGTTTTTTTCCCAGGTACATGGGACAAAATTGGGATTTTTAATTACGTCCCCTTTAGGTCACCGGTGGGTTTCATGACTGAGTATCGTTGTGTGGTCTGAGAAAATCTGGATGAAACCCACCGGTGACTTTAACGGAAGTATTATTATTATACTGCTATGCACTTAAACCTCACCCAGTCTAAGTTGAAATAGACACCATCACAAACATTCGCACCTTTAGATTACAGAAAATGGAAAGCATCTCATATTCCCCCCTCTTTTTTGATTTGCAAACGGGAGAATTTACAAACGCCCCAGAAAACGCCTGAAACCCGTCCCTTGAATTCTTTCCTGTCATAGCCCCTGAAAATGAGTCTCAAAGCCTCAAACGATCTGCTAAGTTGAATGATAGCTAGAAGTGTATCAGTGATAGAAATTTGACTGATACGAGATAGATAATTTGATTCTCTTACTAGCCGATGTTCTATCGAGTAAGTAGGTATTCAAATGTAGATAATTATATCCGAGTTAATGTTTTTTTTATACTGATGGTATTGATGAATCTGGTTTCGATCTGGTTAGCGGTTACATGTTCGGTTAGTCTTGATCTTCAAAATACCTTCCAAGAGAACCCACGAAACAAGTGTATGATATGAAATCGTTATATTAACATGTATATTTTGAAGTACATTAACTTCTTTAAAAAATGATCTGTAAAATATCTCTTATGCTTTACCTAACCTGTGATACAATAATATGTCTGTGATTTCGTTTTTTTAATGGAGCAAGAGTGCATGTTATGTTTTTAAGAATCAAACCAAATGTGAATGGTATGATCATCGGAGTACGAGTATAGCTGTCTTCATGTGTGTAGAGTTTTAGGCACATAATTATGGTGCAATTTACAAGTTCTAATATTGCTTGGAGATTTGAAACGAATTCCAAGTGTAAGTCAGGTAGCTGATTCCTGATGGATTGAAACCAGTAAATTGTTTTGGCGGGGATCATTGAGATCCCATCCTTATTTGAAAATGGTATCCTTAGACCATGTCAAAAGCAGTCTCCACGTCACTACGTGTAAGACTCGTGAGGGTTAGGTTGTAAAAAATGCTCTGAGCATTATTCCTCGCCTGGTGATTACCTTCCACTAAATAGTGTTATTTTTATTATTATTATTACGTGTGAAATTGAAATTTATCTATTCCCGCTATCAAACATCAAGTTCTTATCGAGTCCGCCGACTTACCGACCAAGCTACAGAAATCAGTGTTTGAAAATATTGTTCCTGCTGGGGATCGAACCCATAACTTACAGCTTACAGGTGCACAAATAAGAGGGCCATCCTCGTTGCCAACTAGGCTAACAAGTACCTACTTTTACTTCTGCAGTCTTCCTAGCATGTATTCCATGAGAAGACTATAATTTTGCATAATCCATGCATAAAATTTGTGTTAATTTCTCGGACTACTATCCATGTCAAACGGTGCATACTACTACAACTGACTACTGCATACTAGAAGTGTAGTATCAGTAGTACTGCTACTAATACTACTCAATGGCTTACCAGCCTCAGTAGCTGGATCGATAAGACGGCGGATTCGTTACCTGGAGGTCGGTTGTTCGAGTCACTAGTATTGCAAATATTTAGTAAGGCTAGTTTGGGTGGTTAATATATCACGATTTAAATCAATACAAATATTCTCGTGATATAAACTTTCATTTGTACTACAGACTGTAAGTAGTTCAGATTGGCTACGTACATGTAAGAACTCCTAGCGAATCTAAATGTCCGCAGCATTGGTCACAATCTAGTGAATTCTAGTGGACAAAATCTATTGATCTAATGTTATACAGACATTATAACTTATTTTGTATTTGTATAATAATTTATCTGTCCCGGTAGCTCAGTGGTAAAGGCGGCACACTGTGAATCCAGAGATACCAGAGTTCGCGGGTTTGAAACCCAGTCGGGACATGACAAGTTATCCTCCCATTTGCGATTTTTACCACATAATAATATGTCTTGGTCTTACTGCTGGAATAATGGGACTTGATAGTCATAATCGGGCAGTATTAATAAGGCGATATTATTATTATTATTACTATAGTACTCTACTTGTATAAAATTAGAGTTCTAATTTATAATAGAGTTCGAATTATAAAACTTACTATGTAAAACTACTCGTACACTTCATCACGTAAATTGTGTACTTTTACATACGGTATTAAACCATCTCCTTATCACAGGTAAGTAGCCAAGTAGTTGTCATTCAGTAGTTACCAATTTACTTTCTCTATGACATGAACAGAGTATGGCTACCTACCTCATAATTACCCATTTGAATATGTGTCACCACAGCACACGCATATATAAACTTAACTGCTAGTTTGGAGGTGATGCACTGAATAACAGCGAGGCAAATAACTGTCTTAGGACCATATCACTAGGGAAAATTGAATGCAAGAGTTCGTGTTAGTTCTTACATTCCCCCATTTAAATTTTCCCCATATTGTTTGTTTTATTAGAGTCTAACGTCGTTTTTCAACTGCATGGTCATATACGACGGGGGTTTTACACTCCATTCGTAGGAAAATCACAAACCTGCTACCCACATTAACCTCACCCACCCTGGGTTGGGCCAGCATCACGAAGTTTTCACCTCGTTGGCCGGTGCTTAACTTCGATGATCCTACGAGAACTTTCAACGTGACATTGACGTTGGCAACAATGTTGGACATTTTTTCTCTCTCTCTCTCTCTCTCTCTCTCTCTCTCTCTCTCTCTCTCTCTCTCTCTTACTCCCATTTTTTTTTACCATTCTTCATTCCAAAAACGATGAATTTACTAGTAAACAGTTACATTGACAAATCAAACTTTCGAAGATAATACCAACTGAACCAAAATGATATTTCAATTCAGCAGATTTGAAATATTTTCCCATGGATGACAGTACACAGTATTGGTCTCTCTCTCTCTCTCTTCTCTATCTTCTTTCTTTTCTCTCTTTCTCTCGTTATCATCAGAGAAAACGATAGACATCGTTCAAGGTATAAATTTTAAAATTTCTAAAGCTACGAATGTCTGTAGGTATTTATGTTACTGTGTATACTATTTGTGTCGTGTAAAAGATTATCAAACCCAATTTTGTACCAGAAAGCATAATTTCTACGTACTGCTGAGGACAATAATGCCACCGACACCGCCTTTGACTGAACGCTTGTTGCATAACATAAATACTAGTTGTAAAATAGCCCCTAAAGTTCAAAGTATACTATGCAACAAAGTATCAAAGGTGTTTTAGTTCCAAGTCTTCTAGGCACATCTCTCCCATTCATTTAGGGGAAGCAAGTGTCCCGACCAATTAGGACATCACAACTCTCCCATTCATTCAGAGGAAGCAAGTGTCCCGGCCACTTTGATTTGAAAGCAGACGCCGACAGAGGATCATTTATCGACTTGACTGAGCTATGTGATAATTGCCCCTTTTTTTTACTTTTCGTTTTTTATCCCATCTGTTTTTTTCTCTCGTTTTTTGTGCTTTTTTCTATCCACTTTTTTCAATGTTGTTTGTTGTTTTGATTGGTTTGCGATGGAAAGGAATGTTAAGTTTTCTGAATGAAATATTCCATGTGGAAACATGCTCCATTTGTCGTAGACGACATTGAGTTATGTCAAGGTTACTTGAAAGGATACCAAAGGATATTTTATGATGTAATAGGGCTTTGGTTCAATTTTGTTTTTAGTGTCAATATTTATTGTAGGATTAGTTATGAAGAACATTTCTGTACATTATTTCGTTCAAGTAGATGAGTTGATGAGAACCTATCTTGCAATTTTTGTATGTCCTTGCATGTAAATTTTATGTAAAGAATTAGCTTAAAATCAAAATTGCTTATCCTTGCATAAACCTACTTGGTAAGTCTATAAAATAAAGTTTATAATTTGAGTTTGATCTTTCAGTTAGTCAGAGTGTTGAAACAACTACACCTTAAATATTGTTTGGTTTCTAATTTCTCTTTTTAAACTCTCTAGCAATTACGTTATTTATTTAACATGAAGAAGTGAGAAAAATATATTCCCAACAACTAACCACGGAGCCTTGACTTGTAGTATACTTACGTTCCTATTGCAGTATTTTTTTTTTTTTTTTTTTTTTAAACGTCTCCTAAACATCTACTGGAGTTTTGGTTCTGGTACTTTTTGTTTTTCTGTTATTGCAACAATTATTGTCTAGTTTCTGTGTAATGTCTTGCTCTAATGTTTTGTTTCTTTCGCTGTTTCTAGGTGTTCTAATTTCTTCTACTTTGTTGAAGATCTTTTCGTGAATGACAATCGTGTTTTTTTAGTGTATTCCCAACACTGTTAACATGTGTTTGCTTTGTTAGTTAGGTGTCTTTTATTGTTTTGATTCACTATCATTGTTTGTGTTCTTTTTGTTGTTGTTATGCAGATGCTGATATTGTTTTTAACTTGTTTACTATTTTGATAGTTGTTTACATTTTCGTAATTACAGGTAACGACTGCGTTTACTATGAGCTTATCTGTGTAGTAACTTGGAAGCTACCTTTCTCTTTCGTTTTACAATCTTGGCGTAGGATTTGTATGGTTTTAATGAGAGTTTGAGTTTCCCGCTTTAATCTCATTCACTGAAACATAAACATTTGAATACCAATTTCTATGCTTATCATCTGTTTACTTTTTATATATTTCTTAAAATATTTTTTTATTTATTTTATTAGCATTTATCATAGTGTGCATAATGTGTCTACCTGTACTTTTAAAGTTCTTATTAATGTACTTTTTTAGAGTTATATACTCGTATTAAAAAAGAAGAAAAGTATTAGGATTTCCTAACAATTTTTCCTCGATATCTCAATACTTTATCGTGTTCAATATCAGAAGAGAAATAAACGGAAGATTTATTCATTTTCCATCTCGTAAAAAAAGTAATTTTTGTGAGGCTGTTGGTTAACATACTGATGCATGTTATTTTACGATTTTTAATACATGATGCATTGCTTGCTGAATTATGTAACGCCGTCGAAATAAATTTATTGATAGTACATAAATTTAGCTGTACATTTATGTTATGTGGATACAGATAATATATGTATAATGTTTGACAGTCCAATACATGGACTGATAAGAACATGAAATAATCTTCTTTATGTGGAATTGTAAATGATAAAAACCATATGGTTTAGACATTGCATCGTAGCCTATAAATCAGATAGATGTTAGTTCGGCGGCTCATGTAATTTTAGCTGCTGTTTGTAACTGACCCACTTTTAAAATGTACTAGTTGTGTCGACGGGTTGAATTGATAATATGGATAATTTATTGAACATCAAGTATTTTACCTCACCAATAACATTTAGTAGGGTGTTAATATGACGTCAAAAATGTACCATTTTGTAGAATGGTATTACAATATTAAATTAGTTTGAAAGCAGTCCTAAAGAGACACAGGTTTAAAATTGAATCTGCTAACTTGAGTACATATGGATACTTAACAAATCCACTCAAGGCTGTAGGATAACATCAGTGAAATTTTGATACCACTCATATCAATTTTATCATAGATAGGTAAGAATACTTTTTAATTGTTTGTTCTTTTCTAATGTCAACGACCAGTGCCAATAACCTAGGATGAACAGAGAAATAAACTGTACAAGATTTTGTCAACAAGTCATGTTATGAAATCTAAATAATACCTATAATATTATGACAATTGTAACAAAGAGTACTAACAGAGAAAAAAGTCCCTTTCTTCCCTCTTGAAAGTTTCAAAAAAGCTTTTGAAAGTATCCCTTTCTTCTACCAAAATTAAAAACTGATAAACTAAATTCTAAAAAAAATATACAATTATAACTAGTTAATAAAGCAAACCCAACACTTTAGAAGTTAACCAATACAAAACTGTTATCCAAACCAATCTTCAGCACCTCAAAAGCAAAGCCGCCTTCGAAGATAAAGTTGAAAAAAAAAAACGAAGAAGACACCAGAGTTCAAAGCTAGGCCAGGCACATAAACCAATCCTACAATCCTGGCACAGAGGCATCGAAGTCACGACCTCTTAACCCAAAGCTTTGCCAATCCAGGAGAAAGTTCCGTTGTGGTCGATTCTGTAGGCAAAACCCGACACCTTTCTAGCCTGCATTCATGCAGTTCGCCGGATTGATGTTGTTCGTAGTAATGATGGCGAAATATACATTCATAACTAGCAGAAATCAGTATGATTGCGAAAAATATTGATATTTTACTTATAGGTTGCATAGGACCTTAGATACCTTCTTGTAAAATAGAATTTGGGTTAAATGATTATCATAGTAAAATTAAAAAAATAAACCCTTTAGCGAAAGGAAAACATTAAAAGAGGTTAACGAATAGCATTTTCTAGAATATCTGACCTTTTGTAGTTCAATGTATGACAGTATTCTATTATCTTCCATAGAACTAATTTGTTTTTCCTATTTTCTCTGTTTCCAGGTAAGAATACGTTTGAAAGTTATATTTAAACTGGCCAGTCAAATGTTACAGATGATTGGCTGGATAAAAAAATGTAATGGTAAGTTTTTATTTTTATTATTTTTTTTTAATGAAAACTTGACAAGTATTTAGAATTTTCTTTAGCTATCTTACTGAGAAATTGCGCTACTTCTAACTTATAGGTATCTTTACTAACCAAATTTTAACCAAAAAAATTGTATTAAATTTAATTATTACCTATAATTAACCAGCAAATTAAAATGGTATTTAATATTTAATTATTTTTATATTCAAAATTGTGATTCTACAGGTGGACCAAAAAAACGTTTACACCCGTTAATGTAGATATTGACGACATTTCCAGGCGGAATGGAATCCGATTTTTTCGGATCGCCTTCGTACTGCACAAGTGATTTTTTGTAACTTCCAAAAAAAGTCCGACTTTGGCTTATTCTTGGGTCAGTGCTTTGTTCTGTTTAAGAGAGTGATTTGAAATTTCTGCAGAAAGCCAACAAATTCGATGTTTCTAGTACACTACTTGTTTTTTACGATTTGGTTTGCACTTTTTTGAACCCGAATAGAAAAAAAATTCTCATGTAAGTTTTTACACTTTGAAAACTCAGATTTTCCCGACAAATTTGCACAGACATGGCAAGTTTGATAAAGTTGGCGGCCACCCCAAGGATGCTAAAAAATTTACGATTTTTATCAGTGATTTCTGGAAACGAACAGTAAGTTCAAAAATGTGTTCAAATTTAAATGTTGACCGTTAGGTGTGTATCAAATAATTAGCTATTTATGTCTGATAA
This sequence comes from Bactericera cockerelli, assembly GCA_024516035.1. Classification (NCBI taxonomy): domain Eukaryota; kingdom Metazoa; phylum Arthropoda; class Insecta; order Hemiptera; family Triozidae; genus Bactericera; species Bactericera cockerelli. Next base: position 31,815,451 of record CM044960.1, read on the forward strand.
TTATTTCCTGGAATTAATTAAAGGCCAGTCAAATGAATGATTGTTTGTTTCTCGATGATAGTTTTCAAGCATATTTTTCTGCATTCTATGAAATATAATTTTTAAACTTCTTGAGTTTTTTTAGTTCAAGTTACATAATAATTATTATTCGGATGCTGAAATGGCAGATTTGCATTCGGCAGAATATGGAGCTGCCAACAGGAACATTTGGGATCACGTGAAAAACATAGTTTACGAAATACCAGTGGAGACGCAAGAGTAGCAGAATCTGGTAGCAAGAATCCTGTTGGCATTTGATGACCTGACAGAAAAACCTGAAATCTTCCGCAACATTAGACGGAACATGATTTGCTGTCTCTGGCGTTCGGACCCGGGTGGGATCTTCCGCATGGCAAGTGACTAGCTTACCACTGAGCTAATCGTGCGCTTCTAATCGTTTCTCATTGAACATACTCAGACAAAATGTTTATTTTTAATACCTTTTTGATTATACCCAAATAGTATAAAACATAATAAAATTTTATTCATTTTACAAAATATTATCTTGTTTTTTTTCAGGATTTCTATTAGAAGTTGGCAGTCGGTAAATATTTGTTATTTAATTAGTATTGTTTATGATAGAAGAACCTACCTACATATTTACCTGGCATTATTTTATGAACTCTACTTTCGTTAGGAAAATTCATCAGTTTATTTTCTCTCTTAGGGAAGCATAAGAAAAACCATCCATTATCAAGGCAGTCTCTCAGGGTCTTACATGAATAATAATTATGTGAATTATGATACCAATAGTATCTGATATAACTCAATTTACATATGGTATTACCTCCAAAGAAACCATAAGTTGTTGGTGTTACAACAAGTCAGATACAGGTATGAATAAAATATTCCATCAGATTTTTTTTGATAATTAAAAAAATATTGATCGTCGAGAATTGAACATCGGTCATACGACTATTACTCTTAGCACTAACACATCTAGCTAACACCACTGACAATCTGAAAAGCATGAAAACTATTATTTGAATTTTTCTAAACTGGCTGATGAAGACATGTAAGACCGCGGTATTCAAAAACAGCAATGTAAACAAATTTTGTAAACAATACAAGAAGCCTTTACACAGTCTACAGCTAGAAAACTCTTAGGAATTTTGAAGAGTTTTTGGCAAACATCTAATAATTTTTCCCAGAAGATCACGTGATAAAAAATCGTAAAATTATTTTTTAGCATCCTCGGAGCGGCCGCCAACTTTTATCAAACTTGCCCGTGTCTGTGCCAAAATTTGTTCGGACAAATGTCGAGTGTTTTATTTAGTAAAAAAGTTTTTTCGTGTGTTTTTTTTCTGTTCAGGTGTGAAAAAATATGACAAACCAAACCGTAAAAAACAAAATAGTGTAGCTTAAAACATCGAAATTTTGTTGGCTTTCTGCAGAAATGTTCAGAATCAACTTATCTTAAACAGAAACAAAGCACTGACCCGAAAAATAAGCCAAAGTCGGACTTTTTTGGAAAGTTACAAAAAATCACTTTGTGCAGTTACGAAGGCGAATCCGAAAAAACGGATTCCAGATCCGGCCTGGAAATGTCGTCAGTAATCTACCATTAACGGGTGTAAACGTTTTTTTGGTCCACCCTGTATATAATAAAATATACTGTATCAACAAAGTTTGGGAATGAAATTATTATTGAATTATTATTCACTAGTTGAAAGAGGAAGTCTAATAACACTACATTTATCAGATATTGTTCCTTTGAAACCCTCCCAATTTTGGATCAATTTCCGACGAATTCCGCCAGGGCATTTCATTCAAACTCTTTTGATGCCGCACGAGGCAGCAATATTGGGACAAGCAAAATTAATATCAATTCCAAAAATCCAGCCTTGAAAATGCCTGGTGAAATACATGTGTACGGGCAATTTTTAATATGTATGCTAAATTCCGTTCTAATCTTGTTTCGATAAAGAGATGCGAATAAATTTCACCCACCGGTTTGTAATTTGCATGATAATATTTTGCATCATATTGAATTCATTGATCTTATTAATGTTGCAATTTTACGCTTAATTGTTATTGGACTTGCTGTTGTTATGTTTATATGTATTGGCAATTTAAATTTTAATTCAAAAGGTATCGATGATTGCGTTTAATGAAATGAGAAAGTAGTTAAGTCTTCTCATGATGGTAAATTTAAAATAACTGATGTATGCGGTAATGTCTTGTTAATGAGGAAATTGTCGTTGAACTTTATGATTAGTGACTCAGAAAGACATTCAAAGAATCTTGAAGAGCTTTTCATTGGAATCCAAGTTTATGCCAACTTTTGATTGCTAATTGTTATATTAAAGAGGATAGGTAATATGAAAATGACTAAAAGTTTTAGTATACCATGTCGGTATTGTACAGGACTCAATATAGAAGAAAAAAAAAATGCCACCAATACATAATTGGTAGGTGTTATTGTGTTTAAACGAGAATTAATCCAAGTGAGTTATGAGTAAAGAATCGGTCATTACTTTTAATTTATGGTTTATTATGTCCATAATTTATTTTGTTCATACAATATGTCAAAGTGTTGGATGGAAAACTTGTATCT